>JAQIUQ010000790.1:0-382578 GCA_030378365.1 Hybognathus amarus | reverse complement strand
TTTATCACACGAATGATTTCTCTTTATCTAAATGCAATGATTTCCCTTCAGTTATTTCTGAACAAGTTAGTGGTAGTATACAGTGCATTATAGTAGAATGGCTATTGCAATAATTTCCCTTCAATATTAAAAAGACCAGTTTAGTGGGCAATTGCAATGCGAAAGCACAATTTATAATGCAATGGGAAAAGCACATCTGTTTTCATTGCTTATTATTTATTTATTTCTTGCAATGTAACCATCTTTTCTATGCACATCGGAATGAGTTAGTTGTTGCATGCATTGTAAAACAACAGGTAATGCAACGATTTCTCTTAATGCAACATCTAAATGCAATAAACTCCCTTCCCCCAATCTGACCGCTCATTTGATGTTTTCTCGTCAGTGCACAAATTAATTAGTTGTAGATTGGAAATGCACGAGAAAGCACTGTCTTTTCATTGGAAAATGATAGATTTACCGTGCATTATAGTAGAAGGGCTATGGCAATAATTTCTCTTCAACATGAAAATGACTAGTTTAGTGTGCAATTGCAATGCGAATGCACAATATATAATGCAATGGGCAAAGCCCGTTATCTGTTTTCATTGCACATAAGTTAGTTCTTTCTTGCAATGCAACTATCTACTCTATGCACATTCGGAATGAGTTATTGCATCGTAAAGCAACAGCTAATGCAACAATTTCTCTTTATCAAACGAATGCAACATCTAAATGCAATGATTTTCCTTCAGTTATTTCTGTACAAGTTAGTGGTCAGTATACAGTGCATTATAGTAGAATGGCTATTGCAATAATTTCCCTTCAATATTAAAAGGACCAGTTTAGTGTGCAACTGCAATGCGAAAGCACAGTTTATAATGCAATGGGCAAAACATGTTATCTGTTTTCATTGCACAGAAGTTAGTTCTTTCTTTAAATGCAACTAACTGCTCTATGCACATCGGAATGAGTTATTGCATTGTAAAGCATAAGCTAATGCAACGATTTCTCTTTACCACACGAATGCAACTTCTAAATGCAATGATTTCGCTTCAGTTATTTCTGAACATGTTAGTGGTAGTATTTATTTCTAGCGTGCATTATATTAGAATGGCTATTGCAATAATTTCCCTTCAATATGAAAAGGACTAGTTTAGTGTACAATTGCAATGCGAAAGCACAATATATAATGCAATGGTCAAAGCATGGTAATCTGTTTTCATTGCACAGAAGTTAGTTCTTTCTTGCAATGCAACTATCTGCTCTATGCACATCGGAATGAGTTATTGTATTGTAAAGCAACAGCTCATGCATCGATTTCTCTTTATCACCGAATGCAACATCTAAATGCAATGATTTCCCTTCAGTTATTCCTGAACAAGTTAGTGGTAAGTATACAGTGCATTATAGTAAAATGGCTATTGCAATAATAGAAAAGATAGTTACATTGAAATAAAATAAATAAATAAATAATAAGCAATGAAAACAAATTAAGTGCTTTTCCCAATATTAAAAGGACCAGTTTAGTGTGCAACTGCAATGCGAAAGCACAATTTATAAAAAAATGGGAAAAGCACGTTATCTGTTTTCATTGCACTGAAGTTAGTTGTTTCTTGCAGTTCAACTATCAGCTCTATGCATAATGGAATGAGTTATTGCATTGTAAAGCAACAGCTAATGCAATGATTAATCTTTATCACACGAATGCAACATCTAAATGCAATGATTTCCCTTCAGTTATTTCTGAACAAGTTAATGGTTAGCATGTAGTTCTCAGCGTGCATTATAGTAGAATGGCTATTGCAATAAATTCCCTTCAATATAAAAAGGACCAGTTTAGTGTGCAACTGCAATGCGAAAGCACAGTTTATAATGCAATGGGCAAAGCATGTTATCTGTTTTCATTGCACAGAAGTTAGTTCTTTCTTGCAATGCAACTAACTGCTCTATGCACATCGGAATGAGTTATTGCATTGTAAAGCAACAGCTAATGCAACGATTTTTCTTTACTACACGAATGCAACTTCTAAATGCAATGATTTCGCTTCAGTTATTTCTGAACATGTTAGTGGTAGTATTTATTTCTAGCGTGCATTATAGTAGAATGTCTATTGCAATAATTTCCCTTCAATATGAAAAGGACTACTTTAGTGTACAATTGCAATGCGAAAGCACAATATATAATGCAATGGGCAAAGCATGGTAATCTGTTTTCATTGCACAGAAGTTAGTTCTTTCTTGCAATGCAACTATCTGCTCTATGCACATCGGAATGAGTTATTGCATTGTAAAGCAACAGCTAATGCATCGATTTCTCTTTATCACCGAATGCAACATCTAAATGCAATGATTTCCCTTCAGTTATTCCTGAACAAGTTAGTGGTAGTATACAGTGCATTATAGTAGAATGGCTATTGCAATAATAGAAAAGATAGTTACATTGAAATAAATAAATAAATAAACAAATAATAAGCAATGAAAACAAATAAAGTGCTTTTCCCAATATTAAAAGGACCAGTTTAGTGTGCAAATGCAATGCGAAAGCACAATTTATAAATCCCCTTCAATAGAAAAGGAGTAGTTTAGTGTGCAACTGCTTAGCGAATGTACATATCTGAACTATTAAAATAATTTCTGGTCAGACTCGTCAAAAGGTTTTAAACAATATAAACGTATAGACTCCTTCTGATGTTATATTAGATATACATTGGTCCCTATTTGACCTACTGAACATATTTCTGGCCCACTGGGTTCTTGATCATCAGGTTCCTACACAGAGAAATTAACTTCTAATGATGTTGTTAGTCAGAAGATTTTTGACCTACTGAACATATTTCTGGAGAAAAAGTTCTTGATCTTGAACTACCTATACATTCTCATAGACTACTTCTGATGCTTCCTAAGCCATATAGAATGTCCATATCTGACCTATTGAACTCATTTCTCTGCAAAAGATGTTCAAAAGGTTTTAAACAGAAACTTATAGACTCATTCTGATGCTATATATACTATAGATAGGTTCCTTTTACCTACTGAATATAGTTCTGGCCCACGAGTACTAGATCTTGAATTTTCTAAACATACTAATTATGTTTAGTAAAATCAAAATAAGGATTTTGATTTTACTTCAGCCATACAAGAGTTCTTATTTTGTCTTCCGAAAATATTTCTGGCCAAATAGTGAATATATTCCTGGACCAAGAGAACTTGATCTTGAACTTTCTATCCATACTCCATAGACACTTTCTGATGGTTGCTAACCCATATAAATTTCCAAATGATGCCATCTAACTGACGCTTTACCTTTAGCGTGAGCTATATGATGCGGGTAGGTTTATGTCTGGGGTAGGGTTAGATAGTGTCATCTAACTGACGTTAAAGGGTGCCCTAAAACGTCGGATGTTGACTTATGGTCAAAAGCGTCAGTTAGATGACGTCTCATCGAAAGGGCTGACTGAACATATTTCTGGCCCAGGAGTACTTGATCTTGAACTTTCTATACATGCAGACTCCTGACGCTTCCTAAGTCATATAGAATTTCCATATTGACAGACTGAACTCATTTCCAGTCAAAGAATCGTCAAAAGATATTAAACAATAGAAATTTATAGACTCCTGATGTTAAATAAACTATAGATAGGGGTCCATTTTTGACCTACTTAAAATATTTCTGTCCATAGAGTCTTTGAACTTGAACTTTCCAAAACACAAATATGTTAAGGTTAAATATGGACTCTCCTGCTTAAGAAACATCAGAAGGGCTTAATGAGTATTATGGAAAGTTCAATTTCAAAGACTCTTTTCCCAGAAATGTGTTAAGTAGGTCAAATATTGACCGTCTGGCTCATGAAACATTAGTGGGGGTCTATGAGTATATACGCAAAGTTCAAGTTCAAAGACTCTTTTCCCAGAAATGTGTTAAGCAGGCCAAATATGGACACTGTCTGGCTGAAAAAAACATCAAAGTTAATGAGTATTTATAAAAATTTAAATTTCAAAGACTCTTTGGAAAAATATGTTAAGAAGGTCAAATATGGACAGGAGTAAATGAGTATATTTAGAGACTAAGGACTAAGGCTCATGAAACAGCAGCAAAAGGAGTCAATAAGTAGTTCAAAACAGCAAAAGGACTCAATGAGTATTTATGAAAAGTTCAAGTTCAAAGACTCTTTAGCCAGAAACATGTTAAGTAGGTCAAATATGGACCACTGTCTGTCTGAGGAAACAGCAGAAGGACTCAGTAAGTAGTTATGGAGAGTTCAAGTTCAAAGACTCTTTGGACAGAAATATTTTAAGTAGGTAAAAAATGGGCCAGAGTCTAGGTGAAAAAAACATCAAAGGAGTTAATGAGTATTTACGGAGGGTTCAAGTTCAAAGACTCTTTTGGACAGAAATTTGTAAAGCAACAGCTAATGCAACGATTTCTCTTTATCACACGAATGATTTCTCTTTATCTAAATGCAATGATTTCCCTTCAGTTATTTCTGAACAAGTTAGTGGTAGTATACAGTGCATTATAGTAGAATGGCTATTGCAATAATTTCCCTTCAATATTAAAAAGACCAGTTTAGTGGGCAATTGCAATGCGAAAGCACAATTTATAATGCAATGGGAAAAGCACATCTGTTTTCATTGCTTATTATTTATTTATTTCTTGCAATGTAACCATCTTTTCTATGCACATCGGAATGAGTTAGTTGTTGCATGCATTGTAAAACAACAGGTAATGCAACGATTTCTCTTAATGCAACATCTAAATGCAATAAACTCCCTTCCCCCAATCTGACCGCTCATTTGATGTTTTCTCGTCAGTGCACAAATTAATTAGTTGTAGATTGGAAATGCACGAGAAAGCACTGTCTTTTCATTGGAAAATGATAGATTTACCGTGCATTATAGTAGAAGGGCTATGGCAATAATTTCTCTTCAACATGAAAATGACTAGTTTAGTGTGCAATTGCAATGCGAATGCACAATATATAATGCAATGGGCAAAGCACGTTATCTGTTTTCATTGCACATAAGTTAGTTCTTTCTTGCAATGCAACTATCTACTCTATGCACATCGGAATGAGTTATTGCATCGTAAAGCAACAGCTAATGCAACAATTTCTCTTTATCAAACGAATGCAACATCTAAATGCAATGATTTTCCTTCAGTTATTTCTGTACAAGTTAGTGGTAGTATACAGTGCATTATAGTAGAATGGCTATTGCAATAATTTCCCTTCAATATTAAAAGGACCAGTTTAGTGTGCAACTGCAATGCGAAAGCACAGTTTATAATGCAATGGGCAAAACATGTTATCTGTTTTCATTGCACAGAAGTTAGTTCTTTCTTTAAATGCAACTAACTGCTCTATGCACATCGGAATGAGTTATTGCATTGTAAAGCATAAGCTAATGCAACGATTTCTCTTTACCACACGAATGCAACTTCTAAATGCAATGATTTCGCTTCAGTTATTTCTGAACATGTTAGTGGTAGTATTTATTTCTAGCGTGCATTATATTAGAATGGCTATTGCAATAATTTCCCTTCAATATGAAAAGGACTAGTTTAGTGTACAATTGCAATGCGAAAGCACAATATATAATGCAATGGTCAAAGCATGGTAATCTGTTTTCATTGCACAGAAGTTAGTTCTTTCTTGCAATGCAACTATCTGCTCTATGCACATCGGAATGAGTTATTGTATTGTAAAGCAACAGCTCATGCATCGATTTCTCTTTATCACCGAATGCAACATCTAAATGCAATGATTTCCCTTCAGTTATTCCTGAACAAGTTAGTGGTAAGTATACAGTGCATTATAGTAAAATGGCTATTGCAATAATAGAAAAGATAGTTACATTGAAATAAAATAAATAAATAAATAATAAGCAATGAAAACAAATTAAGTGCTTTTCCCAATATTAAAAGGACCAGTTTAGTGTGCAACTGCAATGCGAAAGCACAATTTATAAAAAAATGGGAAAAGCACGTTATCTGTTTTCATTGCACTGAAGTTAGTTGTTTCTTGCAGTTCAACTATCAGCTCTATGCATAATGGAATGAGTTATTGCATTGTAAAGCAACAGCTAATGCAATGATTAATCTTTATCACACGAATGCAACATCTAAATGCAATGATTTCCCTTCAGTTATTTCTGAACAAGTTAATGGTTAGCATGTAGTTCTCAGCGTGCATTATAGTAGAATGGCTATTGCAATAAATTCCCTTCAATATAAAAAGGACCAGTTTAGTGTGCAACTGCAATGCGAAAGCACAGTTTATAATGCAATGGGCAAAGCATGTTATCTGTTTTCATTGCACAGAAGTTAGTTCTTTCTTGCAATGCAACTAACTGCTCTATGCACATCGGAATGAGTTATTGCATTGTAAAGCAACAGCTAATGCAACGATTTTTCTTTACTACACGAATGCAACTTCTAAATGCAATGATTTCGCTTCAGTTATTTCTGAACATGTTAGTGGTAGTATTTATTTCTAGCGTGCATTATAGTAGAATGTCTATTGCAATAATTTCCCTTCAATATGAAAAGGACTACTTTAGTGTACAATTGCAATGCGAAAGCACAATATATAATGCAATGGGCAAAGCATGGTAATCTGTTTTCATTGCACAGAAGTTAGTTCTTTCTTGCAATGCAACTATCTGCTCTATGCACATCGGAATGAGTTATTGCATTGTAAAGCAACAGCTAATGCATCGATTTCTCTTTATCACCGAATGCAACATCTAAATGCAATGATTTCCCTTCAGTTATTCCTGAACAAGTTAGTGGTAGTATACAGTGCATTATAGTAGAATGGCTATTGCAATAATAGAAAAGATAGTTACATTGAAATAAATAAATAAATAAACAAATAATAAGCAATGAAAACAAATAAAGTGCTTTTCCCAATATTAAAAGGACCAGTTTAGTGTGCAAATGCAATGCGAAAGCACAATTTATAAATCCCCTTCAATAGAAAAGGAGTAGTTTAGTGTGCAACTGCTTAGCGAATGTACATATCTGAACTATTAAAATAATTTCTGGTCAGACTCGTCAAAAGGTTTTAAACAATATAAACGTATAGACTCCTTCTGATGTTATATTAGATATACATTGGTCCCTATTTGACCTACTGAACATATTTCTGGCCCACTGGGTTCTTGATCATCAGGTTCCTACACAGAGAAATTAACTTCTAATGATGTTGTTAGTCAGAAGATTTTTGACCTACTGAACATATTTCTGGAGAAAAAGTTCTTGATCTTGAACTACCTATACATTCTCATAGACTACTTCTGATGCTTCCTAAGCCATATAGAATGTCCATATCTGACCTATTGAACTCATTTCTCTGCAAAAGATGTTCAAAAGGTTTTAAACAGAAACTTATAGACTCATTCTGATGCTATATATACTATAGATAGGTTCCTTTTACCTACTGAATATAGTTCTGGCCCACGAGTACTAGATCTTGAATTTTCTAAACATACTAATTATGTTTAGTAAAATCAAAATAAGGATTTTGATTTTACTTCAGCCATACAAGAGTTCTTATTTTGTCTTCCGAAAATATTTCTGGCCAAATAGTGAATATATTCCTGGACCAAGAGAACTTGATCTTGAACTTTCTATCCATACTCCATAGACACTTTCTGATGGTTGCTAACCCATATAAATTTCCAAATGATGCCATCTAACTGACGCTTTACCTTTAGCGTGAGCTATATGATGCGGGTAGGTTTATGTCTGGGGTAGGGTTAGATAGTGTCATCTAACTGACGTTAAAGGGTGCCCTAAAACGTCGGATGTTGACTTATGGTCAAAAGCGTCAGTTAGATGACGTCTCATCGAAAGGGCTGACTGAACATATTTCTGGCCCAGGAGTACTTGATCTTGAACTTTCTATACATGCAGACTCCTGACGCTTCCTAAGTCATATAGAATTTCCATATTGACAGACTGAACTCATTTCCAGTCAAAGAATCGTCAAAAGATATTAAACAATAGAAATTTATAGACTCCTGATGTTAAATAAACTATAGATAGGGGTCCATTTTTGACCTACTTAAAATATTTCTGTCCATAGAGTCTTTGAACTTGAACTTTCCAAAACACAAATATGTTAAGGTTAAATATGGACTCTCCTGCTTAAGAAACATCAGAAGGGCTTAATGAGTATTATGGAAAGTTCAATTTCAAAGACTCTTTTCCCAGAAATGTGTTAAGTAGGTCAAATATTGACCGTCTGGCTCATGAAACATTAGTGGGGGTCTATGAGTATATACGCAAAGTTCAAGTTCAAAGACTCTTTTCCCAGAAATGTGTTAAGCAGGCCAAATATGGACACTGTCTGGCTGAAAAAAACATCAAAGTTAATGAGTATTTATAAAAATTTAAATTTCAAAGACTCTTTGGAAAAATATGTTAAGAAGGTCAAATATGGACAGGAGTAAATGAGTATATTTAGAGACTAAGGACTAAGGCTCATGAAACAGCAGCAAAAGGAGTCAATAAGTAGTTCAAAACAGCAAAAGGACTCAATGAGTATTTATGAAAAGTTCAAGTTCAAAGACTCTTTAGCCAGAAACATGTTAAGTAGGTCAAATATGGACCACTGTCTGTCTGAGGAAACAGCAGAAGGACTCAGTAAGTAGTTATGGAGAGTTCAAGTTCAAAGACTCTTTGGACAGAAATATTTTAAGTAGGTAAAAAATGGGCCAGAGTCTAGGTGAAAAAACATCAAAGGAGTTAATGAGTATTTACGGAGGGTTCAAGTTCAAAGACTCTTTTGGACAGAAATTTGTAAAGCAACAGCTAATGCAACGATTTCTCTTTATCACACGAATGATTTCTCTTTATCTAAATGCAATGATTTCCCTTCAGTTATTTCTGAACAAGTTAGTGGTAGTATACAGTGCATTATAGTAGAATGGCTATTGCAATAATTTCCCTTCAATATTAAAAAGACCAGTTTAGTGGGCAATTGCAATGCGAAAGCACAATTTATAATGCAATGGGAAAAGCACATCTGTTTTCATTGCTTATTATTTATTTATTTCTTGCAATGTAACCATCTTTTCTATGCACATCGGAATGAGTTAGTTGTTGCATGCATTGTAAAACAACAGGTAATGCAACGATTTCTCTTAATGCAACATCTAAATGCAATAAACTCCCTTCCCCCAATCTGACCGCTCATTTGATGTTTTCTCGTCAGTGCACAAATTAATTAGTTGTAGATTGGAAATGCACGAGAAAGCACTGTCTTTTCATTGGAAAATGATAGATTTACCGTGCATTATAGTAGAAGGGCTATGGCAATAATTTCTCTTCAACATGAAAATGACTAGTTTAGTGTGCAATTGCAATGCGAATGCACAATATATAATGCAATGGGCAAAGCCCGTTATCTGTTTTCATTGCACATAAGTTAGTTCTTTCTTGCAATGCAACTATCTACTCTATGCACATTCGGAATGAGTTATTGCATCGTAAAGCAACAGCTAATGCAACAATTTCTCTTTATCAAACGAATGCAACATCTAAATGCAATGATTTTCCTTCAGTTATTTCTGTACAAGTTAGTGGTAGTATACAGTGCATTATAGTAGAATGGCTATTGCAATAATTTCCCTTCAATATTAAAAGGACCAGTTTAGTGTGCAACTGCAATGCGAAAGCACAGTTTATAATGCAATGGGCAAAACATGTTATCTGTTTTCATTGCACAGAAGTTAGTTCTTTCTTTAAATGCAACTAACTGCTCTATGCACATCGGAATGAGTTATTGCATTGTAAAGCATAAGCTAATGCAACGATTTCTCTTTACCACACGAATGCAACTTCTAAATGCAATGATTTCGCTTCAGTTATTTCTGAACATGTTAGTGGTAGTATTTATTTCTAGCGTGCATTATATTAGAATGGCTATTGCAATAATTTCCCTTCAATATGAAAAGGACTAGTTTAGTGTACAATTGCAATGCGAAAGCACAATATATAATGCAATGGTCAAAGCATGGTAATCTGTTTTCATTGCACAGAAGTTAGTTCTTTCTTGCAATGCAACTATCTGCTCTATGCACATCGGAATGAGTTATTGTATTGTAAAGCAACAGCTCATGCATCGATTTCTCTTTATCACCGAATGCAACATCTAAATGCAATGATTTCCCTTCAGTTATTCCTGAACAAGTTAGTGGTAAGTATACAGTGCATTATAGTAAAATGGCTATTGCAATAATAGAAAAGATAGTTACATTGAAATAAAATAAATAAATAAATAATAAGCAATGAAAACAAATTAAGTGCTTTTCCCAATATTAAAAGGACCAGTTTAGTGTGCAACTGCAATGCGAAAGCACAATTTATAAAAAAATGGGAAAAGCACGTTATCTGTTTTCATTGCACTGAAGTTAGTTGTTTCTTGCAGTTCAACTATCAGCTCTATGCATAATGGAATGAGTTATTGCATTGTAAAGCAACAGCTAATGCAATGATTAATCTTTATCACACGAATGCAACATCTAAATGCAATGATTTCCCTTCAGTTATTTCTGAACAAGTTAATGGTTAGCATGTAGTTCTCAGCGTGCATTATAGTAGAATGGCTATTGCAATAATTTCCCTTCAATATAAAAAGGACCAGTTTAGTGTGCAACTGCAATGCGAAAGCACAGTTTATAATGCAATGGGCAAAGCATGTTATCTGTTTTCATTGCACAGAAGTTAGTTCTTTCTTGCAATGCAACTAACTGCTCTATGCACATCGGAATGAGTTATTGCATTGTAAAGCAACAGCTAATGCAACGATTTTTCTTTACTACACGAATGCAACTTCTAAATGCAATGATTTCGCTTCAGTTATTTCTGAACATGTTAGTGGTAGTATTTATTTCTAGCGTGCATTATAGTAGAATGTCTATTGCAATAATTTCCCTTCAATATGAAAAGGACTACTTTAGTGTACAATTGCAATGCGAAAGCACAATATATAATGCAATGGGCAAAGCATGGTAATCTGTTTTCATTGCACAGAAGTTAGTTCTTTCTTGCAATGCAACTATCTGCTCTATGCACATCGGAATGAGTTATTGCATTGTAAAGCAACAGCTAATGCATCGATTTCTCTTTATCACCGAATGCAACATCTAAATGCAATGATTTCCCTTCAGTTATTCCTGAACAAGTTAGTGGTAGTATACAGTGCATTATAGTAGAATGGCTATTGCAATAATAGAAAAGATAGTTACATTGAAATAAATAAATAAATAAACAAATAATAAGCAATGAAAACAAATAAAGTGCTTTTCCCAATATTAAAAGGACCAGTTTAGTGTGCAAATGCAATGCGAAAGCACAATTTATAAATCCCCTTCAATAGAAAAGGAGTAGTTTAGTGTGCAACTGCTTAGCGAATGTACATATCTGAACTATTAAAATAATTTCTGGTCAGACTCGTCAAAAGGTTTTAAACAATATAAACGTATAGACTCCTTCTGATGTTATATTAGATATACATTGGTCCCTATTTGACCTACTGAACATATTTCTGGCCCACTGGGTTCTTGATCATCAGGTTCCTACACAGAGAAATTAACTTCTAATGATGTTGTTAGTCAGAAGATTTTTGACCTACTGAACATATTTCTGGAGAAAAAGTTCTTGATCTTGAACTACCTATACATTCTCATAGACTACTTCTGATGCTTCCTAAGCCATATAGAATGTCCATATCTGACCTATTGAACTCATTTCTCTGCAAAAGATGTTCAAAAGGTTTTAAACAGAAACTTATAGACTCATTCTGATGCTATATATACTATAGATAGGTTCCTTTTACCTACTGAATATAGTTCTGGCCCACGAGTACTAGATCTTGAATTTTCTAAACATACTAATTATGTTTAGTAAAATCAAAATAAGGATTTTGATTTTACTTCAGCCATACAAGAGTTCTTATTTTGTCTTCCGAAAATATTTCTGGCCAAATAGTGAATATATTCCTGGACCAAGAGAACTTGATCTTGAACTTTCTATCCATACTCCATAGACACTTTCTGATGGTTGCTAACCCATATAAATTTCCAAATGATGCCATCTAACTGACGCTTTACCTTTAGCGTGAGCTATATGATGCGGGTAGGTTTATGTCTGGGGTAGGGTTAGATAGTGTCATCTAACTGACGTTAAAGGGTGCCCTAAAACGTCGGATGTTGACTTATGGTCAAAAGCGTCAGTTAGATGACGTCTCATCGAAAGGGCTGACTGAACATATTTCTGGCCCAGGAGTACTTGATCTTGAACTTTCTATACATGCAGACTCCTGACGCTTCCTAAGTCATATAGAATTTCCATATTGACAGACTGAACTCATTTCCAGTCAAAGAATCGTCAAAAGATATTAAACAATAGAAATTTATAGACTCCTGATGTTAAATAAACTATAGATAAGGGTTCCATTTTTGACCTACTTAAAATATTTCTGTCCATAGAGTCTTTGAACTTGAACTTTCCAAAACACAAATATGTTAAGGTTAAATATGGACTCTCCTGCTTAAGAAACATCAGAAGGGCTTAATGAGTATTATGGAAAGTTCAATTTCAAAGACTCTTTGGCCAGAAACATGTTAAGTAGGTCAAATATTGACCGTCTGGCTCATGAAACATTAGTGGGGGTCTATGAGTATATACGCAAAGTTCAAGTTCAAAGACTCTTTTCCCAGAAATGTGTTAAGCAGGCCAAATATGGACACTGTCTGGCTGAAAAAAACATCAAAGTTAATGAGTATTTATAAAAATTTAAATTTCAAAGCACTCTTTGGAAAAATATGTTAAGAAGGTCAAATATGGACAGGAGTAAATGAGTATAAAAAGAGATTGAGGTTGATTGCTCATGAAACAGCAGCAGAAGGACTCAAAAAGTAGTTCTCAGAAGGACTCAAAACAGCAGAAGGACTGTATGATTATTTATGGAAAGTTCAAGTTCAAAGACTCTTTGGCCAGAAACATGTTAAGTAGGTCAAATTTGGACCTGATGAAACAGCAGAAGGACTCAATAAGTAGTAATGGAAAGTTCAAGTTCCAAGGCTCTTTGGACAGAAATATTTTAAGTAGGTCAAATATGGACCACTGTCTGTCTGAAAAAAAAAACATCAAAGGAGTTAATGAGTATTTATGGAAAGTTCCAGTTCAAAGACTCTTTGGAAAAATATGTTAAGTAGGTCAAATATGGACAGGAGTAAATGAGTATATTTAGAGACTAAGGACTAAGGCTCATGAAACAGCAGCAGAAGGGGTCAATAAGTAGTTCTCAGAAGAACTCAAAACAGCAGAAGGACTCAATGAGTATTTATGGAAAGTTCAAGTTGAAAAACTCTTTAGCCAGAAACATGTTAAGTAGGTCAAATATGGACCACTGTCTGTCTGATGAAACAGCAGAAGGACTCAATAAGTAGTTATGGAGAGTTCAAGTTCAAAGACTCTTTGGACAGAAATATTTTAAGTAGGTCAAAAATGGGCCAGAGTCTAGGTGAAAAAAACATCAAAGGAGTTAATGAGTATTTACGGAGGGTTCAAGTTCAAAGACTCTTTTGGACAGAAATGTGTTAAGTGGGTCAAAAATGGGCCAGAGTCTGGCTGAAAAAAACATCAAAGGAGTTAATGAGTTATTTATGGAAAGTTCAAGTTCAAAGACTCTTTGGACAGAAATATGTTAAGTAGGTCAAATATGGACGCTCCTGCTTAGGAAACATCAGAGGGACAAAATGAGTAATTATGGAAAGTTCAAATTCAAAGACTATTTGGAGAGAAATATGTTAAGTAGGTCAAATATGGACAGGAGAAAATGAGTATAATTAGAGACTAAGGACTGAAGGCTCATGAAACAGCAGCAGAAGGGGTCAATAAGTAGTTCTCAGAAGGACTCAAAACAGCAGAAGGACTCAATAAGTAGTTATGGAAAGTTCAAGTTCAAAGATTCTTTGGACAGAAATATTTTAAGTTGGTCAAACTTGGACCACTGTCTGACTGAGAAAAAAACATCAAAGGTGTTAATGAGTATTTATGGTAAATTCAAGTTCAAAGACTCTTTGGACAGAAATTTGTTAAGTAGGTCAAAAATGGGCCAGAATCTGGGTGAAAAAAACATCAAAGGAGTTAATGAGCTATTTATGTGAAAGTTCAAATTCTAAGACTCTTTTGCCAGAAATATGTAAAAGTAGGTCAATCATGGAACACTGTCTGCCTGATGAAACATCAGAAGGAGTTCAGAAAAGATCTAGACATGTTCATAAGGTCAAATATGGTCTAATCTATGGTTGAAGTAACATTCAAAAGATGTCTATGAGTTTGCATAGTAAGTTAGCCTTTTAAAAAAATGCTGGGTTGTTTCAACCCGAATTTGGGTCAAATATGGACAAACCCAAATGTTGGGTTAAATTTTTTTTTTAAATGTTCAGTTGAAAGTGTAAGTTGAACTTGGATTAAAATTTAAAAATTCATTTTAACCCAACATTTGGGTTTGTCCTTATTTGACGCAAATTTGGGTCTAAACAACTCAGCATTATTTAGAGTGTACTGAACGCATTTCTGGCCCAAGAGTACTTAATCTTCCTAGCTTCCTAACTAGCTTCCGTACTAGAGTACTAAGCCATATAGCATGTCCATATCATAGCGAATGTACATATCTGACTATTGAAATCATTTCTGGTCAAAGACTCGTTAAAAGGTCTTTGGTCAAAGGTCAAAATTTGACTTGCTGAACATATTTCTGGCCCACTGGTAATTGATCATTAGGCGCCTACACAGAGAAATTTACTTCTAATGATGTTGTTTTAGTCAGAAAGATTTTTGACGTACTGAATATATTTTCTGGACAAAGAGTTATTGATCTTGAACTACCTATACATTCTCATAGACTACTTCTGATGCTTCCTAAGCCATATAGAATGTCCATATCTGACCTATTGAACTAATTTCTCTGCAAAGGATGTTCAAAAAGTTTTAAACAGAAACTTATAGACTCCTTCTGATGTTATATATACTATAGATAGGTTCCTTTTACCTACTGAATATAGTTCTGGCCCACGAGAACTAGATCTTGAACTTTCTAAACATACTAATTAACTTATTTTGATTTTACTTCAACCATACACAGAGTTCTTATTTTGCCTTCTGAAAATATTTCTGGCCAAAGAGTTCTTAAATATTAAGTTACTATACAGAATTACCTCTTATGATGTTATTTTAGCCAGACAGATATTTGACCTACTGAATATATTCCTGGACCAAGAGTACTTGATCTTGAACTTTCTATACTATAGACTGATGCTTCCTAAGCCATTATAGAATTTCCATATTGACCGACTGAACTCATTTCCAGTCAAAGAATCGTCAAAAGATATTAAACAATAGAAACTTATCAGACTCCAGATGTTAAGTAAACTATTGATAGGGATCCATATTTCACCTACTTAAATATTTCTGTCCATAGAGTCCTTGAACTTGAACACACTTTCTAAAACACTCATTGACTCAATCTGATGTTTCATCTGACAGTGGTCCATGGCCAGAAATATGTTAAGGTTAAATATGGACTCACCTCCTAAAGAAACATCAGAAGACTCAATGAGTATTATGAAAAGTTCAAGGTCAAAGACTCTTTGGACAGAAATTTGTTAAGTAGGTCAGATATGGAGCACTGTCTGGATGAATAAAAAACATCAAAAGAGTTAATGAGTATTCATGGAATACTTCAAGGTCAAAGATTCTTTGGACAGAAATTTGTTAAGTAGGTCAAATATGGAACACTGTCTGTCTGATGAAACAGCAGAAGGACTCAAGTTCAAAGATTCTTTGGACAGAAATAGTTTAAGTTGGTCAAACATGGACCACTGTCTGGCTGAGAAAAAAACATCAAAGGAGTTAATGAGTATTTATGGAAAGTTCAAGTTCAAAGACTCTTTGGACAGAAATTTGTTAAGTAGGTCAAAAATGGGCCAGAGTCTAGGTGAAGAAAAAAACATTAAAGGAGTTAATGAGTATTTATGGAGGGTTCAAGTTCAAAGACTCTTTTGGACAGAAATGTGTTAAGTGGGTCAAAAATGGGCCAGAGTCTGGTTGAAACATCAGAATGAGTCAATGAGTATTTTTGGAAAGTTCAAGTTCTAACACTCTTTGGCCAGAAATATGTTAAGTAGGTCAAATTGTGACCACTCTCTGGCTGAAAGAAACATTGAAGGAGTGAATGAGGATTTATGGAAAGTTCAAGTTCAAAGACTCTTTGGACAGAAATATTTTAAGTAGGTCAAATATGGACACTCCTGCTTAAGAAACATCAGAAGGAGTCAAACAGTATTTTGGAAAGTTCAAGTTCAAAGACTGTTTGGCCAGAAACATATTAAGTAGGTCAAATAATGACAACTGTATAGCTCAAGAGAACATCAGAGGGACACAATGAGCATTTTTGGAAAGTTTAAGTTCAAAGACTCTTTGGAGAGAAATATGTTAAGTAGGTCAAAGTAGGTTTGACCTACTTTCTGGCTAATGAAACATCGAAGGAGTCAATGAATATGTGTAGAGAGTTAAATGGCTTTTTTGCCAAAAATGTGAAAAGCAGGTCAAATTTTGACCACTCTCTGGGTGTAAAAAACATCAAAAGAGTCAATGAGGATTTATGTAAAGTTCAGGTTCAAAGACTCTTTGGACCAAAGGCTTATGAAAGTTAGCCCTTTAAAAGACTTTGGCCAAAATGAGGCATGTTAAGTAGGACAAATATGGACTCTACTTCTTGAATAATACAACAGGAGTCAAAGAGTATTTATGGAAAGTTCTTCAAAAGCTCTTTGGCCAGTAATATGTTAATTACGTCAAATATGGACCACTGTCTGGCTGATGAAACAGCAGAAGGACTCAATAAGTAGTTATGGAAAGTTCAAGTTCAAAGACTCTTTGGACAAAAATATTTTAAGTAGGTCAAAAATGGGCCAGAGTCTAGGTGAAAAAAACATCAAAGGAGTTAATGAGTATTTACGGAGGGTTCAAGTTCAAAGACTCTTTTGGACAGAAATTTGTTAAGTGGGTCAAAAATGGGCCAGAGTCTGGCTGAAAAAAACATCAAAGGAGTTAATGAGTTATTTATGGAAAGTTCAAGTTCAAAGACTCTTTGGACAGAAATATGTTAAGTAGGTCAAATATGGACGCTCCTGCTTAGGAAACATCAGAGGGACAAAATGAGTAATTATGGAAAGTTCAAATTCAAAGACTATTTGGAGAGAAATATGTTAAGTAGGTCAAATATGGACAGGAGAAAATGAGTATAATTAGAGACTAAGGACTAAGGCTCATGAAACAGCAGCAGAAGGGGTCAATAAGTAGTTCTCAGAAGGACTCAAAACAGCAGAAGGACTCAATAAGTAGTTATGGAAAGTTCAAGTTCAAAGATTCTTTGGACAGAAATATTTTAAGTTGGTCAAACTTGGACCACTGTCTGACTGAGAAAAAACATCAAAGGTGTTAATGAGTATTTATGGTAAATTCAAGTTCAAAGACTCTTTGGACAGAAATTTGTTAAGTAGGTCAAAAATGGGCCAGAATCTGGGTGAAAAAAACATCAAAGGAGTTAATGAGCTATTTATTGAAAGTTCAAATTCTAAGACTCTTTTGCCAGAAATATGTAAAAGTAGGTCAATCATGGAACACTGTCTGCCTGATGAAACATCAGAAGGAGTTCAGAAAAGATCTAGACATGTTCATTAGGTCAAATATGGTCTAATCTATGGTTGAAGTAACATTCAAAAGATGTCTATGAGTTTGCATAGTAAGTTAGCCTTTTAAAAAAATGCTGGGTTGTTTCAACCCGAATTTGGGTCAAATATGGACAAACCTAAATGTTGGGTTAATTTTTTTTTTTAAATGTTCAGTTGAAAGTGTAAGTTGAACTTGGATTAAAATTTAAAAATTCATTTTAACCCAACATTTGGGTTTGTCCTTATTTGACGCAAATTTGGGTCTAAACAACTCAGCATTATTTAGAGTGTACTGAACGCATTTCTGGCCCAAGAGTACTTAATCTTCCTAGCTTCCTAACTAGCTTCCGTACTAGAGTACTAAGCCATATAGCATGTCCATATCATAGCGAATGTACATATCTGACTATTGAAATCATTTCTGGTCAAAGACTCGTCAAAAGGTCTTTGGTCAAAGGTCAAAATTTGACCTGCTGAACATATTTCTGGCCCACTGGTAATTGATCATTAGGCACCTACACAGAGAAATTTACTTCTAATGATGTTGTTTTAGTCAGAAAGATTTTTGACGTACTGAATATATTTCTGGACAAAGAGTTATTGATCTTGAACTACCTATACATTCTCATAGACTACTTCTGATGCTTCCTAAGCCATATAGAATGTCCATATCTGACCTATTGAACTCATTTCTCTGCAAAGGATGTTCAAAAAGTTTTAAACAGAAACTTATAGACTCCTTCTGATGTTATATATACTATAGATAGGTTCCTTTTACCTACTGAATATAGTTCTGGCCCACGAGAACTAGATCTTGAACTTTCTAAACATACTAATTAACTTATTTTGATTTTACTTCAACCATACAAGAGTTCTTATTTTGCCTTCTGAAAATATTTCTGGCCAAAGAGTTCTTAAATATTAAGTTACTATACAGAATTACCTCTTATGATGTTATTTTAGCCAGACAGATATTTGACCTACTGAATATATTCCTGGACCAAGAGTACTTGATCTTGAACTTTCTATACTATAGACTGATGCTTCCTAAGCCATTATAGAATTTCCATATTGACCGACTGAACTCATTTCCAGTCAAAAGAATCGTCAAAAGATATTAAACAATAGAAACTTATAGACTCCCGATGTTAAGTAAACTATTGATAGGGATCCATATTTCACCTACTTAAATATTTCTGTCCATAGAGTCCTTGAACTTGAACACACTTTCTAAAAACACTCATTGACTCAATCTGATGTTTCATCTGACAGTGGTCCATGGCCAGAAATATGTTAAGGTTAAATATGGACTCACCTCCTAAAGAAACATCAGAAGACTCAATGAGTATTATGAAAAGTTCAAGGTCAAAGACTCTTTGGACAGAAATTTGTTAAGTAGGTCAGATATGGAGCACTGTCTGGATGAATAAAAAACATCAAAAGAGTTAATGAGTATTCATGGAATACTTCAAGGTCAAAGATTCTTTGGACAGAAATTTGTTAAGTAGGTCAAATATGGAACACTGTCTGTCTGATGAAACAGCAGAAGGACTCAAGTTCAAAGATTCTTTGGACAGAAATATTTTAAGTTGGTCAAACATGGACCACTGTCTGGCTGAGAAAAAAACATCAAAGGAGTTAATGAGTATTTATGGAAAGTTCAAGTTCAAAGACTCTTTGGACAGAAATTTGTTAAGTAGGTCAAAAATGGGCCAGAGTCTAGGTGGAAAAAAAACATTAAAGGAGTTAATGAGTATTTATGGAGGGTTCAAGTTCAAAGACTCTTTTGGACAGAAATGTGTTAAGTGGGTCAAAAATGGGCCAGAGTCTGGTTGAAACATCAGAATGAGTCAATGAGTATTTTTGGAAAGTTCAAGTTCTAAGACTCTTTGGCCAGAAATATGTTAAGTAGGTCAAATTGTGACCACTCTCTGGCTGAAAGAAACATTGAAGGAGTGAATGAGGATTTATGGAAAGTTCAAGTTCAAAGACTCTTTGGACAGAAATATTTTAAGTAGGTCAAATATGGACACTCCTGCTTAAGAAACATCAGAAGGAGTCAAACAGTATTTTGGAAAGTTCAAGTTCAAAGACTGTTTGGCCAGAAACATATTAAGTAGGTCAAATAATGACAACTGTATAGCTCAAGAAACATCAGAGGGACACAATGAGCATTTTCGGAAAGTTTAAGTTCAAAGACTCTTTGGAGAGAAATATGTTAAGTAGGTCAAAGTAGGTTTGACCTACTTTCTGGCTAATGAAACATCGAAGGAGTCAATGAATATGTGTAGAGAGTTAAATGGCTTTTTTGCCAAAAATGTGAAAAGCAGGTCAAATTTTGACCACTCTCTGGGTGTAAAAAACATCAAAAGAGTCAATGAGGATTTATGTAAAGTTCAGGTTCAAAGACTCTTTGGACCAAAGGCTTATGAAAGTTAGCCCTTTAAAAGACTTTGGCCAAAATGAGACATGTTAAGTAGGACAAATATGGACTCTACTTCTTAATATACAACAGGAGTCAAAGAGTATTTATGGAAAGTTCTTCAAAAGCTCTTTGGCCAGTAATATGTTAATTACGTCAAATATGGACCACTGTCTGGCTGATGAAACAGCAGAAGGACTCAATAAGTAGTTATGGAAAGTTCAAGTTCAAAGACTCTTTGGACAAAAATATTTTAAGTAGGTCAAATATGGACACTCCTGCTTAAGAAACATCAGAAGGAGTCAAATAGTATTTTGGAAAGTTCAAGTTCAAAGACTGTTTGGCCAGAAACATGTTAAGTAGGTCAAATAATGACCACTGTCGGGACTCAAAAAACATCAGAGGGACACAATGAGTATTTATGGAAAGTTTAAGTTCAAAGAGTCTTTGGAGAGAAATATGTTAAGTAGGTCAAATATGGACCACTGTCTGGCTGATAAAACATCAGAATGAGTCAATGAGTATTTTTGGAAGGTTCAAGTTCAAAGACTCTTTGGCCAGAAATATGTTAAGTAGGTCAAATTGTGACCACTCTCTGGCTGAAAAAAACATTAAAGGAGTCAATGAGGATTTATGGAAAGTTCAGGTACAAAGACTCTTTGGATTGGAGGCTTATGAAAGTTAGCCCTTTAAAAGACTTTGGCCAGAATGACATATGTTAAGTAGGTCAAATACAGACTCCTGCTTAAGATACAACAGAAGGAGTCAAAGAGTATTTATGGAAAGTTCAAGTTCAAAGACTCTTTGGCCAGAAATATGTTAAGTAGGTCAAAGTAGGTTTGACCTAATTTCTGGCTGATGAAACATCAGAAGGAGTCAAATAGTATTTTGGAAAGTTCAAGTTCAAAGACTGTTTGGCCAGAAACATGTTAAGTAAGTCAAATAATGACCACTGTCGGGCTCAAGAAACATCAGAGGGACACAATGAGCATTTATGGAAAGTTTAAGTTCAAAGACTCTTTGGAGAGAAATATGTTAAGTCGGTCAAATATGAACCACTGTCTGGCTGATGAAACATCAGAAGGAGTCAAATAGTATTTATGGAAAGTTCAAGTTCAATGACTCTTTGGCCAAAAACATGTTAAGTAGGTCAAATATGGACACTCCTGCTTAAGAAACATCAGAAGGAGTCAAATAGTATTTTGGAAAGTTCAAGTTCAAAGACTCTTTGGCCAGAAATATGTTAAGTAGGTCAAAGTAGGTTTGACCTACTGTCTGGCTAATGAAACATCAGAAGGAGTCAATGAATATGTATAGAGAGTTAAATGGCTTTTTTGCCAAAAATATGAAAAGCAGGTCAAATTTTGACCACTCTCTGGGTGTAAAAAACATCAAAAGAGTCAATGAGGATTTATGGAAAATTCTGGTTCAAAGACTCTTTGGAGAGAAATATGTTATGTAGGTAAAATATGGACTACTGTCTGGCTGATGAAACATCAGAATGAGTCAATGAGTATTTTTGGAAAGTTCAAGTTCAAAGACTCTTTGGCCAGAAATATGTTAAGTAGGTCAAATTGTGAGAACTCTCTGGCTGAAAAAAACATTAAAGGAGTCAATGAGGATTTATGGAAAGTTCAGGTACAAAGACTCTTTGGACTGAAGGCTTATGAAAGTTAGCCCTTTAAAAGACTTTGGCCAGAATGACATATGTTAAGTAAGTCAAATACAGACTCCTGCTTAAGATACAACAGAAGGAGTCAAAGAGTATTTATGGAAAGTTCAAGTTCAAAGACTCTTTGGCCGGAAATATGTTAAGTAGGTCAAAGTAGGTTTGACCTAATTTCTGGTTGATGAAACATCAGAAGGAGTCAATGAGTTTTTTTGGAAAGTTCAAGTTCAAAGACTCTTTGGAGAGAAATATGTTAAGTAGGTCAAAGCAGGTTTGACCTACTTTCTGGCTGATGAAACATCAGAAGGAGTCCGTGAATATGTATAGAAAGTTCAATGACTGTTTTGCCAAACATGTGTCAAGGAGGTCAAATTTTGACCACTCCCTGGCTGAAAAAAAAACATCAAAGGAGTCAATGAGGAGTTATGGAAAGTTCAGGTGCAAAGACTCTTTGGGCCGAAGGTTTATGTAAGTTAGCCCTTTAAAAGACTTTGGCCAGAATGAGATTTATTAATTAGGTCAAATATGGACTCTCCATCTTAAGATAAAACAGAAGGAGTCAAAGAGTTTTTATGGAAAGTTCAAGTTCATAGACTCTTTGGCCAAAAACATGTTAAGTACGTCAAATATTGACCACTGTCTGGCTCAAGAAACATCAGAGGGAAACAATGAGTATTTATGGAAAGTTCAAGTTCAAAGACTCTTTGGAGAGAAATATGTTAAGTAGGTCAAATATGGACCACTGTCTAGCTGACGAAACATAAGAATGAGTCATTGAGTATTTTTGGAAAGTTCAAGTTCAAAGACTCTTTAGACCGAAGGCTAACAGAAAGTTAGCCCTTTAAAAGACTTTGGCCACAATGAGATATGTTAAGTAGGTCAAATATGGACTCTCCTTAATATACAACAGGAGTCAAAGAGTATTTATGGAAAGTTCAAAGACTCTTTGGCCAGAAATATGTTAAGTAGGTCAAATATTGACCATTGTAGGGCTCAAGAAACAGAGGGACACAATGCGTATTTATGGAAAGTTCAAGTTCAAAGACTCTTTGGCCAGAAATATGTTAAGTAGATCAAAGTAGGTTTGACCTACTTTCTGGCTAATGAAACATCAGAAGGAGTCAATGAATATGTGTAGAGAGTTAAATGGCTTTTTTGCCAAAAATGTGAAAAGCAGGTCAAATTTTGACCACTCTCTGGGTGTAAAAAACATCAAAAGAGTCAATGAGGATTTATGTAAAGTTCAGGTTCAAAGACTCTTTGGACCAAAGGCTTATGAAAGTTAGCCCTTTAATAGACTTCGGCCAAAATGAGACATGTTAAGTAGGACAAATATGGACTCTACTTCTTAATATACAACAGGAGTCAAAGAGTATTTATGGAAAGTTCTTCAAAAGCTCTTTGGCCAGTAATATGTTAATTACGTCAAATATGGACCACTGTCTGGCTGATGAAACAGCAGAAGGACTCAATAAGTAGTTATGGAAAGTTCAAGTTCAAAGACTCTTTGGACAAAAATATTTTAAGTAGGTCAAATATGGACACTCCTGCTTAAGAAACATCAGAAGGAGTCAAATAGTATTTTGGAAAGTTCAAGTTCAAAGACTGTTTGGCCAGAAACATGTTAAGTAGGTCAAATGATGACCACTGTCGGGCTCAAAAAACATCAGAGGGACACAATGAGTATTTATGGAAAGTTTAAGTTCAAAGAGTCTTTGGAGAGAAATATGTTAAGTAGGTCAAATATGGACCACTGTCTGGCTGATAAAACATCAGAATGAGTCAATGAGTATTTTTGGAAGGTTCAAGTTCAAAGACTCTTTGGCCAGAAATATGTTAAGTAGGTCAAATTGTGACCACTCTCTGGCTGAAAAAAACATTAAAGGAGTCAATGAGGATTAATGGAAAGTTCAGGTACAAAGACTCTTTGGATTGGAGGCTTATGAAAGTTAGCCCTTTAAAAGACTTTGGCCAGAATGACATATGTTAAGTAGGTCAAATACAGACTCCTGCTTAAGATACAACAGAAGGAGTCAAAGAGTATTTATGGAAAGTTCAAGTTCAAAGACTCTTTGGCCAGAAATATGTTAAGTAGGTCAAAGTAGGTTTGACCTAATTTCTGGCTGATGAAACATCAGAAGGAGTCAAATAGTATTTTGGAAAGTTCAAGTTCAAAGACTGTTTGGCCAGAAACATGTTAAGTAAGTCAAATAATGACCACTGTCGGGCTCAAGAAACATCAGAGGGACACAATGAGCATTTATGGAAAGTTTAAGTTCAAAGACTCTTTGGAGAGAAATATGTTAAGTCGGTCAAATATGAACCACTGTCTGGCTGATGAAACATCAGAAGGAGTCAAATAGTATTTATGGAAAGTTCAAGTTCAATGACTCTTTGGCCAAAAACATGTTAAGTAGGTCAAATATGGACACTCCTGCTTAAGAAACATCTGAAGGAGTCAAATAGTATTTTGGAAAGTTCAAGTTCAAAGACTCTTTGGCCAGAAATATGTTAAGTAGGTCAAAGTAGGTTTGACCTACTGTCTGGCTAATGAAACATCAGAAGGAGTCAATGAATATGTATAGAGAGTTAAATGGCTTTTTTGCCAAAAATATGAAAAGCAGGTCAAATTTTGACCACTCTCTGGGTGTAAAAAACATCAAAAGAGTCAATGAGGATTTATGGAAAATTCTGGTTCAAAGACTCTTTGGAGAGAAATATGTTAAGTAGGTAAAATATGGACTACTGTCTGGCTGATGAAACATCAGAATGAGTCAATGAGTATTTTTGGAAAGTTCAAGTTCAAAGACTCTTTGGCCAGAAATATGTTAAGTAGGTCAAATTGTGAGAACTCTCTGGCTGAAAAAAACATTAAAGGAGTCAATGAGGATTTATGGAAAGTTCAGGTACAAAGACTCTTTGGACTGAAGGCTTATGAAAGTTAGCCCTTTAAAAGACTTTGGCCAGAATGACATATGTTAAGTAAGTCAAATACAGACTCCTGCTTAAGATACAACAGAAGGAGTCAAAGAGTATTTATGGAAAGTTCAAGTTCAAAGACTCTTTGGCCGGAAATATGTTAAGTAGGTCAAAGTAGGTTTGACCTAATTTCTGGTTGATGAAACATCAGAAGGAGTCAATGAGTTTTTTTGGAAAGTTCAAGTTCAAAGACTCTTTGGAGAGAAATATGTTAAGTAGGTCAAAGCAGGTTTGACCTACTTTCTGGCTGATGAAACATCAGAAGGAGTCCGTGAATATGTATAGAAAGTTCAATGACTGTTTTGCCAAACATGTGTCAAGGAGGTCAAATTTTGACCACTCCCTGGCTGAAAAAAAAACATCAAAGGAGTCAATGAGGAGTTATGGAAAGTTCAGGTGCAAAGACTCTTTGGGCCGAAGGTTTATGTAATTTAGCCCTTTAAAAGACTTTGGCCAGAATGAGATTTATTAATTAGGTCAAATATGGACTCTCCATCTTAAGATAAAACAGAAGGAGTCAAAGAGTTTTTATGGAAAGTTCAAGTTCATAGACTCTTTGGCCAAAAACATGTTAAGTACGTCAAATATTGACCACTGTCTGGCTCAAGAAACATCAGAGGGACACAATGAGTATTTATGGAAAGTTCAAGTTCAAAGACTCTTTGGAGAGAAATATGTTAAGTAGGTCAAATATGGACCACTGTCTAGCTGACGAAACATAAGAATGAGTCATTGAGTATTTTTGGAAAGTTCAAGTTCAAAGACTCTTTAGACCGAAGGCTAACAAAAGTTAGCCCTTTAAAAGACTTTGGCCACAATGAGATATGTTAAGTAGGTCAAATATGGACTCTCCTTAATATACAACAGGAGTCAAAGAGTATTTATGGAAAGTTCAAAGACTCTTTGGCCAGAAATATGTTAAGTAGGTCAAATATTGACCATTGTCGGGCTCAAGAAACAGAGGGACACAATGCGTATTTATGGAAAGTTCAAGTTCAAAGACTCTTTGGCCAGAAATATGTTAAGTAGATCAAAGTAGGTTTGACCTACTTTCTGGCTAATGAAACATCAGAAGGAGACAATGAATATGTATAGAGAGTTAAATTACTTTTTTGCCAAAAATATGAGAAGCAGGTCAAATTTTGACCACTCTCTGGGTTTAAAAAACATCAAAAGAGTCAATGAGGATTTATGGAAAGTTCAGGTTCAAAGACCCTTTGGACCAGAGGCTTATGAAAGTTAGCCATTTAAAAGACTTTGGCCAAAATGAGACATGTTAAGTAGGTCAATTATGCACTCTACTTCTTAATATACAACAGGAGTCAAAGAGTATTTATGAAAAGTTCTTCAAAGACTGTTTTGCCAGTAATATGTTAAGTAGGTCAAATATGGACCACTGTCTGGCTGATGAAACAGCAGAAGGACTCAATAAGTAGTTATGGAAAGTTCAAGTTCAAAGACTCCTTGGCCAGAAATATTTTAAGTAGGTCAAATATGGACACTCCTGCTTAAGAAACATCAGAAGGAGTCAAATAGTATTTTGGAAAGTTCAAGTTCAAAGACTGTTTGGCCAGAAATATGTTAAGTGGGTCAAAGTAGGTTTGACCTAATTTCTGGTTGAAACATCAGAAGGAGTCAATGAGTATTTTTGGAAAGTTCAAGTTCAAAGACTCTTTGGAGAGAAATATGTAAAGTAGGTCAAAGCAGGTTTGACCTACTTTCTGGCTGATGAAACATCAGAAGGAGTCAGTGAATATGTATAGAAAGTTCAATGACTGTTTTGCCAAAAATATGTCAAGGAGGTCAAATTTTGACCACTTCCTGGTTGAAAAAAAAATATCAAAGGAGTCAATGAGGATTTATGGAATGTTCAGGTGCAAAGACTCTTTGGGCCGAAGGTTTATGTAATTTAGCCCTTTAAAAGACTTTGGCCAGAATGAGATTTATTAATTAGGTCAAATATGGACTCTCCATCTTAAGATAAAACAGAAGGAGTCAAAGAGTTTTTTATGGAAAGTTCAAGTTCATAGACTCTTTGGCCAAAAACATGTTAAGTAGGTCAAATATTGACCACTGTCTGGCTCAAAGAAACATCAGAGGGAGACAATGAGTATTTATGGAAAGTTCAAGTTCAAAGACACTTTGGAGAGAAATATGTTAAGTAGGTCAAATATGGACCACTGTCTAGCTGACGAAACATAAGAATGAGTCATTGAGTATTTTTGGAAAGTTCAAGTTCAAAGACTCTTTGGCCAGAAATATGTTAAGTGGGTCAAAGTATGTTTGACCTAATTTCTGTTTGATGAAACATCAGAAGGAGTCAATGAATATGTATAGAAAGTTGAATGACTGTTTTGCCAAAAGTATGTCAAGCAGGTCAAAATTTTACCACTCTCTGGCTGGAAAAAAATATCAAAGGAATCAATGAGGATTTATGAAAAGTTCTAGTTCAAAGACTCTTTGGCCAGAAAAATGTTAAGTAGATCAAATATGGACCACTGTCTGACTGATGAAACAGCAGAAGGACTCAACAAGTAGTCATGAAAAGTTCAAGTTTAAAGAGCTCTTTGGACAGAAATATGTTAAGTAGTTCAAATATGGACCACTGTATTGCTGATGAAACATCAGAAGGAGTCTATGAGTATTTTTGGAAAGTTCAAGTTCAAAGACTCTTTGGACAGAAATGTGTTAAGTAGGTCATATATTGACCACTGTCTGGCTCATGAAAAATCAGAAGGAGTCTATGAGTATTTTTGGAAAGTTCAAGTTCAAAGACTCTTTGGACAGAAATATGTTAAGTAGGTCCCATATATGCTTTTGCTTTGCGTTGCATACTACAACTAACTTATTTAGAGAAATAAATGCATTAGCCTTTTGCAATACAATAAATCCCAGTCGTGGTTGCATTAGATGCACATCAGAATGTTATTGTATTGTAAAGCAACAGCTAATGCAACGATTTCTCTTTATCACACGAATGATTTCTCTTCATGCAAAATGCAATGATTTCACTTCAGTTATTTCTGAACAAGTTAGTGGTGGTATACAGTGCATTATAGTAGAATGGCTATTGCAATAATTTCCCTTCAATATTAAAAGGACCAGTTTAGTGGGCAATTGCAATGCGACAGCACAATTTATAATGCAATGGGAAAAGCACGTTATCTGTTTTCATTGCTTATTATTTATTTATTTCTTGCAATGTAACTATCTTTTCTATGCACATCGGAATGAGTTAGTTGTTGCATGCATTGTAAAACAACAGCTAATGCAACGATTTCTCTTAACGCAACATCTAAATTCAATTAACTCCCTTCCCCCAATCTGACCGCTCATTTGATGTTTTCTCGTCAGTGCACAAATGAATTAGTTGTAGATTGGAAATATTAGAAAGCACTGTCTTTTCATTGGAAAATGATAGATTTACCGTTCATTATAGTAGAAGGTCCATGGCAATAATTTCTCTTCAACATAAAATGACTAGTTTAGTGTGCAATTGCAATGCGAAAGCACAATATATAATGCAATGGGCAAAACACCGTTATCTGTTTTCATTGCACAGAAGTTAGTTTTTTCTTGCAGTGCAACTATCTGCTCTATGCATATTGGAATGAGTTATTTGCATTGTAAAGCAACAGCTAATGCAACGATTTATCTTTATCACACGAATGCAACATCTAAATGCAATGATTTCGCTTCAGTTATTTCTGAAAATGTTAGTTGTAGTATTTATTTCTAGCGTGCATTATAGTAGAATGGCTATTGCAATAATTTCCCTTCAATATAAAAAGGAGTAGTTTAGTGTGCAATGCATGCGAACACAATATATAATGCAATGGATAAAGCACGTTATCTGTTTTCATTGCAAATAAGTTAGTTCTTTCTTGCAATGCAACTATCTGCTCTATGCACATCGGAATGAGTTATTGCATTGTAAAGCAACAGCTAATGCAACGATTTCTCTTTATCACACTGAATGCAACATCTGAAATGCAATGATTTCCCTTCCGTTAGTTCTGAACAAGTTAGTGGTAGTATACAGTGCATTATAGTAAAATGGCTATTGCAATAATTTCCCTTCAACATTAAATAGGACTAGTTTAGTGTGCAATTGCAATGCGAAAGCACAATATATAATGCTATCGACAAAACACGTTATCTGTTTTCATTGCACAGAAGTTAGCTGTTTCTTGCAATGCAACTATCTACTCTATGCACATCGGAATGAGTTATTGCATTGTAAAGCAACAGCTAATGCAACAATATCTCTTTACCACACGAATGCAACTTCTAAATGCAATGATTTCCCTTCAGTTATTTATGAACAACTTAATGGTAGTATGTAGGTCTAGCGTGCATTATAGTAAAATGGCTATTGCAATAATTTCCCTTCAATATAAAAAGGACTAGTTTAGTGTGCAATTGCAATGAGTAAGCCCAATATATAATGCAATGTGAAAAGCACGTAATCTGTTTTCATTGCACAGAAGTTAGTTCTTCCTTGCCATGCAACAATCTGCTCTATGCACATCAGAATGAGTTATGGCATTGTAAAGCAACAGCCAATGCAACGCTTTCTCTTTATCACCGAATGCAACATCTAAATGCAATGATTTCCCTTCAGTTATTCCTGAACAAGTTAGTGGTAGTATACAGTGCATTATAGTAGATTGGCTATTGCAATAATTTCCCTTCAATATTAAAAGGACCAGTTTAGTGTGCAACTGCAATGCGAAAGCACAATTTATAATGCAATGGGAAAAGCACGTTCTCTGTTTTCATTGCTTATTATTTATTTATTTATTGCAATGCAAATATCTTTTCTATGCACATCGGAATGAGTTAGTTGTTGCATGCATTGTAAAACCACAGCTAATGCAACGATTTCTCTTTATGCAACATCTAAATGCAATTAATTCCCTTCCCCCATTCTGACCGCTCATTTCATGTTTTCTCGTCAGTGCACAAATGAATTAGTTGTAGATTGGAAATGCACGAGAAAGCACTGTCTTTTCATTGGAAAATGATAGATTTACCGTGCATTCATGTTGAGAGAAATTATTGCCATAGCCCTTCTACTAATAATTAGTAGAAGGGCTATGGCAATAATTTCTCTTCAACATGAATGACTAGTTTAGTGTGCAATTGCAATGCGAAAGCACAATGTGTAATGCAATGGGCAAAACATGTTATCTGTTTTCATTGCACAGAAGTTCGTTTTTTCTTGCAGTGCAACTATCTGCTCTATGCATATTGGAATGCGTTATTGCATTGTAAAGCGACAGCTAATGCAACGATTTATTTTTATCACACGAATGTAAACAACTAAATGCAATGATTTCGCTTCAGTTTTTTCTGAACAAGTTAATGGTACTATGTAGGTCTAGCGTGCATTATAGTAAAATGTCTTTTGCAATAATTTCCCTTCAATATAAAAAGGACTAGTTTAGTGTGCAATTGCAATGAGTAAGCTCAATATATAATGCAATGTGAAAAGCACGTAATCTGTTTTCATTGCACAGAAGTTTGTTCTTCCTTGCCATGCAACAATCTGCTCTGTGTACATCAGTATGAGTTATTGCATTGTAAAGCAACAGCCAATGCAACGATTTCTCTGTATTTCCGAATGCAACATCTAAATGCAATGATTTCCCTCCAGTTATTTCTGAACAACTTAATGGTAGTATGTAGGTCTAGCGTGCATTATAGTAAAATGGCTATTGCAATAATTTCCCTTCAATATAAAAAGGACCAGTTTAGTGTGCAATTGCAATGAGTAAGCACAATATATAATGCAATGTGAAAAGCACGTAATCTGTTTTCATTGCACAGAAGTTAGTTCTTCCTTGCCATGCAACAATCTGCTCTATGCACATCAGAATGAGTTATGGCATTGTAAAGCAACAGCCAATGCAACGATTTCTCTGTATTTCCGAATGCAACATCTAAATGCAATGATTTCCCTCCAGTTATTCCTGAACAAGTTAGTGGTAGTATACAGTGCATTATAGTAGATTGGCTATTGCAATAATTTCCCTTCAATATTAAAAGGACCAGTTTAGTGTGCAACTGCAATGCGAATGCACAGTTTATAATGCAATGGGAAAAGCACGTTATCTGTTTTCATTGCTTATTATTTATTTATTTATTTATTGCAATGTAACTATCTTTTCTATGTGCATTGGAATGAGTTAGTTGTTGCATGCATTGTTAAACAACAGCTAATGCAACGATTTCTCTTTATGCAACATCTAAATGCAATTAAATCCCTTCCCGCAATCTGACCGCTCATTTGATGTTTTCTCGTCAGTGCACAAATGAATTAGTTGTAAATTGGAAATGCACGAGAAAGCACTGTCTTTTCATTGGAAAATGATAGATTTACCCTGCATTATAGTAGAAGGACTATGGCAATAATTTCTCTTCAACATGAAAATGACTAGTTTAGTGTGCAATTGCAATGCGAAAGCACAATATATAATGCAATGGGCAAAACATGTTATCTGTTTTCATTGCACAGAAGTTAGTTTTTTCTTGCAGTGCAACTATCTGCTCTATGCATATTGGAATGAGTTATTGCATTGTAAAGCAACAGCTAATGCAACGATTTATTTTTATCACACGAATGCAACATCTAAATGCAATGATTTCGCTTCAGTTTTTTCTGAAAATGTTAGTTGTAGTATAGAGTTCTAGAGTGCATTATAGTAGAATGGCTATTGCAACAATTCCCCTTCAATATAAAAAAAGAGTAGTTTAGTGTGCAACTGCTTCAGCGAATGTACATATCTGAACTATTAAAATCATTTCTGGTCAAAGACTCGACAAAAGGTTTTAAACAATATAAACTTATACACTCCTTCTGATGTTATATTAGATATACATTGGTCCCTATTTGACCTACTGAACATATTTCTGACCCACTGGTTCTTGATCATCAGGTTCCTACACAGAGAAATTTACTTCTAATGATGTTGTTTTGTCAGATGATTTTTGACCTACTGAACATATTTCTGGACAAAGAGTTCTTGATCTTGAACTACCTATACATTCTCATAGACTACTTCTGATGCTTCCTAAGCCATATAGAATGTCCATATCTGACCTATTGAACTCATTTCTCTGCAAAGGATGTTCAAAAGGTTTTAAACAGAAACGTATAGACTCATTCTGATGTTATATATACTATAGATAGGTTCCTTTTACCTACTGAATATAGTTCTGGCCCACGAGTACTAGATCTTGAATTTTCTAAACATACTAATTAACTTATTTTGATTTTACTTCAGCCATCAAGAGTTCTTATTTTGTCTTCCGAAAATATTTCTGGCCAAAGAGTGAATATATTCCTGGACCAGAGAACTTGATCTTGAACTTTCTATCCATACTCCATAGACTCTTTCTGATGCTTGCTAACCCATAGAAAAGTCCAAATAGTGCCATCTAAGTGACGCTTTACCTTTAGCATGAGCTAGATGATGCGGGTAGGTATATGTCTGGGGTAGGGTTAGATAGTGTCATCTAACTGACGTTAAAGGGTGCCCTAAAAGTAGGTCAAAAATGGGCCAGAGTCTGGCTGAAAAAAAAAAACATCAAAGGGTTAATGGGTATTTATTGAGAGTTAATGTTCAAATACTTTTTTGGACAGAATTTTGTTAATTAGGTCAAAAATGGGCCAGAGTCTGGGTGAAAAAAAACATCAAAGGAGTTAATGAGCTATTTATGGAAAGTTGAAATTCTAAGACTCTTTTGCCAGAAATATGTAAAAGTAGGTCAATCATGGAACACTGTATGCCTGATGAAACATCAGAAGGAGTTCAGAAAAGATCTAGACGTGTTCATAAGGTCAAATATGGTCTAATCTATGGTTGAAGTAACATCAAAAGATGTCTATGAGTTTGCATAGTAAGTTAGCCTTTAAAAAAATGCTGGGTTGTTTCAACCCGAATTTGGGTCAAATATGGACAAACCTAAATGTTGGGTTAAAAATGTTTTTTTTTTTTAATGTTCAGTTGAAAGTGTAAGTTGAACTTGGATTAAAATTTAAAAATTCATTTTAACCCAACATTTGGGTTTGTCCTTATTTGACCCAAATTTGGGTCTAAACAACCCAATATTATTTAGAGTGTACTGAACGCATTTCTGGCCCAAGATTACTTAATCTTCCTAGCTTCCTAACTAGCTTCCGTACTAGAGTACTAAGCCATATAGCATGTCCATATCTTAGCGAATGTACATATCTGACCATTAGACACCTACACAGAGAAATTTACTTCTAATGATGTTGTTTTAGTCAGAAAGATTTTTGACGTACTGAATATTTTTCTCGACAAAGAGTTATTGATCTTGAACTACCTATACATTCTCTTGCTTGTATACTTGCTTACTTGCACTTCTGATGCTTCCTAAGCCATATAGAATGTCCATATCCGACCTATTGAACTCATTTCTCTGCAAAGGATGTTCAAAAGGTTTTAAACAGAAACGTATAGACTCCTTCTGATGTTATATATACTATAGATAGGTTCCTTTTACCTACTGAATATAGTTCTGGCCCACGAGAACTAGATCTTGAACTTTCTAAACATACTAATTAACTTATTTTGATTTTACTTCAACTATACAAGAGTTCTTATTTTGCCTTCTGAAAATATTTCTGGCCAAAGAGTTCTTAAATATTAAGTTACTATACAGAATTACCTCTTATGATGTTATTTTAGCCAGACAGATATTTGACCTACTGAATATATTCCTGGACCAAGAGTACTTGATCTTGAACTTTCTATACATATAGACTCCTGATGCTTCCTAAGCCATATATAATTTCCATATTGACCGACTGATCTTTGCTCTTTGGACAGAAATATGTAATAGTAGGTCAGTCATGGACAACACATTCTCATCCCAATTCGTCATATAACTGACGTTTTGGGACGTTTTTGACCATTCGTCAATATACGACGTTTTCAGGGCCCCCTTAAACGTCGGTAGATGACGATCCCGGGTCGTCATACAACTGACGCTGTACCTTTAACGTCAGTTAGGTGACGAGTTGGGTTTAGGGTTAGGTTTAGGTCTGGGGTAGAGTTAGGATCCCATAACGTCATCTAGCGACGTTTAAGAGGGCCCTAAAAAGTCGTATATTGACGAATTGTCCCAAAACGTCAGTTATATGACGAATTGGGATGAGACTGCGTTGTCATGGACTACGGTCTGGCTGATGAAACATCAGAAGGAGTTCAGAAAACATCTAGACATGTGTTCATAAGGTCAAATATGGTCTAATTTATGGTTGAAGTAACATCAAAAGATGTCTATGAGTTTGCATAGTAAGTTAGCCTTTTAAAAGAATTTGGCAAGAAATATGTTAAGTAGGTCAAATATGGACAGGAGTAAATGAGTATAATTAGAGACTAAGGACTAAGGCACATGAAACAGCAGCAGAAGCGGTCAATAAGTAGTTCAAAGAAGGACTCAAAACAGCAGATAGGACTCAATGAGTATTTATGGAAAGTTCGAGTTCAAAGACTCTTTAGCCAGAAACATGTTAAGTAGGTCAAATATGGACCACTGTCTGTCTGATGAAACAGCAGAAGGACTCAAGTTCAAAGATTCTTTGGACAGAAATATTTTAAGTTGGTCAAACATGGACCACTGTCTGGCTGAGAAAAAAACATAAAAGGAGTTATGAGTATTTATGGAAAGTTCAAGTTCAAAGACTCTTTGGACAGAAATTTGTTAAGTAGGTCAAAAATGGGCCAGAGTCTAGGTGAAAAAAACATCAAAGGAGTTAATGAGTATTTATGGAGGGTTCAAGTTCAAAGACTCTTTTGGACAGAAATGTGTTAAGTGGGTCAAAAATGGGCCAGAGTCTGGTTGAAACATCAGAATGAGTCAATGAGTATTTTTGGAAAGTTAAAGTTCTAAGACTCTTTGGCCAGAAATATGTTAAGTAGGTCAAATTGTGACCACTCTCTGGCTGAAAAAAAACATGAAAGGAGTCAATGAGGATTTATGAAAAGTTCAGGTACAAAGACTCTTTGGACTGAAGGCTTATGAAAGTTAGCCCTTTAAAAGACTTTGGCCAGAATGACATATGTTAAATAGGTCAAATACGGACTCCTGCTTAAGATACAACAGAAGGAGTCAAATAGTATTTATGGAAAGTTCAAGTTCAAAGACTCTTTGGCCAGAAATATGTTAAGTAGGTCAAAGTAAGTTTGACCTAATTTCTGGCTGATGAAACATCAGAAGGAGTCAATGAGTATTTTTGGAAAGTTCAAGTTCAAAGACTCTTTGGACAGAACTATTTTAAGTAGGTCAAATATGGACACTCCTGCTTAAGAAACATCAGAAGGAGTCAAATAGTATTTTGGAAAGTTCAAGTTCAAAGACTCTTTGGCCAGAAACATGTTAAGTAGGTCAAATAATGACCACTGTCAGGCTCAAGAAACATCAGAGGGACACAATGAGCATTAATGGAAAGTTTAAGTTCAAAGACTCTTTGGAGAGAAATATGTTAAGTAGGTCAAATATGGACCACTGTCTGGCTGATGAAACATCAGAAGGAGTTAAATAGTATTTATGGAAAGTTCAAGTTCAATGACTCTTTGGCCAAAAACATGTTAAGTAGGTCAAATATTGACCATTGTCGGGCTCAAGAAACATCAGAGGGACACAATGAGTATTTATGGAAAGTTCAAGTTCAAAGACTCTTTGGACAGATATATGTTAAGTAGGTCAAAGTACGTTTGACCTACTTTATGGCTAATGAAACATCGAAGGAGTCAATGAATATGTGTAGAGAGTTAAATGGCTTCTTTGCCAAAAATATGAAAAGCAGGTCAAATTTTTACCACTCTCTGGGTGTTAAAAACATCAAAAGAGTCAATGAGGATTTATGGAAAGTTCAGGTTCAAAGACTCTTTGGACCAAAGGCTTATGAAAGTTAGCCCTTTAAAAGACTTTGGCCAAAATGAGACATGTTAAGTAGGTCAAATATGGACTCTACTTCTTAATATACAACAGGAGTCAAAGACTATTTATGGAAAGTTCTTCAAAGACTCTTTTGCCAGTAATATGTTAAGTAGGTCAAATATGGACCACTGTCTGGCTGATGAAACAGCAGAAGGACTCAATAAGTAGTTATGGAAAGTTCAAGTTCAAAGACTCTTTGGACAGAAATATTTTAAGTAGGTCAAATATGGACACTCCTGCTTAAGAAACATCAGAAGGAGTCAAATAGTATTTTGGAAAGTTCAAGTTCAAAGACTCTTTGGCCAGAAATATGTTAAGTAGGTCAAATTGTGACCACTCTCTGGCTGAAAAAAAAACATTAAAGGAGTCAATGAGGATTTATAGAAAGTTCAGGTACAAAGACTCTTTGGACTGAAGGCTTATGAAAGTTAGCCCTTTAAAAGACTTTGGCCAGAATGGCATATGTTAAGTAGGTCAAATACGGACTCCTGCTTAAGATACAACAGAAGGAGTCAAATAGTATTTATGTAAAGTTCAAGTTCAAAGACTCTTTGGCCAGAAATATGTTAAGTAGGTCAAAGTAAGTTTGACCTAATTTCTGGCTGATGAAACATCAGAAGAAGTCAATGAGTATTTTTGGAAAGTTCAAGTTCAAAGACTCTTCGGACAGAACTATTTTAAGTTGGTCAAATATGGACACTCCTGCTTAAGAAACATCAGAAGGAGTCAAATAGTATTTTGGAAAGTTCAAGTTCAAAGACTCTTTGGCCAGAAACATGTTAAGTAGGTCAAATAATGACCACTGTCGGGCTCAAGAAACATCAGAGGGACACAATGAGCATTTATGGAAAGTTTAAGTTCAAAGACTCTTTGGAGAGAAATATGTTAAGTAGGTCAAATATGGACAGGAGAAAATACGTATAATTAGACACTAAGGACTAAGGCTCATGAAACAGAAGCAGAAGGGGTCAATAAGTAGTTCTCAGAAGGACTCAAAACAGCAGAAGGACTCAATGAGTATTTATGGAAAGTTCAAGTTCAAAGACACTTTAGCCAGAAACATGTTAAGTAGGTCAAATATGGACCACTGTCTGGCTGATGAAACAGCAGAAGGACTCAATAAGTAGTAATGGAAAGTTCAAGTTCAAAGATTCTTTGGACAGAAATATTTTAAGTTGGTCAAACTTGGACCACTGTCTGGCTGAGAAAAAAACATCAAAGGTGTTAATGAGTATTTATGGAAAGTTCAAGTTCAAAGACTCTTTGGACAGAAATTTGTTAAGTAGGTCAAAAATGGGCCAGAGTCTGGCTGAAAAAAAACATCAAAGGGTTAATGGGTATTTATTGAGAGTTAATGTTCGAATACGTTTTTGGACAGAATTTTGTTAATTAGGTCAAAATGGGCCAGAGTCTGGGTGAAAAAAACATCAAAGGAGTTAATGATCTATTTATGGAAAGTTGAAATTCTAAGACTCTTTTGCCAGAAATATGTAAAAGTAGGTCAATCATGGAACACTGTATGCCTGATGAAACATCAGAAGGAGTTCAGAAAAGATCTAGACATGTTCATAAGGTCAAATATGGTCTAATCTATGGTTGAAGTAACATCAAAAGATGTCTATGAGTTTGCATAGTAAGTTAGCCTTTAAAAAAATGCTGGGTTGTTTCAACCCGAATTTGGGTCAAATATGGACAAACCTAAATGTTGGGTTAAAAATGTTTTTTTTTTTAATGTTCAGTTGAAAGTGTAAGTTGAACTTGGATTAAAATTTAAAAATTCATATTAACCCAACATTTGGGTTTGTCCTTATTTGACCCAAATTTGGGTCTAAACAACCCAATATTATTTAGAGTGTACTGAACGCATTTCTAGCCCAAGATTACTTAATCTTCCTAGCTTCCTAACTAGCTTCCGTACTAGAGTACTAAGCCATATAGCATGTCCATATCTTAGCGAATGTACATATCTGACCATTAGACACCTACACAGAGAAATTTACTTCTAATGATGTTGTTTTAGTCAGAAAGATTTTTGACGTACTGAATATTTTTCTCGACAAAGAGTTATTGATCTTGAACTACCTATACATTCTCATAGACCACTTCTGATGCTTCCTAAGCCATATAGAATGTCCATATCCGACCTATTGAACTCATTTCTCTGCAAAGGATGTTCAAAAGGTTTTAAACAGAAACGTATAGACTCCTTCTGATGTTATATATACTATAGATAGGTTCCTTTTACCTACTGAATATAGTTCTAGCCCACGAGAACTAGATCTTGAACTTTCTAAACATACTAATTAACTTATTTTGATTTTACTTCAACTATACAAGAGTTCTTATTTTGCCTTCTGAAAATATTTCTGGCCAAAGAGTTCTTAAATATTAAGTTACTATACAGAATTACCTCTTATGATGTTATTTTAGCCAGACAGATATTTGACCTACTGAATATATTCCTGGACCAAGAGTACTTGATCTTGAACTTTCTATACATATAGACTCCTGATGCTTCCTAAGCCATATATAATTTCCATATTGACCGACTGATCTTTGCTCTTTGGACAGAAATATGTAATAGTAGGTCAGTCATGGACAACACATTCTCATCCCAATTCGTCATATAACTGACGTTTTGGGACGTTTTTGACCATTCGTCAATATACGACGTTTTCAGGGCCCCCTTAAACGTCGGTAGATGACGATCCTGGGTTGTCATACAACTGACGCTGTACCTTTAACGTCAGTTAGGTGACGAGTTGGGTTTAGGGTTAGGTTTAGGTCTGGGGTAGAGTTAGGATCCCATAACGTCATCTACCGACGTTTAAGAGGGCCCTAAAAAGTCGTATATTGACGAATTGTCCCAAAACGTCAGTTATATGACGAATTGGGATGAGACTGCGTTGTCATGGACTACGGTCTGGCTGATGAAACATCAGAAGGAGTTCAGAAAACATCTAGACATGTGTTCATAAGGTCAAATATGGTCTAATTTATGGTTGAAGTAACATCAAAAGATGTCTATGAGTTTGCATAGTAAGTTAGCCTTTTAAAAGAATTTGGCAAGAAATATGTTAAGTAGGTCAAATATGGACAGGAGTAAATGAGTATAATTAGAGACTAAGGACTAAGGCACATGAAACAGCAGCAGAAGCGGTCAATAAGTAGTTCAAAGAAGGACTCAAAACAGCAGAAGGACTCAATGAGTATATATGGAAAGTTCGAGTTCAAAGACTCTTTAGCCAGAAACATGTTAAGTAGGTCAAATATGGACCACTGTCTGTCTGATGAAACAGCAGAAGGACTCAAGTTCAAAGATTCTTTGGACAGAAATATTTTAAGTTGGTCAAACATGGACCACTGTCTGGCTGAGAAAAAAACATCAAAGGAGTTATGAGTATTTATGGAAAGTTCAAGTTCAAAGACTCTTTGGACAGAAATTTGTTAAGTAGGTCAAAAATGGGCCAGAGTCTAGGTGAAAAAAAAAACATCAAAGGAGTTAATGAGTATTTATGGAGGGTTCAAGTTCAAAGACTCTTTTGGACAGAAATGTGTTAAGTGGGTCAAAAATGGGCCAGAGTCTGGTTGAAACATCAGAATGAGTCAATGAGTATTTTTGGAAAGTTAAAGTTCTAAGACTCTTTGGCCAGAAATATGTTAAGTAGGTCAAATTGTGACCACTCTCTGGCTGAAAAAAAACATGAAAGGAGTCAATGAGGATTTATGAAAAGTTCAGGTACAAAGACTCTTTGGACTGAAGGCTTATGAAAGTTAGCCCTTTAAAAGACTTTGGCCAGAATGACATATGTTAAATAGGTCAAATACGGACTCCTGCTTAAGATACAACAGAAGGAGTCAAATAGTATTTATGGAAAGTTCAAGTTCAAAGACTCTTTGGCCAGAAATATGTTAAGTAGGTCAAAGTAAGTTTGACCTAATTTCTGGCTGATGAAACATCAGAAGGAGTCAATGAGTATTTTTGGAAAGTTCAAGTTCAAAGACTCTTTGGACAGAACTATTTTAAGTAGGTCAAATATGGACACTCCTGCTTAAGAAACATCAGAAGGAGTCAAATAGTATTTTGGAAAGTTCAAGTTCAAAGACTCTTTGGCCAGAAACATGTTAAGTAGGTCAAATAATGACCACTGTCAGGCTCAAGAAACATCAGAGGGACACAATGAGCATTAATGGAAAGTTTAAGTTCAAAGACTCTTTGGAGAGAAATATGTTAAGTAGGTCAAATATGGACCACTGTCTGGCTGATGAAACATCAGAAGGAGTTAAATAGTATTTATGGAAAGTTCAAGTTCAATGACTCTTTGGCCAAAAACATGTTAAGTAGGTCAAATATTGACCATTGTCGGGCTCAAGAAACATCAGAGGGACACAATGAGTATTTATGGAAAGTTCAAGTTCAAAGACTCTTTGGACAGATATATGTTAAGTAGGTCAAAGTACGTTTGACCTACTTTATGGCTAATGAAACATCGAAGGAGTCAATGAATATGTGTAGAGAGTTAAATGGCTTCTTTGCCAAAAATATGAAAAGCAGGTCAAATTTTTACCACTCTCTGGGTGTTAAAAACATCAAAAGAGTCAATGAGGATTTATGGAAAGTTCAGGTTCAAAGACTCTTTGGACCAAAGGCTTATGAAAGTTAGCCCTTTAAAAGACTTTGGCCAAAATGAGACATGTTAAGTAGGTCAAATATGGACTCTACTTCTTAATATACAACAGGAGTCAAAGACTATTTATGGAAAGTTCTTCAAAGACTCTTTTGCCAGTAATATGTTAAGTAGGTCAAATATGGACCACTGTCTGGCTGATGAAACAGCAGAAGGACTCAATAAGTAGTTATGGAAAGTTCAAGTTCAAAGACTCTTTGGACAGAAATATTTTAAGTAGGTCAAATATGGACACTCCTGCTTAAGAAACATCAGAAGGAGTCAAATAGTATTTTGGAAAGTTCAAGTTCAAAGACTCTTTGGCCAGAAATATGTTAAGTAGGTCAAATTGTGACCACTCTCTGGCTGAAAAAAAAAACATTAAAGGAGTCAATGAGGATTTATAGAAAGTTCAGGTACAAAGACTCTTTGGACTGAAGGCTTATGAAAGTTAGCCCTTTAAAAGACTTTGGCCAGAATGGCATATGTTAAGTAGGTCAAATACGGACTCCTGCTTAAGATACAACAGAAGGAGTCAAATAGTATTTATGTAAAGTTCAAGTTCAAAGACTCTTTGGCCAGAAATATGTTAAGTAGGTCAAAGTAAGTTTGACCTAATTTCTGGCTGATGAAACATCAGAAGAAGTCAATGAGTATTTTTGGAAAGTTCAAGTTCAAAGACTCTTCGGACAGAACTATTTTAAGTTGGTCAAATATGGACACTCCTGCTTAAGAAACATCAGAAGGAGTCAAATAGTATTTTGGAAAGTTCAAGTTCAAAGACTCTTTGGCCAGAAACATGTTAAGTAGGTCAAATAATGACCACTGTCGGGCTCAAGAAACATCAGAGGGACACAATGAGCATTTATGGAAAGTTTAAGTTCAAAGACTCTTTGGAGAGAAATATGTTAAGTAGGTCAAATATGGACAGGAGAAAATACGTATAATTAGACACTAAGGACTAAGGCTCATGAAACAGAAGCAGAAGGGGTCAATAAGTAGTTCTCAGAAGGACTCAAAACAGCAGAAGGACTCAATGAGTATTTATGGAAAGTTCAAGTTCAAAGACACTTTAGCCAGAAACATGTTAAGTAGGTCAAATATGGACCACTGTCTGGCTGATGAAACAGCAGAAGGACTCAATAAGTAGTAATGGAAAGTTCAAGTTCAAAGATTCTTTGGACAGAAATATTTTAAGTTGGTCAAACTTGGACCACTGTCTGGCTGAGAAAAAAACATCAAAGGTGTTAATGAGTATTTATGGAAAGTTCAAGTTCAAAGACTCTTTGGACAGAAATTTGTTAAGTAGGTCAAAAATGGGCCAGAGTCTGGCTGAAAAAAAAAATCAAAGGGTTAATGGGTATTTATTGAGAGTTAATGTTCGAATACGTTTTTGGACAGAATTTTGTTAATTAGGTCAAAATGGGCCAGAGTCTGGGTGAAAAAAACATCAAAGGAGTTAATGATCTATTTATGGAAAGTTGAAATTCTAAGACTCTTTTGCCAGAAATATGTAAAAGTAGGTCAATCATGGAACACTGTATGCCTGATGAAACATCAGAAGGAGTTCAGAAAAGATCTAGACATGTTCATAAGGTCAAATATGGTCTAATCTATGGTTGAAGTAACATCAAAAGATGTCTATGAGTTTGCATAGTAAGTTAGCCTTTAAAAAAAATGCTGGGTTGTTTCAACCCGAATTTGGGTCAAATATGGACAAACCTAAATGTTGGGTTAAAAATGTTTTTTTTTTTAATGTTCAGTTGAAAGTGTAAGTTGAACTTGGATTAAAATTTAAAAATTCATATTAACCCAACATTTGGGTTTGTCCTTATTTGACCCAAATTTGGGTCTAAACAACCCAATATTATTTAGAGTGTACTGAACGCATTTCTAGCCCAAGATTACTTAATCTTCCTAGCTTCCTAACTAGCTTCCGTACTAGAGTACTAAGCCATATAGCATGTCCATATCTTAGCGAATGTACATATCTGACCATTAGACACCTACACAGAGAAATTTACTTCTAATGATGTTGTTTTAGTCAGAAAGATTTTTGACGTACTGAATATTTTTCTCGACAAAGAGTTATTGATCTTGAACTACCTATACATTCTCATAGACCACTTCTGATGCTTCCTAAGCCATATAGAATGTCCATATCCGACCTATTGAACTCATTTCTCTGCAAAGGATGTTCAAAAGGTTTTAAACAGAAACGTATAGACTCCTTCTGATGTTATATATACTATAGATAGGTTCCTTTTACCTACTGAATATAGTTCTAGCCCACGAGAACTAGATCTTGAACTTTCTAAACATACTAATTAACTTATTTTGATTTTACTTCAACTATACAAGAGTTCTTATTTTGCCTTCTGAAAATATTTCTGGCCAAAGAGTTCTTAAATATTAAGTTACTATACAGAATTACCTCTTAATGATGTTATTTTAGCCAGACAGATATTTGACCTACTGAATATATTCCTGGACCAAGAGTACTTGATCTTGAACTTTCTATACATATAGACTCCTGATGCTTCCTAAGCCATATATAATTTCCATATTGACCGACTGATCTTTGCTCTTTGGACAGAAATATGTAATAGTAGGTCAGTCATGGACAACACATTCTCATCCCAATTCGTCATATAACTGACGTTTTGGGACGTTTTTGACCATTCGTCAACATACGACGTTTTAGGGCCCCCTTAAACGTCGGTAGATGACGATCCTGGGTTGTCATACAACTGACGCTGTACCTTTAACGTCAGTTAGGTGACGAGTTGGGTTTAGGGTTAGGTTTAGGTCTGGGGTAGAGTTAGGATCCCATAACGTCATCTACCGACGTTTAAGAGGGCCCTAAAAAGTCGTATATTGACGAATTGTCCCAAAACGTCAGTTATATGACGAATTGGGATGAGACTGCGTTGTCATGGACTACGGTCTGGCTGATGAAACATCAGAAGGAGTTCAGAAAACATCTAGACATGTGTTCATAAGGTCAAATATGGTCTAATTTATGGTTGAAGTAACATCAAAAGATGTCTATGAGTTTGCATAGTAAGTTAGCCTTTTAAAAGAATTTGGCAAGAAATATGTTAAGTAGGTCAAATATGGACAGGAGTAAATGAGTATAATTAGAGACTAAGGACTAAGGCACATGAAACAGCAGCAGAAGCGGTCAATAAGTAGTTCAAAGAAGGACTCAAAACAGCAGAAGGACTCAATGAGTATATATGGAAAGTTCGAGTTCAAAGACTCTTTAGCCAGAAACATGTTAAGTAGGTCAAATATGGACCACTGTCTGTCTGATGAAACAGCAGAAGGACTCAAGTTCAAAGATTCTTTGGACAGAAATATTTTAAGTTGGTCAAACATGGACCACTGTCTGGCTGAGAAAAAAACATCAAAGGAGTTATGAGTATTTATGGAAAGTTCAAGTTCAAAGACTCTTTGGACAGAAATTTGTTAAGTAGGTCAAAAATGGGCCAGAGTCTAGGTGAAAAAAAAAACATCAAAGGAGTTAATGAGTATTTATGGAGGGTTCAAGTTCAAAGACTCTTTTGGACAGAAATGTGTTAAGTGGGTCAAAAATGGGCCAGAGTCTGGTTGAAACATCAGAATGAGTCAATGAGTATTTTTGGAAAGTTAAAGTTCTAAGACTCTTTGGCCAGAAATATGTTAAGTAGGTCAAATTGTGACCACTCTCTGGCTGAAAAAAAACATGAAAGGAGTCAATGAGGATTTATGGAAAGTTCAGGTACAAAGACTCTTTGGACTGAAGGCTTATGAAAGTTAGCCCTTTAAAAGACTTTGGCCAGAATGACATATGTTAAGTAGGTCAAATACGGACTCCTGCTTAAGATACAACAGAAGGAGTCAAATAGTATTTATGGAAAGTTCAAGTTCAAAGACTCTTTGGCCAGAAATATGTTAAGTAGGTCAAAGTAAGTTTGACCTAATTTCTGGCTGATGAAACATCAGAAGGAGTCAATGAGTATTTTTGGAAAGTTCAAGTTCAAAGACTCTTTGGACAGAACTATTTTAAGTAGGTCAAATATGGACACTCCTGCTTAAGAAACATCAGAAGGAGTCAAATAGTATTTTGGAAAGTTCAAGTTCAAAGACTCTTTGGCCAGAAACATGTTAAGTAGGTCAAATAATGACCACTGTCGGGCTCAAGAAACATCAGAGGGACACAATGAGCATTAATGGAAAGTTTAAGTTCAAAGACTCTTTGGAGAGAAATATGTTAAGTAGGTCAAATATGGACCACTGTCTGGCTGATGAAACATCAGAAGGAGTTAAATAGTATTTATGGAAAGTTCAAGTTCAATGACTCTTTGGCCAAAAACATGTTAAGTAGGTCAAATATTGACCATTGTCGGGCTCAAGAAACATCAGAGGGACACAATGAGTATTTATGGAAAGTTCAAGTTCAAAGACTCTTTGGACAGATATATGTTAAGTAGGTCAAAGTACGTTTGACCTACTTTATGGCTAATGAAACATCGAAGGAGTCAATGAATATGTGTAGAGAGTTAAATGGCTTCTTTGCCAAAAATATGAAAAGCAGGTCAAATTTTTACCACTTTCTGGGTGTTAAAAACATCAAAAGAGTCAATGAGGATTTATGGAAAGTTCAGGTTCAAAGACTCTTTGGACCAAAGGCTTATGAAAGTTAGCCCTTTAAAAGACTTTGGCCAAAATGAGACATGTTAAGTAGGTCAAATATGGACTCTACTTATTAATATACAACAGGAGTCAAAGACTATTTATGGAAAGTTCTTCAAAGACTCTTTTGCCAGTAATATGTTAAGTAGGTCAAATATGGACCACTGTCTGGCTGATGAAACAGCAGAAGGACTCAATAAGTAGTTATGGAAAGTTCAAGTTCAAAGACTCTTTGGACAGAAATATTTTAAGTAGGTCAAATATGGACACTCCTGCTTAAGAAAGATCAGAAGGAGTCAAATAGTATTTTGGAAAGTTCAAGTTCAAAGACTCTTTGGCCAGAAATATGTTAAGTAGGTCAAATTGTGACCACTCTCTGGCAGAAAAAAAACATTAAAGGAGTCAATGAGGATTTATAGAAAGTTCAGGTACAAAGACTCTTTGGACTGAAGGCTTATGAAAGTTAGCCCTTTAAAAGACTTTGGCCAGAATGACATATGTTAAGTAGGTCAAATATGGACTCCTGCTTAAGATACAACAGAAGGAGTCAAATAGTATTTATGGAAAGTTCAAGTTCAAAGACTCTTTGGCCAGAAATATGTTAAGTAGGTCAAAGTAAGTTTGACCTAATTTCTGGCTGATGAAACATCAGAAGAAGTCAATGAGTATTTTTGGAAAGTTCAAGTTCAAAGACTCTTCGGACAGAACTATTTTAAGTTGGTCAAATATGGACACTCCTGCTTAAGAAACATCAGAAGGAGTCAAATAGTATTTTGGAAAGATCAAGTTCAAAGACTCTTTGGCCAGAAACATGTTAAGTAGGTCAAATAATGACCACTGTCGGGCTCAAGAAACATCAGAGGGACACAATGAGCATTTATGGAAAGTTTAAGTTCAAAGACTCTTTGGAGAGAAATATGTTAAGTAGGTCAAATATGGACAGGAGAAAATACGTATAATTAGACACTAAGGACTAAGGCTCATGAAACAGAAGCAGAAGGGGTCAATAAGTAGTTCTCAGAAGGACTCAAAACAGCAGAAGGACTCAATGAGTATTTATGGAAAGTTCAAGTTCACAGACTCTTTAGCCAGAAACATGTTAAGTAGGTCAAATATGGACCACTGTCTGGCTGATGAAACAGCAGAAGGACTCAATAAGTAGTTATGGAAAGTTCAAGTTCAAAGATTCTTTGGACAGAAATATTTTAAGTTGGCCAAACTTGGACCACTGTCTGACTGAGAAAAACATCAAAGGTGTTAATGAGTATTTATGGTAAATTCAAGTTCAAAGACTCTTTGGACAGAAATTTGTTAAGTAGGTCAAAAATGGGCCAGAATCTGGGTGAAAAAAACATCAAAGGAGTTAATGAGCTATTTATGGAAAGTTCAAATTCTAAGACTCTTTTGCCAGAAATATGTAAAAGTAGGTCAATCATGGAACACTGTCTGCCTGATGAAACATCAGAAGGAGTTCAGAAAAGATCTAGACATGTTCATAAGGTCAAATATGGTCTAATCTATGGTTGAAGTAACTTCAAAAGATGTCTATGAGTTTGCATAGTAAGTCAGCCTTTTAAAAAAATGCTGGGTTGTTTCAGACCCGAATTTGGGTCAAATATGGACAAACCCAAATGTTGGGTTAATTTTTTTTTTTAAATGTTCAGTTGAAAGTGGAAGTTGAACTTGGATTAAAATTTAAAAATTCATTTTAAGCCAACATTTGGGTTTGTCCTTATTTGACGCAAATTTGGGTCTAAACAACTCAGCATTATTTAGAGTGTACTGAACGCATTTCTGGCCCAAGAGTACTTAATCTTCCTAGCTTCCTAACTAGCTTCCGTACTAGAGTACTAAGCCATATAGCATGTCCATATCATAGCGAATGTACATATCTGACTATTGAAATCATTTCTGGTCAAAGACTCGTCAAAAGGTCTTTGGTCAAAGGTCAAAATTTGACCTACTGAACATATTTCTGGCCCACTGGTAATTGATCATTAGGCACCTACACAGAGAAATTTACTTCTAATGATGTTGTTTTAGTCAGAAAGATTTTTGACGTACTGAATATATTTCTGGACAAAGAGTTATTGATCTTGAACTACCTATACATTCTCATAGACTACTTCTGATGCTTGTTTGGCCAGAAACATGTTAAGTAGGTCAAATAATGACCACTGTCGGGCTCAAAAAACATCAGAGGGACACAATGAGTATTTATGGAAAGTTTAAGTTCCAAAGGCTCTTTGGAGAGAAATATGTTAAGTAGGTCAAATATTGACCACTGTCTGGCTGATGAAACATCAGAAGGAATCAAATAGTATTTATGGAAAGTTCAAGTTCAATGACTCTTTGGCCAAAAGCATGTTAAGTAGGTCAAATATTGACCATTGTCGGGCTCAAGAAACATCAGAGGGACACAATGAGTATTTATGGAAAGTTCAGGTTCAAAGACTCTTTGGACCAAAGGCTTTTGAAAGTGAGCCCTTTAAAAGACTTTGGCCAAAATGAGACATGTTAAGTAGGTCAAATATGGACTCTACTTCTTAATATACAACAGGAGTCAAAGAGTATTTATGGAAAGTTCTTCAAAGACTCTTTGGCCAGTAATATGTTTAGTAGGTCAAATATGGACCACTGTCTGGCTGATGAAACAGCAGAAGGACTCAATAAGTAGTTATGGAAAGTTCAAGTTCAAAGACGCTTTGGAGAAAAATATGTTAAGTAGGTCAAATATGGACCACTGTCTAGCTGACGAAACATAAGAATGAGTCAATGAGTATTTTTGGAAAGTTCAAGTTCAAAGACTCTTTGGACAGATATATGTTAAGTAGGTCAAAGTACGTTTGACCTACTTTATGGCTAATGAAACATCGAAGGAGTCAATGAATATGTGTAGAGAGTTAAATGGCTTCTTTGCCAAAAATATGAAAAGCAGGTCAAATTTTTACCACTTTCTGGGTGTTAAAAACATCAAAAGAGTCAATGAGGATTTATGGAAAGTTCAGGTTCAAAGACTCTTTGGACCAAAGGCTTATGAAAGTTAGCCCTTTAAAAGACTTTGGCCAAAATGAGACATGTTAAGTAGGTCAAATATGGACTCTACTTATTAATATACAACAGGAGTCAAAGACTATTTATGGAAAGTTCTTCAAAGACTCTTTTGCCAGTAATATGTTAAGTAGGTCAAATATGGACCACTGTCTGGCTGATGAAACAGCAGAAGGACTCAATAAGTAGTTATGGAAAGTTCAAGTTCAAAGACTCTTTGGACAGAAATATTTTAAGTAGGTCAAATATGGACACTCCTGCTTAAGAAAGATCAGAAGGAGTCAAATAGTATTTTGGAAAGTTCAAGTTCAAAGACTCTTTGGCCAGAAATATGTTAAGTAGGTCAAATTGTGACCACTCTCTGGCAGAAAAAAAACATTAAAGGAGTCAATGAGGATTTATAGAAAGTTCAGGTACAAAGACTCTTTGGACTGAAGGCTTATGAAAGTTAGCCCTTTAAAAGACTTTGGCCAGAATGACATATGTTAAGTAGGTCAAATATGGACTCCTGCTTAAGATACAACAGAAGGAGTCAAATAGTATTTATGGAAAGTTCAAGTTCAAAGACTCTTTGGCCAGAAATATGTTAAGTAGGTCAAAGTAAGTTTGACCTAATTTCTGGCTGATGAAACATCAGAAGAAGTCAATGAGTATTTTTGGAAAGTTCAAGTTCAAAGACTCTTTGGACAGAACTATTTTAAGTTGGTCAAATATGGACACTCCTGCTTAAGAAACATCAGAAGGAGTCAAATAGTATTTTGGAAAGATCAAGTTCAAAGACTCTTTGGCCAGAAACATGTTAAGTAGGTCAAATAATGACCACTGTCGGGCTCAAGAAACATCAGAGGGACACAATGAGCATTTATGGAAAGTTTAAGTTCAAAGACTCTTTGGAGAGAAATATGTTAAGTAGGTCAAATATGGACAGGAGAAAATACGTATAATTAGACACTAAGGACTAAGGCTCATGAAACAGAAGCAGAAGGGGTCAATAAGTAGTTCTCAGAAGGACTCAAAACAGCAGAAGGACTCAATGAGTATTTATGGAAAGTTCAAGTTCACAGACTCTTTAGCCAGAAACATGTTAAGTAGGTCAAATATGGACCACTGTCTGGCTGATGAAACAGCAGAAGGACTCAATAAGTAGTTATGGAAAGTTCAAGTTCAAAGATTCTTTGGACAGAAATATTTTAAGTTGGCCAAACTTGGACCACTGTCTGACTGAGAAAAAACATCAAAGGTGTTAATGAGTATTTATGGTAAATTCAAGTTCAAAGACTCTTTGGACAGAAATTTGTTAAGTAGGTCAAAAATGGGCCAGAATCTGGGTGAAAAAAACATCAAAGGAGTTAATGAGCTATTTATGGAAAGTTCAAATTCTAAGACTCTTTTGCCAGAAATATGTAAAAGTAGGTCAATCATGGAACACTGTCTGCCTGATGAAACATCAGAAGGAGTTCAGAAAAGATCTAGACATGTTCATAAGGTCAAATATGGTCTAATCTATGGTTGAAGTAACTTCAAAAGATGTCTATGAGTTTGCATAGTAAGTCAGCCTTTTAAAAAAATGCTGGGTTGTTTCAACCCGAATTTGGGTCAAATATGGACAAACCCAAATGTTGGGTTAATTTTTTTTTTAAATGTTCAGTTGAAAGTGGAAGTTGAACTTGGATTAAAATTTAAAAATTCATTTTAAGCCAACATTTGGGTTTGTCCTTATTTGACGCAAATTTGGGTCTAAACAACTCAGCATTATTTAGAGTGTACTGAACGCATTTCTGGCCCAAGAGTACTTAATCTTCCTAGCTTCCTAACTAGCTTCCGTACTAGAGTACTAAGCCATATAGCATGTCCATATCATAGCGAATGTACATATCTGACTATTGAAATCATTTCTGGTCAAAGACTCGTCAAAAGGTCTTTGGTCAAAGGTCAAAATTTGACCTACTGAACATATTTCTGGCCCACTGGTAATTGATCATTAGGCACCTACACAGAGAAATTTACTTCTAATGATGTTGTTTTAGTCAGAAAGATTTTTGACGTACTGAATATATTTCTGGACAAAGAGTTATTGATCTTGAACTACCTATACATTCTCATAGACTACTTCTGATGCTTGTTTGGCCAGAAACATGTTAAGTAGGTCAAATAATGACCACTGTCGGGCTCAAAAAACATCAGAGGGACACAATGAGTATTTATGGAAAGTTTAAGTTCCAAAGGCTCTTTGGAGAGAAATATGTTAAGTAGGTCAAATATTGACCACTGTCTGGCTGATGAAACATCAGAAGGAATCAAATAGTATTTATGGAAAGTTCAAGTTCAATGACTCTTTGGCCAAAAGCATGTTAAGTAGGTCAAATATTGACCATTGTCGGGCTCAAGAAACATCAGAGGGACACAATGAGTATTTATGGAAAGTTCAGGTTCAAAGACTCTTTGGACCAAAGGCTTTTGAAAGTGAGCCCTTTAAAAGACTTTGGCCAAAATGAGACATGTTAAGTAGGTCAAATATGGACTCTACTTCTTAATATACAACAGGAGTCAAAGAGTATTTATGGAAAGTTCTTCAAAGACTCTTTGGCCAGTAATATGTTTAGTAGGTCAAATATGGACCACTGTCTGGCTGATGAAACAGCAGAAGGACTCAATAAGTAGTTATGGAAAGTTCAAGTTCAAAGAGGCTTTGGAGAAAAATATGTTAAGTAGGTCAAATATGGACCACTGTCTAGCTGACGAAACATAAGAATGAGTCAATGAGTATTTTTGGAAAGTTCAAGTTCAAAGACTCTTTAGACCGAAGGCTTATGAAAGTTAGCCCTTTAAAAGACTTTGGCCACAATGAGATATGTTAAGGAGGTCAAATATGGACTCTCCTTAATATACAACATGAGTCAAAGAGTATTTATGGAAAGTTCATATTCAAAGACTCTTTGGCCAGAATTGGGTTAAGTAGGTCAAAGCAGGTTTGACCTACTTGTTGGCTGATAAAACATCAGAAGGAGTCAATGAATATGTATAGAAAGTTAAATGACTGTTTTGCCAAAAGTATGTCAAGCAGGTTAAAATTTGACCACTCTCTGGCTGAAAAAAATATCAAAGGAATCAATGAGGATTTATGGAAAGTTCAAGTTCAAAGACTCTTTGGCCAGAAAAATGTTAAGTAGATCAAATATGGACCACTGTCTGACTGATGAAATAGCAGAAGGACTCAACAAGTAGTTATGGAAAGTTCAATTTCAAAGACTCATTGGACAGAAATATGTTAAGTAGGTGAGATATTGTCCACTGTCTGGCTCAAGAAACATCAGAGGGACACAATGAGTATTTAGGGAAAGTTCAATTTCAAAGACACTTTGGAGAGGAATATGTTAAGTAGTTCAAATATGGACCACTGTCTGGCTGATGAAACATCAGAATGAGTCAATGAGTATTTTTGGAAAGTTCAAGTTCAAAGACTCTTTGGACAGAAAGATGTTAAGTAGGTCATATATTGACCACTGTCTGGCTCATAAAACATCAGAAGGAGTCTATGAGTATTTTTGGAAAGTTCAAGTTCAAAGACTCTTTGGACAGAAATATGTTAAGTAGGTCCCATATATGCTTTTGCTTTGCGTTGCATACTACAACTAACTTATTTAGAGAAATAAATGCATTAGCCATTTGCAATACAATAAATCCCAGTCGTGGTTGCATTAGATTGCGCACACGATCTAACCTTGTGTATTGAAGAATAACAGAACATAAACAACAACTTCAGTGTGTGTTGTGTATCCTTTGTGCAAAGAAAAGAATAACATGAGCAACTGCTCTGCATTGCATTGCATTGCATGAAGCAACTTACTTTTCAGTTGTGTATTGAAAGGAAAACATTGCACTAGCTTTTTGCACTATACAATGCAGTAGGAAAAGCACGTAATCTGTTTTCATTGCACAGAAGTTAGTTTTTCCTTGCCCTTGCAACTATCTGCTATATGCACATCAGAATGTTATTGCATTGTAAAGCAACAGCTAATGCAACGATTTCTCTTTATCACACGAATGATTTCTCTTTATCTAAATGCAATGATTTCCCTTCAGTTATTTCTGAACAAGTTAGTGGTAGTATACAGTGCATTATAGTAGAACGGCTATTGCAATAATTTCCCTTCAATATTAAAAGGACCAGTTTAGTGGGCAATTGCAAAGCGAAAGCACAATTTATAATGCAATGGGAAAAGCACATCTGTTTTCATTGCTTATTATTTATTTATTTCTTGCAATGTAACTATCTTTTCTATGCACATCGGAATGAGTTAGTTGTTGCATGCATTGTAAAACAACAGCTAATGCAACGATTTCTCTTAATGCAACATCTAAATGCAATTAACTCCCTTCCCCCAATCTGACCGGTCATTTGATGTTTTCTCGTCAGTGCACAAATTAATTAGTTGTAGATTGGAAATGCATCAGAGAAAGCACTGTCTTTTCATTGGAAAATGATAGATTTACCGTGCATTATAGTAGAAGGGCTATGGCAATAATTTCTCTTTAACATGAAAATGACTAGTTTAGAGTGCAATTGCAATGCGAAAGCACAATATATAATGCAATGGATAAAGCACGTTATCTGTTTTCATTGCACAGAAGTTAGTTTTTTATTGCAGTGCAACTATCTGCTCTATGCATATTGGAATGAGTTATTGCATTGTAAAGCAACAGCTAATGCAACGGTTTATCTTTATCACACGAATGCAACATCTAAATGCAATGATATCCCTTTAGTTATTTCTGAACAAGTTAATGGTGGTATGCAGTTCTAGCGTGAATTCTCTAGCGTGAAAGTTAGTGGTAGTATACAGTGCATTATAGTAAAATGGCTATTGCAATAATTTCCCTTCAATATGAAAAGGACTAGTTTAGTGTACAATTGCAATGCGAAAGCACAATATATAATGTAATGGTCAAAGCATGGTAATCTGTTTTCATTGCACAGAAGATAGTTCTTTCTTGCAATGCAACTATCTGCTCTTTGCACATCGGAATGAGTTATTGCATTGTAAAGCAACAGCTAATGCATCGATTTCTCTTTATCACCGAATGCAACATCGAAATGCAATGATTTCCCTTCAGTTATTCCTGAACAAGTTAGTGGTAAGTATACAGTGCATTATAGTAGAATGGCTATTGCAATAATAGAAAAGATAGTCACATTGAAATAAATAAATAAATAATAAGCAATGAAAACAAATAACGTGCTTTTCCCAATATTAAAAGGACCAGTTTAGTGTGCAACTGCAATGCGAAAGCACAATTTATAAATCCCCTTCAATAAAAAAGGAGTAGTTTAGTGTGCAACTGCTTAGCGAATGTACATATCTGAACTATTAAAATCATTTCTGGTCAAAGACTCGTCAAAAGGTTTTAAACAATATAAACTTATAGACTCCTTCTGATGTTATATTAGATATACATTGGTCCCTATTTGACCTACTGAACATATTTCTGGCCCACTGGGTTCTTGATCATCAGGTTCCTACACAGAGAAATTAACTTCTAATGATGTTGTTAGTCAGAAGATTTTTGACCTACTGAACATATTTCTGGACAAAAAGTTCTTGATCTTGAACTACCTATACATTCTCATAGACTACTTCTGATGCTTCCTAAGCCATATAGAATGTCCATATCTGACCTATTGAACTCATTTTTCTGCAAAAGATGTTCAAAAGGTTTTAAACAGAAACTTATAGACTCATTCTGATGCTATATATACTATAGATAGGTTCCTTTTACCTACTGAATATAGTTCTGGCCCACGAGTATTAGATCTTGAATTTTCTAAACATACTAATTAACTTATTTTGATTTTACTTCAGCCATACAAGAGTTCTTATTTTGTCTTCCGAAAATATTCCTGGACCAAGAGAACTTGATCTTGAACTTTCTATCCATACTCCATAGACACTTTCTGATGCTTGCTAACCCATAGAAATTTCCAAATTTTGCCATCTAACTGACGCTTTACCTTTAGCGTGAGCTAGATGATGCGGGTAGGTTTATGTCTGGGATAGGGTTAGATAGTGTCATCTAACTGACATTAAAGGGTGCCCTAAAACGTCGGATGTTGACTTATGGTCAAAAGCGTCAGTTAGATGACGTCTCATCGAAAGGGCTGACTGAACATATTTCTGGCCCAGGAGTACTTGATCTTCAACTTTCTATACATGCAGACTCCTGACGCTTCCTAAGTCATATAGAATTTCCATATTGACAGACTGAACTCATTTCCAGTCAAAGAATCGTCAAAAGATATTAAACAATAGAAATTTGTAGACTCCTGATGTTACATAAACTATAGATAGGGGTCCATTTTTGACCTACTTAAAATATTTCTGTCCATAGAGTCTTTGAACTTGAACTTTCCAAAACACAAATATGTTAAGGTTAAATATGGACTCTCCTGCTTAAGAAACATCAGAAGGGCTTAATGAGTATTATGGAAAGTTCAATTTCAAAGACTCTTTGGCCAGAAACATGTTAAGTAGGTCCAATATTGACCGTCTGGCTCATGAAACATTAGTGGGGGTCTATGAGTATATAAGCAAAGTTCAAGTTCAAAGACTCTTTTCCCAGAAATGTGTTAAGCAGGCCAAATATGGACACTGTCTGGCTGAAAAAAACATCAAAGTTAATGAGTATTTATAAAAAGTTAAATTTGAAACACTCTTTGGAAAAATATGTTAAGAAGGTCAAATATGGACAGGAGTAAATGAGTATAAAAAGAGATTGAGGTTGATTGCTCATGAAACAGCAGCAGAAGGACTCAAAAAGTAGTTCTCAGAAGGACTCAAAACAGCAGAAGGACTGTATGATTATTTATGGAAAGTTCAAGTTCAAAGACTCTTTGGCCAGAAACATGTTAAGTAGGTCAAATTTGGACCTGATGAAACAGCAGAAGGACTCAATAGTAGTAATGGAAAGTTCAAGTTCCAAGGCTCTTTGGACAGAAATATTTTAAGTAGGTCAAATATGGACCACTGTCTGTCTGAAAAAAAAAACATCAAAGGAGTTAATGAGTATTTATGGAAAGTTCCAGTTCAAAGACTCTTTGGAAAAATATGTTAAGTAGGTCAAATATGGACAGGAGTAAATGAGTATATTTAGAGACTAAGTACTAAGGCTCATGAAACAGCAGCAGAAGGGGTCAATAAGTAGTTCTCAGAAGAACTCAAAACAGCAGAAGGACTCAATGAGTATTTATGGAAAGTTCAAGTTCAAAAACTCTTTAGCCAGAAACATGTTAATTAGGTCAAATATGGACCACTGTCTGTCTGATGAAACAGCAGAAGGACTCAATAAGTAGTTATGGAGAGTTCAAGTTCAAAGACTCTTTGGACAGAAATATTTTAAGTAGGTCAAAAATGGGCCAGAGTCTAGGTGAAAAAAACATCAAAGGAGTTAATGAGTATTTACGGAGGGTTCAAGTTCAAAGACTCTTTTGGACAGAAATGTGTTAAGTGGGTCAAAAATGGGCCAGAGTCTAGCTGAAAAAAAACATCAAAGGAGTTAATGAGTTATTTATGGAAAGTTCAAGTTCAAAGACTCTTTGGACAGAAATATGTTAAGTAGGTCAAATATGGACGCTCCTGCTTAGGAAACATCAGAGGGACAAAATGAGTAATTATGGAAAGTTCAAATTCAAAGACTATTTGGAGAGAAATATGTTAAGTAGGTCAAATATGGACAGGAGAAAATGAGTATAATTAGAGACTAAGGACTAAGGCTCATGAAACAGCAGCAGAAGGGGTCAATAAGTAGTTCTCAGAAGGACTCAAAACAGCAGAAGGACTCAATAAGTAGTTATGGAAAGTTCAAGTTCAAAGATTCTTTGGACAGAAATATTTTAAGTTGGTCAAACTTGGACCACTGTCTGACTGAGAAAAAACATCAAAGGTGTTAATGAGTATTTATGGTAAATTCAAGTTCAAAGACTCTTTGGACAGAAATTTGTTAAGTAGGTCAAAAATGGGCCAGAATCTGGGTGAAAAAAACATCAAAGGAGTTAATGAGCTATTTATTGAAAGTTCAAATTCTAAGACTCTTTTGCCAGAAATATGTAAAAGTAGGTCAATCATGGAACACTGTCTGCCTGATGAAACATCAGAAGGAGTTCAGAAAAGATCTAGACATGTTCATAAGGTCAAATATGGTCTAATCTATGGTTGAAGTAACTTCAAAAGATGTCTATGTGTTTGCATAGTAAGTTAGCCTTTTAAAAAAATGCTGGGTTGTTTCAACCCGAATTTGGGTCAAATATGGACAAACCCAAATGTTGGGTTACATTTTTTTTTTAATTGTTCAGTTGAAAGTGTAAGTTGAACTTGGATTAAAATTTAAAAATTCATTTTAACCCAACATTTGGGTTTGTCCTTATTTGACTCAAATTTGGGTCTAAACAACTCAGCATTATTTAGAGTGTACTGAACGCATTTCTGGCCCAAGAGTACTTAATCTTCCTAGCTTCCTAACTAGCTTCCGTACTAGAGTACTAAGCCATATAGCATGTCCATATCATAGCGAATGTACATATCTGACTATTGAAATCATTTCTGGTCAAAGACTCGTCAAAAGGTCTTTGGTCAAAGGTCAAAATTTGACCTACTGAACATATTTCTGGCCCACTGGTAATTGATCATTAGGCACCTACACAGAGAAATTTACTTCTAATGATGTTGTTTTAGTCAGAAAGATTTTTGACGTACTGAATATATTTCTGTACAAAGAGTTATTGATCTTGAACTACCTATACATTCTCATAGACTACTTCTGATGCTTCCTAAGCCATATAGAATGTCCATATCTGACCTATTGAACTCATTTCTCTGCAAAGGATGTTCAAAAAGTTTTAAACAGAAACTTATAGACTTCTTCTGATGTTATATACTATAGATAGGTTCCTTTTACCTACTGAATATAGTTCTGGCCCACGGGAACTAGATCTTGAACTTTCTAAACATACTAATTAACTTATTTTGATTTTACTTCAACTATACAAGAGTTCTTATTTTGCCTTCTGTAAATATTTCTGGCCAAAGAGTTCTTAAATATTAAGTTACTATACAGAATTACCTCTTATGATGTTATTTTAGCCAGACAGATATTTGACTTACTGAATATATTCCTGGACCAAGAGTACTTGATCTTGAACTTTCTATACTATAGACTGATGCTTCCTAAGCCATATAGAATTTCCATATTGACCGACTGAACTCATTTCCAGTCAAAGAATCGTCAAAAGATATTAAACAATAGTAATTGTTAAACTTATAGACTCCCGATGTTAAGTAAACTATTGATAGGGATCCATATTTCACCTACTTAAAATATTTCTGTCCATAGAGTCCTTGAACTTGAACACACTTTCTAAAAACACTCATTGACTCAATCTGATGTTTCATCTGACAGACAGTGGTCCATGGCCAGAAATATGTTAAGGTTAAATATGGACTCTCCTCCTAAAGAAACATCAGAAGACTCAATGAGTATTATGAAAAGTTCAAGGTCAAAGACTCTTTGGACAGAAATTTGTTAAGTAGGTCAAATATGGAGCACTGTCTGTCTGATGAAACAGCAGAAGGACTCAAGTTCAAAGATTCTTTGGACAGAAATATTTTAAGTTGGTCAAACATGGACCACTGTCTGGCTGAGAAAAAAACATCAAAGGAGTTAAATAGTATTTATGGAAAGTTCAAGTTCAATGACTCTTTGGCCAAAAACATGTTAAGTAGGTCAAATATTGACCATTGTCAAATATTGACCATTGTCAGAAACATGTTAAGTAGGTCAAATAATGACCACTGTCGGGCTCAAGAAACATCAGAGGGACACAATGAGCATTTATGGAAAGTTTAAGTTCAAAGACTCTTTGGAGAGAAATATGTTAAGTAGGTCAAATATGGACCACTGTCTGGCTGATGAAACATCAGAAGGAGTTAAATAGTATTTATGGAAAGTTCAAGTTCAATGACTCTTTGGCCAAAAACATGTTAAGTAGGTCAAATATTGACCATTGTCGGGCTCAAGAAACAACAGAGGGGCACAATGAGTATTTATGGAAAGTTCAAGTTCAAAGACTCTTTGGACATAAATATGTTAAGTAGGTCAAAGTACGTTTGACCTACTTTCTGGCTAATGAAACATCGAAGGAGTCAATGAATATGTGTAGAGAGTTAAATGGCTTCTTTGCCAAAAATATGAAAAGCAGGTCAAATTTTTACCACTCTCTGGGTGTTAAAAACATCAAAACAGTCAATGAGGATTTATGGAAAGTTCAGGTTCAAAGACTCTTTGGACCAAACGCTTATGAAAGTTAGCCCTTTAAAAGACTTTGGCCAAAATGAGACATGTTAAGTAGGTCAAATAGAGTCAAATAGACTCTACTTCTTAATACACAACAGGAGTCAAAGACTATTTATGGAAAGTTCTTCAAAGACTCTTTTGCCAGTAATATGTTAAGTAGGTCAAATATGGACCACTGTCTGGCTGATGAAACAGCAGAAGGACTCAATAAGTATTTATGGAAAGTTCAAGGTCAAAGACTCTTTGAACAGAAATATTTTAAGTAGGTCAAATATGGACACTCCTGCTTAAGAAACATCAGAAGGAGTCAAATAGTATTTTGGAAAGTTCAAGTTCAAAGACTGTTTGGCCAGAAACATGTTAAGTAGGTCAAAAAATGACCACGGTCGGACTCAGAAAAACATCAGAAGGACACAATGAGTATTTATGGAAAGTTCAAGTTCAAAGACTCTTTGGCCAGAAATATGTTAAGTAGGTCAAAGTAGGTTTGACCTAATTTCTGGTTGATGAAACATCAGAAGGAGTCAATGAGTATTTTTGGAAAGTTCAAGTTCAAAGACTCTTTAAAGAGAAATATGTTAAGTAGGTCAAAGCAGGTTTGACCTACTTTATGGCTGATGAAACATCAGGAGTCAATGAATATGTATAGAAAGTTCAATGACTGCTTTGCCAAAAATATGTCAAGGAGGTCAAATTTTGACTGAAAAAAAACATCAAAGGAGTCAATGAGGATTTATGGAAAGTTCAGGTGCAAAGACTTCTTCGGGCCAAAGGTTTATGTAATTTAGTCCTTTAAAAGACTTTGGCCAGAATGAGATTCATTAATTAGGTCAAATATGTACTTTCCATCTTAAGATAAAACAGAAGGAGTCAAAGAGTATTTATGGAAAGTTCAAGTTCATAGACCCATTAGCCAAAAAAAATGTTAAGTATGTCAAATATTGACCACTCTCTGGCTCAAGAAACATCAGAGGGACACAATGAGTATTTATGGAAAGTTCAAGTTCAAAGACTCTTTGGCCAGTAATATGTTAAGTAGGTCAAATATGGACCACTGTCTAGCTGACGAAACATAAGAATGAGTCAATGAGTATTTTTGGAAAGTTCAAGTTCAAAGACTCTTTAGACCGAAGGCTTATGAAAGTTAGCCCTTTAAAAGACTTTTGCCACAATGAGATATGTTAAGTAGGTCAAAAATGGACTCTCCTTAATATACAACAGGAGTCAAAGAGTATTTATGGAAAGGTCAAGTTCAAAGACTCTTTGGCCAGAAATGTGTTAAGTAGGTCAAAGTAGGTTTGACCTACTTATTGGCTGATAAAACATCAGAATGAGTCAATGAATATGTATAGAAAGTTGAATGACTGTTTTGCCAAAAGTATGTCAAGCAGGTCAAAATTTGACCACTCTCTGGCTGAGAAGAATATCAAAGGAATCAATGAGGTATTTATGGAAAGTTCAAGTTCAAAGACTCTTTGGCCAGAAAAATGTTAAGTAGATCAAATATGGACCACTGTCTGACTGATGAAACAGCAGAAGGACTCAACAAGTAGTTATGGAAAGTTCAAGTTCACAGAATATTTGGACAGAAATATGTTAAGTAGGTCAGATATTGTCCACTGTCTGGCTCAAAGAAACATCAGAGGGACACAATGAGTATTTAGGGAAAGTTCAATTTCAAAGACACTTTAGAGAGAAATATGTTAAGTGGTTCAAATATGAACCACTGTCTGGCTGAAGAAACATCAGAATGAGTCTATGAGTATTTTTGAAAAGTTTAAGTTCAAAGACTCTTTGGACAGAAAGATGTTAAGTTGGTCATATATTGACCACTGTCTGGCTCATGAAACATCATAAGGAGTCTTTGAGTATTTTTGGAAAGTTCAAGTTCAAAGACTCTTTGGACAGATATATGTTAAGTAGGTCCCATATATGCTTTTGCTTTGCGTTGCATATTCTACAACTAACTTATTTAGAGAAATAAATGCATTAGCCTTTTGCAATACAATGAATCCCAGTCTCGGTTGCATTAGATTGCACACACGATCTAACCTTGTGTATTGAAGAATAACAGAACATAAACAACAACTTGAGTGTGTGTTGTGTATCCTTTGTGCAAAGAAAAGATAACATGAGCAACTGCTCTGCAATGCATTGCATAAAGCAACTTACTTTTCAGTTGTGTATTGAAAGGAAAACATTGCACTAGCTTTTTGCACTATACAATGCAGTAGGGAAAGCACGTAATCTGCACAGATAAAATCTTAATTGCACAGAAGTTAGTTCTTCCTTGCCATGCAAAAATCTGCTCTATGCACATCAGAATGAATTATTGCATTGTAAAGCAAGAGCTAATGCAACGATTTCTCTTTATCACCGAATGCAACATCTAAATGCAATGATTTCCCTTCAGTTATTCATGAAACAAGTTAGTTGTAGTATACAGTGCATTATAGTAGAATGGCTATTGCAATAATAGAAAAGATAGTTACATTGCAATAAATAAATAAATAATAAGCAATGAAATCAGATAACGTGCTTTTCCCAATATTAAAAGGACCAGTTTAGTGTGCAACAGCTAATGCAACGATTTCTCTTCATCACTGAATGCAACATCTAAATGCAATGATTTCCCTTCAGTTATTCCTGAACAAGTTAGTGGTAGTATACAGTACATTATAGTAGAATGGCTATTGCAATAATTTCTCTTCAATATGAAAATGACTAGTTTAGTGTGTAATTGCAATGCGAAAGCACAATATATAATGCAATGGGCAAAACACGTTATCTGTTTTCATTGCACAGAAGTTAGTTTTTTCTTGCAATGCAACTATCTGCTCTATGCACATCGGAATGAGTTACTGCTTTGTTAAGCAACAGCTAATGCAACAATTTCTCTTTACCACAAGAATGCAACTTCTAAATGCAATGATTTCGCTTCAGTTATTTCTGAAAATGTTATTTGTAGTATTCATTTCTAGCGTGAATTATAGTAGAATGGCTATTGCAATAATTTCCCTTCAATATAAAAAGGAGTAGTTTAGTGTGCAATTGCAATGCGAAAGCACAATATATAATGCAATGGGAAAAGTATGTAATCTGTTTGCATTTCACAGAAGTTAGTTCTTCATTGCCATGCAACAATCTGCTCTATGTACATTAGAATGAGTTATTGCATTATAAAGCAACAGCTAATGCAACGATTTCTCTTTATCACCGAATGCAACATCTAAATGCAATGATTTCCCTTCAGTTATTCCTGAATAAGTTAGTGGTAGTATACAGTGCATTTTAGTAGAATGGCTATTGCAATAATTTCAATTCAATATTAAAAGGACCAGTTTAGTGTGCGCTGCAATGCGAAAGCACAATTTATAATGCAATGGGAAAAGCACGTTATCTGTTTTCATTGCACAGAAGTTAGTTCTTTCTTGCAATGCAACTACCTGCTCTAAGCACATCGAGTTATTGCATTGTACAGCAACAGCTAATGCAACGATTTCTCTTTACCACACGAATGCAACTTCTAAATGCAATGATTTCGCTTCAGTTATTTCTGAACATGTTAGTGGCAGTATTTATTTCTAGCGTGCATTATAGTAGAATGGCTATTGCAATAATTTCCCTTCAATATAAAAATGGAGTAGTTTAGTGTGCTATTGCAATGCGAAAGTACACTATATAATGCAATGGGAAAAGCACGTTGTCTGTTTTCATTGCACAGAAGTTGGTCTTTTCTTGCAATGCAGTTGTCTGCTCTATGCATATTGGAATTTGTTAATGCATTGTAAAGCAACAGCTAATGCAAAGATGTGTACCGTGGATTGCAACTTCTAAATGCAATGATTTCGCTTCAGTTATTTCTGAACAAGTTAGTGGTAGTATGTAGTTCTAGCTTGCATTATAGTAGAATGGCTATTGCAATAATTTCCCTTCAATATAAAAAGGACTAGTTTAGTGTGCAATTGCAATGCGAAAGCCCAATATATAATGCAATGGGAAAAGCACGTAATCTGTTTTTATTGCACAGAAGTTAGTTCTTCCTTACCATGCAACAATCTGCTCTATGCACATCGGAAAAAGATATTGCATTGTAAAGCAACAGCTAATGAAACGATTTCTCTTTACCACACGAATGCAACTTCTAAATGCAATGATTTCACTTCAGTTATTTCTAGACATGTTAGTGGTAGTATTTATTTCTAGCGTGCATTATAGTAGAATGGCTATTTCAATAGTTTCCCTTCAATATAAAAAGGAGTAGTTTAGTGTGCAATTGCAATGCGAAAGTACACTATATAATGCAATGGGAAAAGCACGTTGTCTGTTTTCTTTGCACAGAAGTTGGTTCTTTCTTGCAATGCAATTGTCTGCTCTATGCATATTGGAATGAGTTATTGCATTGTAAAGCAACAGCTAATGCAAAGATGTCTCTTTACCACACGATTGCAACTTCCAAATGCAATGATTTCGCTTCAGTTATTTCTGAACAAGTTAGTGGTAGTATGTAGTTCTAGCTTGCATTATAGTAGAATGGCTATTGCAATAATCCCCCTTCAATATAAAGAGGAGTAGTTTAGTGAGCAATTGCAATGCAAAAGCAATTGGGAAACGCACGTTATCTGTTTTCATTGCATAGAAGTTAGTTCTTTCTTGCAATGCAACTATCTGCTCAATCATATTAGATTGAGTCATTGCATTGTAAAGCAACAGCTAATGCAACGATTTATCTTCATCACACAAATGCAAAATCTAAAGGCAATGATGTCTCCAGTTACACAACTGAATAAGTTAGTTGCGGTGTGGAAAAAGCATGAAAAAGCACAAGTGTAAGTATTGTTATTCTTTAATGCAGAACGTTTTATCGTATGTGCAATGAATCCAAAAGGCACATGCATCTCCTTGTTGCACAAAGGAACGAGATAGGCATTGCATGCATTGTAAAAGACAGCTCATATAATGTTTTCTCGTCTGTGCACAAATAAATTTGTTGTAGAGTAGAAATGCACGAGAAAGCACATGTAATGATCTTTTCATTGAAAAAGAGGCACAATTTAGAATAATTAATGCAATGCAATGAAACACATTGTAGGTGTTTTTTTATTGCACAAGAAAATGTTAGTTATTTCGTGCACTATAGTAGAATCGATATTGCAATTATTTCCCTTCAATATAAAAACGACTAGTTTAGTGTGCCTTTGCAATGTGAAAAGTACGTTATCTGTTTTCATTGCATATAATTCATTTATTTCTTGTAATGTAACTATCTTTTCCATGCAAATGGAATGAGTTGTAAAGCAACAGCTAATGCAACGATTTCTCTTTATCACACGAATGCAACATCTTAATGCAATGATTTCCCTTCAGTTATTTCTGAATAAGTTAGTGGTAGTATGTAGTTTATTGTAGTTGTATGCGAAAGCACAAGTGTTTATTTGAACAATGGAATGGGCTAGTAAGTTTTAGGCATTGTAAACTGACCGCTCATTTGATGTTTTCTCGTCTGTGCACAAATTAATTAGTTATAGATTGGATATGCACGGGAAAGCACTTCTGCTATGTCATTTCATTGCACAGAGGAAAATGTTAGTTCTTGCGTGCATTATAGTAGAATGGCTATTGCAATAATTACCCTTCAATATAAAAAGGACGAGTTTAGTGTGCAATTGCAATGCGAAAGCACAAAATATAATGCAAAAGGAAAACACGTTATCTTTCATTGCAAAGAAGTTGGTTCTTTCATACCATTCAACTATCTGTTCTATGGACATCGGAATGAGTTATTGCATTGTAAAGCAACAGCTAATGCAACGATTTCTCTTTATCACCGAATGCAACATCTTAATGCATTGATTTCCTTCAGTTATTCCTAAACAAGTTAGTGGTAGTATACAGTGCATTATAGTAGAATGGCTATTGCAATACTAGAAAAGATAGTTACATTGCAATAAATAAATAAATAAATAATAAGCAATGAAAACAGATAACGTGCTTTTCCCAATATTAAAAGGACCAGTTTAGTGTGCAACTGCAATGAAAAAGCACAATTTATAAATAAATGGGAAATGCACGTTATCTGTTTTAATTGCTTAGTATTTATTTATTTATTTATTTATTGCAATGTAACTATCTTTTCTATGCACATCGGAATTAGTTAGTTGTTGCATGCATTGTAAAACAACAGCTAATGCAAATATTTCTCTTTAATGCAACATCTAAATGCAATTAATTCCCTTCCCCCAAACTGACCGATCATTTGATGTTTCTCTTCAGTGAACAAATGAATAAGTTGTAGATTGGAAATGCACGAGAAAGCACATGTCTTTTCATTGCAAAATGTTAGATTTAGCCTGCATTATAGTAGAATGGCTATTGCAATAATTTCTCTTCAATATGAAAATGACTAGTTTAGTGTGCAATTGCAATGCGAAAGCACAATATATAATGCAATGGGAAAAGCACATTATCTGTTTTCATTGCACAAAAGTTAGTTATTTCTTGCAGTGCAACTGCTCTATGCATATTGGAATGAGTTCTTGCATTGTAAAGCAACAGCTAATGAAACGATTTATCTTTATCACACGAATGCAACATCTAAATGCAATGATTTCCCTTCAGTTATTTCTGAACAAGTTAATGGTAGTATGTAGTTCTAGCGTCCATTATAGTAGAATGACTATTGCAATAATTTCCCTTCAATATAAAAAGGACTAGTTTAGTGTGCAATTGCAATGCGAAAGCACAAAATGTAATGCGATGGGAAAAGCACGTTATCTGTTTTCAGAAGTTAGTTCTGTCTTGCATTGCAAATCTGCTCTATGCACATCGGATTGAGTTATTGCATTGTAAAGCAACAGCTAATGCAACGATTTCTCTTTATCACCGAATGCAACATCTAAATGCAATGATTTCCCTTCAGTTATTCATGAAACAAGTTAGTGGTAGTATACAGTGCATTATAGTAGAATGGCTATTGCAATAATAGAAAAGATAGTTACATTGCAATAAATAAATAAATAATAAGCAATGAAATCAGATAACGTGCTTTTCCCAATATTAAAAGGACCAGTTTAGTGTGCAACAGCTAATGCAACGATTTCTCTTCATCACCGAATGCAACATCTAAATGCAATGATTTCCCTTCAGTTATTCCTGAACAAGTTAGTGGTAGTATACAGTACATTATATTTACAATTAGTACAATTATTTCCCTTCAATATAAAAACGACTAGTTTAGTGTGCCTTTGCAATGTGAAAAGTACGTTATCTGTTTTCATTGCATATAATTCATTTATTTCTTGCAATGTAACTATCTTTTCCATGCAAATGGAATGAGTTGTAAAGCAACAGCTAATGCAACGATTTCTCTTTATCACACGAATGCAACATCTTAATGCAATGAATTAGCTTCAGTTACTTCTGAACATGTTAGTGGTAGTATATTGTTCTAGCGTGCATTATAGTAGAATGGCTATTGCAATAATTACCCTTAAATATAAAAAGGACTAGTTTAGTGTGCAATTGCAATGCGAAAGCACAATTTATGATGCAATGGGAAAAGCACTTTATATGTTTTCATTACACAGAAGTTAGTTCTTTCTTGCAATGCAACTATCTGCTCTTTGCACATCGGAATGAGTTATTGCATTGTAAAGCGACAGCTCATTTGATGTTTTCTCGTCTGTGCGCATATTAGTGGTAGATTGGAAATGCACGAGAAAGCACATACGTTATGTCTTTTCATTGCAAAAGGAAAATGTTAGTTTTAGCGTGCATTATAGTAGAATGGCTATTGCAATAATTTCCCTTCAATATAAAAAGGACTAGTTAAGTGTGCAATTGCAATGCGAAAGCCAATATATAATGCAGTGGGAAAAGCACGTTATCTGTTTCCATTGCAAAGAAGTTAGTTCTTTCTTGCCATGCAACTGTCTGTTCTATGCACATCGGAATGAGTTAACGCATTGTAAAGCAACAGCTAAATGCAACCATTTCTCTTTATCACACGAACGCAACTTCTAAATGCAATGATTTCCCTATAGTTATTTCTGAACAAATTAGTGGTAGTAAGTAGTTTTAGCGTACATTATAGTAGAATGGCTATTGCAATAATTTCTCTTCAATATGAAAATGACTAGTTTATTGTGCAATTGCAATGCGAAAGCACAATATATAATGCAATGGGAAAAGCACGTTATCTGTTTTCATTGCACAGAAGTTAGTTCTTTCTTGCAATGCAAATATCTGCTGTATGCACATCGGAATGAGTTATTGCATTGTAAAGCGACAGCTTATATGATGTTTTCTCGTCTGTGTACAAATTAGCTGTAGATTGGAAATGCACAAGAAGCACTTCTGTTATGTCTTTTTATTGCACAGAGGAAAATGTTAGTTCTTGCGGGCATTATAGTAGAATGGCTTTTCTATGCACATCGGAATTAGTTAGTTGTTGCATGCATTGTAAAACAACAGCTAATGCAAATATTTCTCTTTAATGCAACATCTAAATGCAATTAATTCCCTTCCCCCAAACTGACCGATCATTTGATGTTTCTCTTCAGTGAACAAATGAATAAGTTGTAGATTGGAAATTCACGAGAAAGCACATGTCTTTTCATTGCAAAATGTTAGATTTAGCCTGCATTATAGTAGAATGGCTATTGCAATAATTTCTCTTCAATATGAAAATGACTAGTTTAGTGTGCAATTGCAATGCGAAAGCACAATATATAATGCAATGGGAAAAGCACATTATCTGTTTTCATTGCACAAAAGTTAGTTATTTCTTGCAGTGCAACTGCTCTATGCATATTGGAATGAGTTCTTGCATTGTAAAGCAACAGCTAATGAAACGATTTATCTTTATCACACGAATGCAACATCTAAATGCAATGATTTCCCTTCAGTTATTTCTGAACAAGTTAATGGTAGTATGTAGTTCTAGCGTCCATTATAGTAGAATGACTATTGCAATAATTTCCCTTCAATATAAAAAGGACTAGTTTAGTGTGCAATTGCAATGCGAAAAGCACAAAATGTAATGCGATGGGAAAAGCACGTTATCTGTTTTCAGAAGTTAGTTCTGTCTTGCATTGCAAATCTGCTCTATGCACATCGGATTGAGTTATTGCATTGTAAAGCAACAGCTAATGCAACGATTTCTCTTTATCACCGAATGCAACATCTAAATGCAATGATTTCCCTTCAGTTATTCATGAAACAAGTTAGTGGTAGTATACAGTGCATTATAGTAGAATGGCTATTGCAATAATAGAAAAGATAGTTACATTGCAATAAATAAATAAATAATAAGCAATGAAATCAGATAACGTGCTTTTCCCAATATTAAAAGGACCAGTTTAGTGTGCAACAGCTAATGCAACGATTTCTCTTCATCACCGAATGCAACATCTAAATGCAATGATTTCCCTTCAGTTATTCCTGAACAAGTTAGTGGTAGTATACAGTACATTATAGTAGAATGGCTATTGCAATAATTTCTCTTCAATATGAAAATGACTAGTTTAGTGTGTAATTGCAATGCGAAAGCACAATATATAATGCAATGGGCAAAACACGTTATCTGTTTTCATTGCACAGAAGTTAGTTTTTTCTTGCAATGCAACTATCTGCTCTATGCACATCGGAATGAGTTACTGCTTTGTTAAGCAACAGCTAATGCAACAATTTCTCTTTACCACAAGAATGCAACTTCTAAATGCAATGATTTCGCTTCAGTTATTTCTGAAAATGTTATTTGTAGTATTTATTTCTAGCGTGAATTATAGTAGAATGGCTATTGCAATAATTTCCCTTCAATATAAAAAGGAGTAGTTTAGTGTGCAATTGCAATGCGAAAGCACAATATATAATGCAATGGGAAAAGTATGTAATCTGTTTGCATTTCACAGAAGTTAGTTCTTCATTGCAATGCAACAATCTGCTCTATGTACATTAGAATGAGTTATTGCATTGTAAAGCAACAGCTAATGCAACGATTTCTCTTTATCACCGAATGCAACATCTAAATGCAATGATTTCCCTTCAGTTATTCCTGAATAAGTTAGTGGTAGTATACAGTGCATTTTAGTAGAATGGCTATTGCAATAATTTCAATTCAATATGAAAAGGACCAGTTTAGTGTGCGCTGCAATGCGAAAGCACAATTTATAATGCAATGGGAAAAGCACGTTATCTGTTTTCATTGCACAGAAGTTAGTTCTTTCTTGCAATGCAACTACCTGCTCTAAGCACATCGAGTTATTGCATTGTACAGCAACAGCTAATGCAACGATTTCTCTTTACCACACGAATGCAACTTCTAAATGCAATGATTTCGCTTCAGTTATTTCTGAACATGTTAGTGGCAGTATTTATTTCTAGCGTGCATTATAGTAGAATGGCTATTGCAATAATTTCCCTTCAATATAAAATGGAGTAGTTTAGTGTGCTATTGCAATGCGAAAGTACACTATATAATGCAATGGGAAAAGCACGTTGTCTGTTTTCATTGCACAGAAGTTGGTCTTTTCTTGCAATGCAGTTGTCTGCTCTATGCATATTGGAATGAGTTATTGCATTGTAAAGCAACAGCTAATGCAAAGATGTGTACCACACGATTGCAACTTCTAAATGCAATGATTTCGCTTCAGTTATTTCTGAACAAGTTAGTGGTAGTATGTAGTTCTAGCTTGCATTATAGTAGAATGGCTATTGCAATAATTTCCCTTCAATATAAAAAGGACTAGTTTAGTGTGCAATTGCAATGCGAAAGCCCAATATATAATGCAATGGGAAAAGCACGTAATCTGTTTTTATTGCACAGAAGTTAGTTCTTCCTTACCATGCAACAATCTGCTCTATGCACATCGGAAAAAGATATTGCATTGTAAAGCAACAGCTAATGAAACGATTTCTCTTTACCACACGAATGCAACTTCTAAATGCAATGATTTCACTTCAGTTATTTCTAGACATGTTAGTGGTAGTATTTATTTCTAGCGTGCATTATAGTAGAATGGCTATTTCAATAGTTTCCCTTCAATATAAAAAGGAGTAGTTTAGTGTGCAATTGCAATGCGAAAGTACACTATATAATGCAATGGGAAAAGCACGTTGTCTGTTTTCTTTGCACAGAAGTTGGTTCTTTCTTGCAATGCAATTGTCTGCTCTATGCATATTGGAATGAGTTATTGCATTGTAAAGCAACAGCTAATGCAAAGATGTCTCTTTACCACACGATTGCAACTTCCAAATGCAATGATTTCGCTTCAGTTATTTCTGAACAAGTTAGTGGTAGTATGTAGTTCTAGCTTGCATTATAGTAGAATGGCTATTGCAATAATCCCCCTTCAATATAAAGAGGAGTAGTTTAGTGTGCAATTGAAATGCAAAAGCAATTGGGAAACGCACGTTATCTGTTTTCATTGCATAGAAGTTAGTTCTTTCTTGCAATGCAACTATCTGCTCAATCATATTAGATTGAGTCATTGCATTGTAAAGCAACAGCTAATGCAACGATTTATCTTCATCACACAAATGCAAAATCTAAAGGCAATGATGTCTCCAGTTACACAACTGAATAAGTTAGTTGCGGTGTGGAAAAAGCATGAAAAAGCACAAGTGTAAGTATTTTTATTCTTTAATGCAGAACGTTTTATCGTATGTGCAATGAATCCAAAAGGCACATGCATCTCCTTGTTGCACAAAGGAACGAGATAGGCATTGCATGCATTGTAAAAGACAGCTCATATAATGTTTTCTCGTCTGTGCACAAATAAATTTGTTGTAGAGTAGAAATGCACGAGAAAGCACATGTAATGATCTTTTCATTGAAAAGAGGCACAATTTAGAATAATTAATGCAATGCAATGAAACACATTGTAGGTGTTTTTTTTATTGCACAAGAAAATGTTAGTTATTTCGTGCACTATAGTAGAATCGATATTGCAATTATTTCCCTTCAATATAAAAACGACTAGTTTAGTGTGCCTTTGCAATGTGAAAAGTACGTTATCTGTTTTCATTGCATATAATTCATTTATTTCTTGCAATGTAACTATCTTTTCCATGCAAATGGAATGAGTTGTAAAGCAACAGCTAATGCAACGATTTCTCTTTATCACATGAATGCAACATCTTAATGCAATGAATTAGCTTCAGTTACTTCTGAACATGTTAGTGGTAGTATATTGTTCTAGCGTGCATTATAGTAGAATGGCTATTGCAATAATTACCCTTAAATATAAAAAGGACTAGTTTAGTGTGCAATTGCAATGCGAAAGCACAATTTATGATGCAATGGGAAAAGCACTTTATATGTTTTCATTACACAGAAGTTAGTTCTTTCTTGCAATGCAACTATCTGCTCTTTGCACATCGGAATGAGTTATTGCATTGTAAAGCGACAGCTCATTTGATGTTTTCTCGTCTGTGCGCATATTAGTGGTAGATTGGAAATGCACGAGAAAGCACATACGTTATGTCTTTTCATTGCAAAAGGAAAATGTTAGTTTTAGCGTGCATTATAGTAGAATGGCTATTGCAATAATTTCCCTTCAATATAAAAAGGACTAGTTAAGTGTGCAATTGCAATGCGAAAGCCAATATATAATGCAGTGGGAAAAGCACGTTATCTGTTTCCATTGCAAAGAAGTTAGTTCTTTCTTGCCATGCAACTATCTGTTCTATGCACATCGGAATGAGTTAACGCATTGTAAAGCAACAGCTAAATGCAACCATTTCTCTTTATCACACGAACGCAACTTCTAAATGCAATGATTTCCCTATAGTTATTTCTGAACAAATTAGTGGTAGTATGTAGTTTTAGCGTACATTATAGTAGAATGGCTATTGCAATAATTTCTCTTCAATATGAAAATGACTAGTTTAGTGTGCAATTGCAATGCGAAAGCACAATATATAATGCAATGGGAAAAGCACGTTATCTGTTTTCATTGCACAGAAGTTAGTTCTTTCTTGCAATGCAAATATCTGATGTATGCACATCGGAATGAGTTATTGCATTGTAAAGCGACAGCTTATATGATGTTTTCTCGTCTGTGTACAAATTAGCTGTAGATTGGAAATGCACAAGAAGCACTTCTGTTATGTCTTTTTATTGCACAGAGGAAAATGTTAGTTCTTGCGGGAATTATAGTAGAATGGCTATTGCAATAATTACCCTTCAATATAAAAAGGAGTAGTTTAGTGTGCAATTGCAATGCGAAAGCACAATATATAGCCTAATGCAATAGGAAAAGCACGTTATCTGTTTTTATTGCAAAGAAGTTAGTTCTTTCTTGCCATGCAACTATTTGTTCTATGTACATCGGAATGAGTTATTGCATTGTAAAGCAACAGCCAAGTGCAACCGTTTCTCTTTATCACAAGAACACGAACGCAATATCTAAATCAATGATTTCCCTTCAGTTATTTCTGAACAAGTTAGTGGTAATATGTAGTTCTAGCGTGCATTATTGTAGAATGGCTATTGCAATAATCTCCCTTCAATATAAAAAGGACTAGTTTAGTGAGCAATGAGAATGCGAAAGCATTATATATAATGCAGTGGGAAAAGCACGTTATCTGTTTTCATTGCACAGAAGTTAGTTAGTTCTTGCATTGCAATTATCTGCTCTATGCACATCGGAATGAGTTATTGCATTGTAAAGTAGCTAATGCAACGATTTTCTCTTTATCACACGAATGCAACTTCTAAATGCAATGAATTCGCTTCAGTTATTTCTGAACATGTTAGTGGTAGTATTTAGTTCTAGCGTGCGTTATAGTAGAATGGCTATTGCAATAATTTCCCTTCAATATGAAAATGACTAGTTTAGTGTGCAATTGCAATGCGAAAGCACAATATATAATGCAATGGGAAAAGCACGTTATCTGGTTTCATTGCACAGAAGTTAGTTCTTTCTTGCAATGCAAATATCTGCTCTATGCACATCGGAATGAGTTATTGCATTGTAAAGCGACAGCTTATATGATGTTTTCTCGTCTGTGCACAAATTAGTTGTAGATTGTAAATGCAAAGGAAAGCACTTCTGTTATGTCTTTTCATTACACAGAGGAAAAGGTTAGTTCTTGCGTGCATTATAGTAGAATGGCTATTGCGATATTTTCCTTCAATATAAAAAGGAGTAGTTTAGTGTGCAATTGCAATGCGAAAGCACAATATATAATGCAGTGGGAAAAGCACGTTATCTGTTTTCATTGCACAGAAGTTAGTTCTTCCTTGCATTGCAACTATCTGCTCTATGCACATCGGAATGAGTTATTGCATTGTAAAGCGACAGCTTATATGATGTTTTCTCGTCTCTGCACAAATTAGTTGTGGATTGGAAATGCCCAGGAAAGCCCTTCTGTTATGTTTTTTCATTGCACAGAGGAAAATGTTAGTTCTTGCGTGCATTATAGTAGAATGGCTTATAGTAGAATGGCTATTGCAATAATTTCCCTTCAATATAAAAAGGAACAGTTTGGTATGCAATGCAATGCGAAAACAATTTATAATGCAATGCGAAAAGCACGTTATCTGTTTTCAATGCATATAAGTTAGTTATTTCTTGAAATGCAATGCACCTATGTCTTCTATGCTTTTGCTTCTATGCATTGTAAGGCAACCATTCACATGATGTTTTCTGTTCAGAACAGAGATGAATTAGTAGTAGAATGTTAGTTATTGGAATGCAATTCAAATATCTCTCACAGAGGAAATTGTTAGTTCACGAGTTTACATGTTAATGAAATCTGATGTAATATTAAAATGCGTATTTGGATCGCTGTCCGGGGGAGGGCTCTGAGCTCAGAATTCGGCCCGACCTTAGAGTACTCCCCTAACTTTAGAGATCATAAGAGCGGACCCAGCCGAATGCGGGGTGAAGGGGTGGTAGTGGGATGCTGAGAAATTAGTCATGAGACAGGAGGTAAGGGAAGGTTTATACTGGCTTCTTCTTGTGCTGATTGGATGATTACCTGTTCAGGTAATCATCCAATCAGTACATGTTCATGCTCCCCCCGAACTTTGTTACATAAAACTTCATTTAGTGTGTGCATTTTAGTAGAATGGCTATTGCAATAGTCTAATTGCCCTTCAATATAAAAAGGACTTCGTTTTTAGTAAAAAAGTTTAGTGTGCACTTGCACAACTACTTCTGCGTTCTACTTACATATATCGGGACTATCCGGTTAAAGTGTTCATCGCACGTCCATACATGAGAATGCAGATTATCACTACGTTTTATGGATGCCAATTGATCAAAATAATTAAAATAATTGATCGCTGTATTTATTATCTTGAACCAGCTGAAATGTTCCTATAAATATATTTTCTTCCAACTGTTCCATTCTGAATAATAAATAGGCTAAATAGCCTATATTTATCCACTAGCCTAACCTGCAGCAGTCCTTTGTCTTCTCATTAACAGTATACTTGAGGTTGCATCTTTTATGAATTTGACAAATAAAAAGTATTTCTTGTGTGCATTGATGCTTTATTCCTGTGTTTGTAAAATAGTTGAATGAATGAATGCTCGCGAGGTGCCTACGATCAGAACGCACACAGCTAGACGAAAATGACAGTCAACTTCTCTGAATATTAATTAAGCATTTTGGGCATACACATGTAAATAATTAAACGACTAACATTGAAAAATGACACTGAATTCATACAATACAATATTTATTGCAAATTAATCAATGTTTGTATTTCGTACTGATGTTATTCTGTTCTCACACATTGCAGCGTCGCGGTCACTAGTGTAGACGAACACTGACACCCTGTGGTGAAATAATGGCGTATTTTTAATAGCCGCAGTTTTCTCGGATTGGCTTGGTCTGGATTTAAACTTCATGTTCCGATGAGTTTTGAAAATTCTGCACACGGTAAACATCAGAATATCCCTTCTTCTGTCAATGAAAATTTCCAAAATATAAAATGTTATTACAGCCATTAATTTTAGGTGGCGTTTGTTTAACTCATTGACCGCAGTACATTGAAAGTAAGCATAACCGGAAATAAGTGATATGTATTGTTTCCAAACAGAAGTGCGTCGCGAAGTTCAGTGCAAGTGGTTACAATAAATATTGTAAATATTGTACTCCACATCAGCTGAGGTGGCTTGGGCATCTGTTCCGGATGCCTCCTGGACGCCTTCCCGGGAGGTGTTCCGGGCACGTCCCACTGGGCGGAGACCCCGGGGAAGACTAGGCCTACTTGATCTTGAACTTTGTAGACATACTCATAGACTCCTTCTGTTGCTTCTGCCATAGAGCAGTACATATCTGACCTATTGAACTACAGTTTTTTCAATCACTATGAAAATTTTTTCAATACTTTTAGCAAATTTTCTAAACTCTTAACACACCAACACACCTACAACACACAATTGGCAAAACGGTTAATTTCATGCTCAGAATCACACACTGTAAACTAAACTCCAACACTATTTTCAAAAAACAAAAATCCACTAACACAATACACTATGTCTACCAAAACACTAACACATGTTCTCTTCCAACAGGGACATTTATCCAATCATAGCACAATGTCACAAAAAACACTAACATGAGATGGAATTACAGAAACTGCATTATTGTATATACAGTGTGTCAGGTCTGCCCTTATCCAATAGTCAGTCTATTGGATTGTTTATACAGTAGATTGTTTTGCACTGCAGTTTATTTTGAAGCTTCTCTACAGTTTTGTTTTGGGTTTAGCAAATGTGTGCATTTTGTTTCCTATGTTGTAGAAATTCAATACAAAAAAAATGAATGAGCCTTCTCAGAATAGCAGAATAGAATGTACGGTTTATGAAATAAATGAGACAAAGACAGAATTGGTGCAGTAAAGGCTTTGTTTGCAACAGGACACTTCTGCAAGATAACACAAATATGCAATACTTGCCATTTACAGCATTACTGTATGTGAAAATACAAAATATATTGCCTGTAATCATCCCAGTCTTCTCCATTTGGCCACATGTTCTCATCCACATCACACACTACTCTGGCAAGGCAATCAAGGCATCTTGGGAAGAATCATTTGGCATTCCTTATATACACCTGGCTGTGTTTAGCTGGGATGTCTTGGGATGCAGAATCCATTGCATCCAGGAGGGACATTTGGTCCTGTGGACGATGGTCAAAAAAACTTTTTTTGTGATCAAATTTGTATTTATTTTTCCTTTTAGAAGGCAGTACACACAGGTATGAACAAGCCACAGAAACAGAGTACATATATACAGCATGTAGCCTACATATACAGTAGCCTATATATAGACATATGTATACACACACCTCCATATATACAAGCATTTGCATACATACCTATAGACGATGGTCAAAAACTTTCCATCTCCAGGCTAAGAAAGGGAAAGGGGACATCATCCTCTGATGGGATCAAACCAGGCCATGACTGCACTGGAATTATGAAATGCCACATTGTCACAATGTCCCATATTTCCATTATTCAATCAGCTGTTTCTCAGTAACAATAGAATAAAATACAGGGGATTTATTTGTTTTTCAATTCACAATATAAACAGCTATTTACCTTGACTTCAGCCTGTAAGATTAGGTTTAGAACATGGTGTTATCTGTTCTGACATACTACTGTGTTAAAGCAATGGTAAATTTGGCAGTAAAAATCCATAGTTTTGGTCTTGTTTGTGCTTGTGTGTAAAAGAAGTTCAAGCATTTTAAATTTGTGTTCATTGTATGTATTTTGTGTTAAAGCAACAAGAAATGTGTTAATAGTATATCTTACAGAGACCGATGTAGTGCTAACTGTGCTAAAAGTATTGAAAAATCTGTCATAGCAATTGTAAAAAACTGTAAAAGTACAATAAGTTGGACTCCATTGTGTCAAGCAAATTAAAATAATACACATTTATTATTCAAAATATGGAAAGAGGAAATAAAACATAGTTCGTTAAGAGCATGAGTCAAAAATGCTTATTCAAGTCCTGTTATTTTTTTTTTTTAATTATTTTAAATTAATTTCGTTTTGTATCATTTGTATCTTATTTCTAAAATGAACCGAAACTCAGCGTTTAAGCTTCCTCACAGACACGAGAAATAGAAAGATTAACAATTTCTAATTTAAAATGAAACAATTCAAAACGAAAAGAAACCGACTAATCTCTGATTATATAATGCATATGAATGTGCATTTCTCTCATTAGGTGCGTTAACTACTGCGATCATGACTGTAGTCGACACAGGTCAGGGGAAAATAACCGTTTTTGGTGTCTGAATCAAAAAACCAAAAACCAATTAAAAACTGCCCGTTTTTCGCTTTTGGAAATCATTTTATCGTTATTCCTTTTTGATCAAACAATGAAGTGAGTCTTTGAACTTCTGTAAATTCGTTTTTCATTTATAAACCAAAAACAGAAGTCACGTGGTCTATACCTTTTTTGGAAGCGAAAGTAACCGGAAACACTTTCAAAATAAAAGTAACTATAGTTAGCCAGGTGATTGTAGACTAAAACTAAACTAATATAACTTTTTTTAGTACAACTAAAGTAGTACTGGGTGTGAAAAACACTTTAGTTAACTGAAATAAAAATTAAAACCAATAAAATAATAACTCTGGCTGTTAGGGAGAATTTGTAAGACCATTGGTGAATACAGTGAATACAGGCTCTGCATTGCAACTCTTTCACTAGCCCTAAAATTATTTACAAGCATAGTAGGTGAGTGAAGACTAAAGCCTACTGTAAATGTTATAAGGTTATGTTATACTTTTACATCTTACATAACATCCTGCAACAATTATCACTTTGTTATTAAGTTTCTGAGAGATACAGACTTAGCAAAAAGGATTTAATTTTTTTTTAAGTTCCAATATCTCTTGATTCACACTCTAGCCTAGTCGGTGGCGGTAAATGCACTGTTAAGTTGGTTAATCTGTTTTCATTGCACAGAAGTTAGTTCTTTCTTGCAATGCAACTATCTGCTCTATGTATTTTGGAATGAGTTCGTGCATTGTACAGGAACAGCTAATGCAACGATTTATCTTTATCACACGAATGCAACATCTAAATGCAATGATTTCGTTTCAGTTATTTCTGAACATGTCAGTGGTAGTATTTATTTCTAGCGTGCATTATAATAGAATGGCTATTGCAACAATTCCCCTTCAATATAAAAAAGAGTAGTTTAGTGTGCAACTGCTTAGCGAATGTACATATCTGAACTTTTAAAATCATTTCTGGTCAAAGACTCGTCAAAAGGTTTTAAACAATATAAACTTATAGACTCCTTCTGATGTTATATTAGATATACATTGGTCCCTATTTGACCTACTGAACATATTTCTGGACAAAGAGTTATTGATCTTGAACTACCTATACATTCTCATAGACTACTACTGATGCTTCCTAAGCCATATAGAATTTCCATATTGACCGACTGAACTCATTTCCAGTCAAAAAATCGTCAAAAGATATTAAATAATAGAAACTTATAGACTCCTGATGTTAAATAAACTATAAATAGGGGTCAATATTTGACCTACTTAAAATATTTCTGTCCATAGTGTCTTTGAACTTGAACTTTCCAAAACACAAATATGTTAAGGTTAAATATGGACTCTCCTGCTTAAGAAACATCAGAAGGACTTAATGAGTATTATGGAAAGTTCAAGTTCAAAGACTCTTTGGCTAGAAACATGTTAAGTAGGTCAAATATTGACCGTCTGGCTCATGAAACATTAGTGGGAGTCTATGAGTATATACGCAAATTCAAGTTCAAAGACTCTTTTCTCAGAAATATGTTAAGCAGGCCAAATATGGACACTGTCTGGCTGAAAAAAACATCAAAGTTAATGAGTATTTATAAAAAGTTCAATTTCAAAGACTTTCGAAAAAATATGTTAAGTAGGTCAAATATGGACAGGAGTAAATGAGTATAAAAAGAGATTGAGGTTGATTGCTCATGAAACAGCAGCAGAAGGACTCAAAAAGTAGTTCTCAGAAGGACTCAAAACAGCAGAAGGACTCTATGATTATTTATGGAAAGTTCAAGTTCAAAGACTCTTTGGCCAGAAACATGTTAAGTAGGTCAAATTTTGACCACTGTCTGGCTGATGAAACAGCAGAAGGACTCAATAAGTAGTAATGGAAAGTTCAAGTTCCAAGACTCTTTGGACAGAAATATTTTAAGTAGGTCAAATATGGACCACTGTGTCTAAAAACAAAACAAAAAAACATCAAAGGGGTTAATGAGTATTTATGGAAAGTTCAAGGTCAAAGACTCTTTGGACAGAAATTTGTTAAGTAGGTCAAATATGGACCAAAGTCTGGCTGTAAAAAACATCAAAGGAGTTAATAAGTTATTTATGGAAAGTTCAAGTTCAAAGACTCTTTGGAAAAATATGTTAAGTAGGTCAAATATGGACAGGAGAAAATAAGTATAATTAGACACTAAGGACTAAGGCTCATGAAACAGCAGCAGAAGGGGTCAATAAGTAGTTCTCAGAAGGACTCAAAACAGCAGAAGGACTCAATGAGTATTTATGGAAAGTTCAAGTTCAAAGACTCTTTAGCCAGAAACATGTTAAGTAGGTCAAATATGGACCACTGTCTGGCTGATGAAACAGCAGAAGGACTCAATAAGTAGTTATGGAAAGTTCAAGTTCAAAGATTCTTTGGACAGAAATATTTTAAGTTGGTCAAACTTGGACCACTGTCTGGCTGAGAAAAAAACATCAAAGGTGTTAATGAGTATTTATGGAAAGTTCAAGTTCAAATACTTTTTTGGACAGAAATTTGTTAATTAGGTCTAAAATGGGCCAGAGTCTGGGTGAAAAAAAAACATCAAAGGGTTAATGGGTATTTATTGAGAGTTCATGTTCAAATACTTTTTTGGACAGAAATTTGTTAATTAGGTCAAAAATGGGCCAGAGTCTGGGTGAAAAAAAACATCAAAGGAGTTAATGAGCTATTTATGGAAAGTTGAAATTCTAAGACTCTTTTGCCAGAAATATGTAAAAGTAGGTCAATCATGGAACACTGTATGCCTGATGAAACATCAGAAGGAGTTCAGAAAAGATCTAGACATGTTCATAAGGTCAAATATGGTCTAATCTATGGTTGAAGTAACATCAAAAGATGTCTATGAGTTTGCATAGTAAGTTAGCCTTTAAAAAAATGCTGGATTGTTCAACCCGAATTTGGGTCAAATATGGACAAACCCAAATGTTGGGTTAAAAATGTTTTTTTTTTAATGTTCAGTTGAAAGTGTAAGTTGAACTTGGATTAAAATTTAAAAATTCATATTTAACCCAACATTTGGGTTTGTCCTTATTTGACCCAAATTTGGGTCTAAACAACCCAATATTATTTAGAGTGTACTGAACGCATTTCTGGCCCAAGATTACTTAATCTTCCTAGCTTCCTAACTAGCTTCCGTACTAGAGTACTAAGCCATATAGCATGTCCATATCTTAGCGAATGTACATATCTGACCATTAGACACCTACACAGAGAAATTTACTTCTAATGATGTTGTTTTAGTCAGAAAGATTTTTGACGTACTGAATATTTTTCTGGACAAAGAGTTATTGATCTTGAACTACCTATACATTCTCATAGACCACTTCTGATGCTTCCTAAGCCATATAGAATGTCCATATCCGACCTATTGAACTCATTTCTCTGCAAAGGATGTTCAAAAGGTTTTAAACAGAAACGTATAGACTCCTTCTGATGTTATATATACTATAGATAGGTTCCTTTTACCTACTAAATATAGTTCTGGCCCACAAGAACTAGATCTTGAACTTTCTAAACATACTAATTAACTTATTTTGATTTTACTTCAACTATACAAGAGTTCTTATTTTGCCTTCTGAAAATATTTCTGGCCAAAGAGTTCTTAAATATTAAGTTACTATACAGAATTACCTCTTATGATGTTATTTTAGCCAGACAGATATTTGACCTACTGAATATATTCCTGGACCAAGAGTACTTGATCTTGAACTTTCTATACATATAGACTCCTGATGCTTCCTAAGCCATATAGAATTTCCATATTGACCGACTGAACTCATTTCCAGTCAAAGAATCGTCAAAAGATATTAAACAATAGAAACTTATAGACTCCTGATGTTAAGTAAACTATTGATAGGGGTCCATATTTGACCTACTTAAAATATTTCTGTCCATAGAGTCCTTGAACTTGAACACACTTTCCAAAAACACTCATTGACTCAATCTGATGTTTCATCTGACAGACAGTGGTCCATGGCCAGAAATATGTTAAGGTTAAATATGGACTCTCCTTCTGAAGAAACATCAGAAGGACTCAATGAGTATTATGGAAAGTTCAAGGTCAAAGACTCTTTGGACAGAAATTTGTTAAGTAGGTCAGATATGGAGCACTGTCTGGATGAAAAAAAATATCAAAAGAGTTAATGAGTATTTATGGAAAGTTCAAGGTCAAAGACTCTTTAGACAGAAATATGTAATAGTAGGTCAGTCATGGACAACACATTCTCATCCCAATTCGTCATATAACTGACGTTTTGGGACGTTTTTGACCATTCGTCAATATACGACGTTTCAGGGCCCCCTTAAACCGTCGGTAGATGACGATCCCGGGTCGTCATACAACTGACGCTGTACCTTTAACGTCAGTTAGGTGACGAGTTGGGTTTAGGGTTAGGTTTAGGTCTGGGGTAGAGTAAGGATCCCATTATGTCATCTACCGACGTTTAAGGGGGCCCTAAAAGTCGTATATTGACGAATTGTCCCAAAACGTCAGTTATATGACGAATTGGGATGAGATTGCATTGTCATGGACTACGGTCTGGCTGATGAAACATCAGAAGGAGTTCAGAAAACATCTAGACATGTGTTCATAAGGTCAAATATGGTCTAATTTATGGTTGAAGTAACATCAAATGATGTCTATGAGTTTGCATAGTAAGTTAGCCTTTTAAAACAATTTGGCAAGAAATAAAATGGACAGGAGTAAATGAGTATAATTAAAGACTAAGGACTAAGGCACATGAAACAGCAGCAGAAGCGGTCAATAAGTAGTTCAAAGAAGGACTCAAAACAGCAGAAGGACTCAATGAGTATTTATGGAAAGTTCGGGTTCAAAGACTCTTTGGCCAGAAACATGTTAAGTAGGTCAAATATGGACCACTGTCTGTCTGATGAAACAGCAGAAGGACTCAAGTTCAAAGATTCTTTGGACAGAAATATTTTAAGTTGGTCAAACATGGACCACTGTCTGGCTGAGAAAAAACATCAAAGGAGTTATGAGTATTTATGGAAAGTTCAAGTTCAAACACTCTTTGGACAGAAATTTGTTAAGTAGGTCAAAAATGGGCCAGAGTCTAGGTGAAAAAAAAACCATCAAAGGAGTTATTGAGTATTTATGGAGGGTTCAAGTTCAAAGACTCTTTTGGACAGAAATGTGTTAAGTGGGTCAAAAATGGGCCAGAGTCTGGTTGAAACATCAGAATGAGTCAATGGGTATTTTTGGAAAGTTAAAGTTCTAAGACTCTTTGGCCAGAAATATGTTAAGTAGGTCAAATTGTGACCACTATCTGGCTGAAAAAAACATTAAAGGAGTCAAATAGTATTTATGGAAAGTTCAAGTTCAAAGACTCTTTGGCCAAAAATATGTTAAGTAGGTCAAAGTAAGTTTGACCTAATTTCTGGCTGATGAAACATCAGAAGGAGTCAATGAGTATTTTTGAAAAGTTCAAGTTCAAAGACTCTTTGGACAGAACTATTTTAAGTAGGTCAAATATGGACACTCCTGCTTAAGAAACATCAGAAGGAGTCAAATAGTATTTTGGAAAGTTCAAGTTCAAAGACTCTTTGGCCAGAAACATGTTAAGTAGGTCAAATAATGACCACTGTTGGGCTCAAGAAACATCAGAGGGACACAATGAGCATTTATGGAAAGTTTAAGTTCAAAGACTCTTTGGAGAGAAATATGTTAAAAAGGTCAAATATGGACCACTGTCTGGCTGATGAAACATCAGAAGGAGTTAAATAGTATTTATGGAAAGTTCAAGTTCAATGACTCTTTGGCCAAAAACATGTTAAGTAGGTCAAATATTGACCATTGTCGGGCTCAAGAAACATCAGAGGGACACAATGAGTATTTATGGAAAGTTCAAGTTCAAAGACTCTTTGGACAGATATATGTTAAGTAGGTCAAAGTGCGTTTGACCTACTTTCTGGCTAATGAAACATCGAAGGAGTCAATGAATATGTGTAGAGAGTTAAATGGCTTTTTTGCCAAAAATATGAAAAGCAGGTCAAATTTTTACCACTCTCTGGGTGTTAAAAACATCAAAAGAGTCAATGAGGATTTATGGAAAGTTCAGGTTCAAAGACTCTATGGACCAAAGGCTTATGAAAGTTAGCCCTTTAAAAGACTTTGGCCAAAATGAGACATGTTAAGTAGGTCAAATATGGACTCTACTTCTTAATATACAACAGGAGTCAAAGACTATTTATGGAAAGTTCTTCAAAGACTCTTTTGCCAGTAATATGTTAAGTAGGTCAAATATGGACCACTGTCTGGCTGATGAAACAGCAGAAGGACTCAATAAGTAGTTATGGAAAGTTCAAGTTCAAAGACTCTTTGGACAGAAATATTTTAAGTAGGTCAAATATGGACACTCCTGCTTAAGAAACATCAGAAGGAGTCAAATAGTATTTTGGAAAGTTCAAGTTCCAAGACTGTTTGGCCAGAAACATGTTAAGTATGTCAAAAAATGACCACTGTCGGACTGAAAAAAACATCAGAAGGACACAATGAGTATTTATGGAAAGTTTAAGTTCAAAGACTCTTTGGAGAGAAATATGTTAAATAGGTCAAATATGGACCACTCTCTGGCTGAAAAAAAAAACATTAAAGGAGTCAATGAGGATTTATGGAAAGTTCAGGTACAAAGACTCTTTGGACTGAAGGCTTATGGAAGTTAGCCCTTTAAAAGACTTTGGCCAGAATGACATATGCTATTTAGTTCAAATACAGACTCCTGCTTAAGATACAACAGTAGGAGTCAAAGAGTATTCATGGAAAGTTCAAGTTCAAAGACTCTTTGGCCAGACATATGTTAAGTAGGTCAAAGTAGGTTTGACCTAATTTCTGGTTGATGAAACATCAGAAGGAGTCAATGAGTATTTTTGGAAAGTTCAAGTTCAAAGACTCTTTGGAGAGAAATATGTTAAGTAGGTCAAAGCAGGTTTGACCTCTTTTCTGGCTGATGAAACATCAGAAGGAGTCAATGAATATGTATAGAAAGTTCAATGACTGCTTTGCCAAAAATATGTCAAGGAGGTCAAATTTTGACTGAAAAAAAACATCAAACGAGTCAATGAGGATTAATGGAAAGTTCAGGTGCAAAGACTCTTTGGGCCGAAGGTTTATGTAATTTAGCCATTTAAAAGACTTTGGCCAGAATGAGATTTATTAATTAGGTCAAATATGTACTCTCCATCTTAAGATAAAACAGAAGGAGTCAAAGAGTATTTATGGAAAGTTCAAGTTCATAGACCAATTGGCCAAAAAAAATGTTAAGTACCGGTAGGTCAAATATTGACCACTCTCTGGCTCAAGAAACATCAGAGGGACACAATGAGTATTTATGGAAAGTTCAAGTTCAAAGACTGTTTGGCCAGAAACATGTTAAGTAGGTCAAAAAATGACCACTGTCGGACTCAAAAAACATCAGAAGGACACAATGAGTATTTATGGAAAGTTTAAGTTCAAAGACTCTTTGGAGAGAAATATGTTAAATAGGTCAAATATGGACCACTCTCTGGCTGAAAAAAAACATTAAAGGAGTCAATGAGGATTTATGGAAAGTTCAGGTACAAAGACTCTTTGGACTGAAGGCTTATGGAAGTTAGCCCTTTAAAAGACTTTGGCCAGAATGACATATGTTATTTAGGTCAAATACAGACTCCTGCTTAAGATACAACAGTAGGAGTCAAAGAGTATTCATGGAAAGTTCAAGTTCAAAGACTCTTTGGCCAGAAATATGTTAAGTAGGTCAAAGTAGGTTTGACCTAATTTCTGGTTGATGAAACATCAGAAGGAGTCAATGAGTATTTTTGGAAAGTTCAAATACAAAGACTCTTTGGAGAGAAATATGTTAAGTAGGTCAAAGCAGGTTTGACCTTCTTTCTGGCTGATGAAACATCAGAAGGAGTCAATGAATATGTATAGAAAGTTCAATGACTGCTTTGCCAAAAATATGTCAAGGAGGTCAAATTTTGACTGAAAAAAATATCAAAGGAGTCAATGAGGATTTATGGAAAGTTCAGGTGCAAAGACTCTTTGGGCCGAAGGTTTATGTAATTTAGCCCTTTAAAAGACTTTGGCCAGAATGAGATTTATTAATTAGGTCAAATATGTACTCTCCATCTTAAGATAAAACAGAAGGAGTCAAAGAGTATTTATGGAAAGTTCAAGTTCATAGACCCATTGGCCAAAAAAAATGTTAAGTAGGTCAAACATTGACCACTCTCTGGCTCAAGAAACATCAAAGGGACACAATGAGTATTTATGGAAAGTTCAAGTTCAAAGACTCTTTGGCCAGAAATATGTTAAGTAGGTCAAATATGAATATATTATATGAATATCATAAAGGAAAACATTGCACTAGCTTTTTGCACTATACAATGCAGTAGGGAAAGCACGTAATCTGTTTTCATTGCACAGAAGTTAGTTCTTCCTTGCCCTTGCAACTATCTGCTATATGCACATCAGAATGTTATTGCATTGTAAAGCAACAGCTAATGCAACGATTTCTCTTTATCACACGAATGATTTCTCTTTATCTAAATGCAATGATTTGCCTTCAGTTATTTCTGAACAAGTTAGTGGTAGTATACAGTGCATTATATTAGAATGGCTATTGTAATAATTTCCCTAGGAAATCCCTAATATTCCCTAATATAAAAGGACCAGTTTAGTGTGCAATTGCAATGCGAAAGCACAATTTATAATGCGATGGAAAAAGCACATTATGTGTTTTCATTGCATATAATTGATTTATTTCTTGCAAAGTTGCAATCTTTTCTCTGCACATCGGAATGAGTTAGTTGTTGCATGCATTGTAAAACAGTTGTAGTTGTATACAAATGCGTAAGTAGTATTGAACAATGAACAATGAACAATGGAATGAGCAAGAAATTTTAGGCATTGTAAACTGACCGCTCATTTGATGTTTTCTCGTCAGTGCAAAAATGAATTAGTTGTAGATTGGAAATGCACGAGAAAGCATATATGTTATATCTTTTCATTGCAAAAGGAAAATTTTAGTTTTAGCGTGCATTATTGTAGAATGGCTAGTGCAATAATTTCTCTTCAAAATGAAAATGACTAGTTTAGTGTGCAATTGCAATAAGAAAGCACAATATATAATGCAATGGGAAAAGCATGTAATCTGCACAGATAAAATCTTAATTGCACAGAAGTTAGTTCTTCCTTGCCATACAAAAATCTGCTCTATGCACATCAGAATGAATTATTGCATTGTAAAGCAAGAGCTAATGCAACGATTTCTCTTTATCACCGAATGCAACATCTAAATGCAATGATTTCCCTTCAGTTATTCATGAAACAAGTTAGTGGTAGTATACAGTGCATTATAGTAGAATGGCTATTGCAATAATAGAAAAGATAGTTACATTGCAATAAATAAATAAATAATAAGCAATGAAATCAGATAACGTGCTTTTCCCAATATTAAAAGGACCAGTTTAGTGTGCAACAGCTAATGCAACGATTTCTCTTCATCACCGAATGCAACATCTAAATGCAATGATTTCCCTTCAGTTATTCCTGAACAAGTTAGTGGTAGTATACAGTACATTATAGTAGAATGGCTATTGCAATAATTTCTCTTCAATATGAAAATGACTAGTTTAGTGTGTAATTGCAATGCGAAAGCACAATATATAATGCAATGGGCAAAACACGTTATCTGTTTTCATTGCACAGAAGTTAGTTTTTTCTTGCAATGCAACTATCTGCTCTATGCACATCGGAATGAGTTACTGCTTTGTTAAGCAACAGCTAATGCAACAATTTCTCTTTACCACACGAATGCAACTTCTAAATGCAATGATTTCGCTTCAGTTATTTCTGAAAATGTTAGTTGTAGTATTTATTTCTAGCGTGAATTATAGTAGAATGGCTATTGCAATAATTTCCCTTCAATATAAAAAGGAGTAGTTTAGTGTGCAATTGCAATGCGAAAGCACAATATATAATGCAATGGGAAAAGTATGTAATCTGTTTGCATTTCACAGAAGTTAGTTCTTCATTGCCATGCAACAATCTGCTCTATGTACATTAGAATGAGTTATTGCATTGTAAAGCAACAGCTAATGCAATGATTTCTCTTTATCACCGAATGCAACGTCTAAATGCAATGATTTCCCTTCAGTTATTCCTGAATAAGTTAGTGGTAGTATACAGTGCATTTTAGTAGAATGGCTATTGCAATAATTTCAATTCAATATTAAAAGGACCAGTTTAGTGTGCGCTGCAATGCGAAAGCACAATTTATAATGCAATGGGAAAATCACGTTATCTGTTTTCATTGCACAGAAGTTAGTTCTTTCTTGCAATGCAACTACCTGCTCTAAGCACATCGAGTTATTGCATTGTAAAGCAACAGCTAATGCAACGATTTCTCTTTACCACACGAATGCAACTTCTAAATGCAATGATTTCGCTTCAGTTATTTCTGAACATGTTAGTGGCAGTATTTATTTCTAGCGTGCATTATAGTAGAATGGCTATTGCAATAATTTCCCTTCAATATAAAATGGAGTAGTTTAGTGTGCAATTGCAATGCGAAAGTACACTATATAATGCAATGGGAAAAGCACGTTGTCTGTTTTCATTGCACAGAAGTTGGTTCTTCCTTACCATGCAACAATCTGCTCTATGCATATTGGAATGAGTTATTGCATTGTAAAGCAACAGCTAATGCAAAGATGTCTACCACAGATTGCAACTTCTAAATGCAATGATTTCGCTTCAGTTATTTCTGAACAAGTTAGTGGTAGTATGTAGTTCTAGCTTGCATTATAGTAGAATGGCTATTGCAATAATTTCCCTTCAATATAAAAAGGACTAGTTTAGTGTGCAATTGCAATGCGAAAGCCCAATATATAATGCAATGGGAAAAGCACGTAATCTGTTTTTATTGCACAGAAGTTAGTTCTTCCTTACCATGCAACAATCTGCTCTATGCACATCGGAAAAAGAAATTGCATTGTAAAGCAACAGCTAATGAAACGATTTCTCTTTACCACACGAATGCAAATTCTAAATGCAATGATTTCACTTCAGTTATTTCTGTCTAGAAAGAAATACTACCACTAACATGTCTATGTTAGTGGTAGTATTTCTTTCTAGCGTGCATTATAGTAGAATGGCTATATCAATAGTTTCCCTTCAATATAAAAAGGAGTAGTTTAGTGTGCAATTGCAATGCGAAAGTACACTATATAATGCAATGGGAAAAGCACGTTGTCTGTTTTCATTGCACAGAAGTTGGTTCTTTCTTGCAATGCAATTGTCTGCTCTATGCATATTGGAATGAGTTATTGCATTGTAAAGCAACAGCTAATGCAAAGATGTCTCTTTACCACACGATTGCAACTTCCAAATGCAATGATTTCGCTTCAGTTATTTCTGAACAAGTTAGTGGTAGTATGTAGTTCTAGCTTGCATTATAGTAGAATGCTATTGCAATAATCCCCCTTCAATATAAAGAGGAGTAGTTTAGTGTGCAATTGCAATGCAAAAGCAATTGGGAAACGCACGTTATCTGTTTTCATTGCATAGAAGTTAATTCGTTCTTGCAATGCAACTATCTGCTCAATCATATTAGATTGAGTCATTGCATTGTAAAGCAACAGCTAATGCAACGATTTATCTTCATCACACAAATGCAAAATCTAAAGGCAATGATGTCTCCAGTTACACAACTGAATAAGTTAGTTGCGGTGTGGAAAAAGCATGAAAAAGCACAAGTGTAAGTATTTTTATTCTTTAATGCGGAACGTTTTATCGTATGTGCAATGAATCCAAAAGGCACATGCATCTCCTTGTTGCACAAAGGAACGAGATAGGCATTGCATGCATTGTAAAAGACAGCTCATATAATGTTTTCTCGTCTGTGCACAAATAAATTTGTTGTAGAGTAGAAATGCACGAGAAAGCACATGTAATGATCTTTTCATTGAAAAGAGGCACAATTTAGATTAATTAATGCAATGCAATGAAACACATTGTAGGTGTTTTTTTTTCATTGCACAAGAAAATGTTAGTTATTTCGTGCATTATAGTAGAATCGATATTGCAATTATTTCCCTTCAATATAAAAACGACTAGTTTAGTGTGCCTTTGCAATGTGAAAAGTACGTTATCTGTTTTCATTGCATATAATTCATTTATTTCTTGCAATGTAACTATCTTTTCCATGCAAATGGAATGAGTTGTAAAGCAACAGCTAATGCAACGATTTCTTTTTATCACACGAATGCAACATCTTAATGCAATGATTTCCCTTCAGTTATTTCTGAATAAGTTAGTGGTAGTATGTAGTTTATTGTCGTTGTATGCGAAAGCACAAGTGTTTATTTGAACAATGGAATGGGCTAGTAAGTTTTGGGCATAGTAAACTGACCGCTCATTTGATGTTTTCTCGTCTGTGCACAAATTAATTAGTTATAGATTGGATATGCACGGGAAAGCACTTCTGCTATGTCATTTCATTGCACAGAGGAAAATGTTAGTTCTTGCGTGCATTATAGTAGAATGGCTATTGCAATAATTACCCTTCAATATAAAAAGGACGAGTTTAGTGTGCAATTGCAATGCGAAAGCACAAAATGTAATGCAAAAGGAAAAACACGTTATCTTTCATTGCAAAGAAGTTGGTTCTTTCATACCATTCAACTATCTGTTCTATGGACATCGGAATGAGTTATTGCATTGTAAAGCAACAGCTAATGCAACGATTTCTCTTTATCACAGAATGCAACATCTAAATGCAATGATTTCCTTCAGTTATTCCTAAACAAGTTAGTGGTAGTATACAGTGCATTATAGTAGAATGGCTATTGCAATACTAGAAAAGATAGTTACATTGCAATAAATAAATAAATAATAAGCAATGAAAACAGATAACGTGCTTTTCCCAATATTAAAAGGACCAGTTTAGTGTGCAATTGCAATGCGAAAGCACAATTTATAAATAAATGGGAAAAGCACGTTATTTGTTTTAATTGCTTATTATTTATTTATTTATTTATTTATTGCAATGTAACTATCTTTTCTATGCACATCGGAATTAGTTAGTTGTTGCATGCATTGTAAAACAACAGCTAATGCAAATATTTCTCTTTAATGCAACATCTAAATGCAATTAATTCCCTTCCCCCAAACTGACCGATCATTTGATGTTTCTCTTCAGTGCACAAATGAATAAGTTGTAGATTGGAAATGCACGAGAAAGCACATGTCTTTTCATTGCAAAATGTTAGATTTAGCCTGCATTATAGTAGAATGGCTATTGCAATAATTTCTCTTCAATATGAAAATGACTAGTTTAGTGTACAATTGCAATGCGAGAGCACAATATATAATGCAGTGGGAAAAGCACATTATCTGTTTTCATTGCACATAAGTTAGTTATTTCTTGCAGTGCAACTGCTCTATGCATATTGGAATGAGTTCTTGCATTGTAAAGCAACAGCTAATGAAACGATTTATCTTTATCACACGAATGCAACATCTAAATGCAATGATTTCCCTTCAGTTATTTCTGAACAAGTTAATGGTAGTATGTAGTTCTAGCGTCCATTATAGTAGAATGATTATTGCAATAATTTCCCTTCAACATTAAAAGGACTAGTTTAGTGTGCAATTGCAATGCGAAAGCCCAATATATAATGCAATGGTAAAAGCACGTAATCTGTTTTTATTGCACAGAAGTTAGTTCTTCCTTACCATGCAACAATCTGCTCTATGCATATTGGAATGAGTTACTGCATTGTACAGCAACAGCTAATGCAACAATTTATCTTTACCATACGAATGCAACATCTAAATGCAATGATTTCGGTTCAGTTATTTCTAAACATGTTAGTGGTAGTATTTATTTCTAGCGTGCATTATAGTAGAATGGCTATTGCAATAATTTCCCTTCAATATAAAATGGAGTAGTTTAGTTGTGCAATGCGAAAGTTTAGTTGTGCAATGCGAAAGTACACTATATAATGCAATGGGAAAAGCACGTTGTCTGTTTTCATTGCACAGAAGTTGGTTCTTTCTTGCAATGCAATTGTCTGCTCTAAGCATTTTGGAATGAGTTATTGCATTGTAAAGCAACAGCTAATGCAAAGATGTCTCTTTACCACACGATTGCAACTTCTATATGCAATGATTTCGCTTTAGTTATTTCTGAACAAGTTAGTGGTAGTATGTAGTTCTAGCTTGCATTATAGTAGAATGGCTATTGCAATAATCCCCCTTCAATATAAAGTGGAGTAGTTTAGTGTGCAATTGCAATGCGAAAACAATTGGGAAACGCATGTTATCTGTTTTCATTGCATAGAAGTTAGTTCTTTCTTGCAATGCAACTATCTGCTCAATCATATTAGATTGAGTTAGTGCATTGTAAAGCAACAGCTAATGCAACGATTTATCTTCATCACACAAATGCAAAATCTAAAGGCAATGATGTCTCAACTGAATAAGTTAGTTGCCGTGTGGAAAAAGCATGAAAAAGCACAAGTGTAAGTATTGTTATTCTTTAATGCAGAACGTTGTATCATATGTGCAATGAATCCAAAAGGCACATGCATCTCCTTGTTGCACAAAGGAACGAGATAGGCATTGCATGCATTGTAAAAGACAGCTCATATAATGTTTTCTCGTCTGTGCACAAATAAATTTGTTGTAGAGTAGAAATGCACGAGAAAGCACATGTAATGATCTTTTCATTGAAAAGAGGCACAATTTAGATTAATTAATGCAATGCAATGAAACACATTGTAGGTGTTTTTTTCATTGCACAAGAAAATGTTAGTTATTTCGTGCATTATAGTAGAATCGATATTGCAATTATTTCCCTTCAATATAAAAACGACTAGTTTAGTGTGCCTTTGCAATGTGAAAAGTACGTTATCTGTTTTCATTGCATATAATTCATTTATTTCTTGCAATGTAACTATCTTTTCCATGCAAATGGAATGAGTTGTAAAGCAACAGCTAATGCAACGATTTCTCTTTATCACACGAATGCAACAGCCAAATGCAATGATTTCCCTTCTGTTATTTCTGAATAATTTAGTGGTAGTATGTAGATAATTGTAGTTGTATGCGAAAGCACAAGTGTTTATTTGAACAATGGAATGGGCTAGTAATTTTTAGGCATTGTAAACTGACCGCTCATTTGATGTTTTCTCGTCTGTGCGCAAATTAATTAGTTATAGATTGGATATGCACGGGAATGCATTTCTGCTATGTCTTTTCATTGCAGAGAGGAAAATGTTCGTTCTTGCGTGCATTATAGTAGAATGGCTATTGCAATATTTACCCTTCAATATAAAAAGGACGAGTTTAGTGTGCAATTGCAATGCGAAAGCACAATATATAATGCAATAGGAAAAACACGCTATCTTTCATTGCAAAGAAGTTGGTTCTTTCATGCCATTCAACTATCTGTTCTATGGACATCGGAATGAGTTATTGCATTGTAAAGCAACAGCTAAATGCAACCAATTTCTCTTTATCACACGAACGCAACATCTAAATGCAATGATTTCCCTTCAATTATTTCATAACAAGTTAGTGGTAGTACGTAGTTCTAGCGTGCATTATGGTAGAATGGCTATTGCAATACTTTCCCTTCAATATAAAAAGGACTAGTTTAGTGTGCAATTGCAATGCGAAAGCACAAAATGTAATGCGATGGGAAAAGCACGTTATCTGTTTTCAGAAGTTAGTTCTGTCTTGCATTGCAAATCTGCTCTATGCACATCGGATTGAGTTATTGCATTGTAAAGCAACAGCTAATGCAACGATATCTCTTTATCACACGAATGCAATTTCTAAATGCAATGAATTAGCTTGTTATTTCTGAACATGTTAGTGGTAGTTCTAGCGTGCATTATGTTTAGTTCTAGCGTGCATAATGGCTATTGCAATAATTTCCTTCAATATAAAAAGGACTAGTTTAATGTGCCACTGCAATGCGAAAGCACAATATATAATGCAGTGGGAAAAGCACGTTATCTGTTTCCATTGCATAGACGTTAGTTCTTTCTTGCATTGCAACTATCTGCTCTATGCATATTGGATTGAGTTATTGCATTGTAAAGCAACAGCTAACGATTTCTCTTTATCACACGAATGCAAGTTCTAAATGCAATGAATTAGCTTCAGTTACTTCTGAACATGTTAGTGGTAGTATTTTGTTCTAGCGTGCATTATAGTAGAATGGCTATTGCAATAATTACCCTTCAATATAAAAAGGACTAGTTTAGTGTGCAATTGCAATGCGAAAGCACAATTTATGATGCAATGGGAAAAGCACGTTATATGTTTTCATTGCACAGAAGTTAGTTCTTTATTGCAATGCAACTATCTGCTCTATGCACATCGGAATGAGTTATTGCATTGTAAAGCGACAGCTCATTTGATGTTTTCTCGTCTGTGCGCATATTAGTGGTAGATTGGAAATGCGCGAGAAAGCACATACGTTATGTCTTTTCATTGCAAAAGGAAAATGTTAGTTTTAGCGTGCATTATAGTAGAATGGCTATTGCAATAATTTCCCTTCAATATAAAAAGGACTAGTTAAGTGTGCAATTGCAATGCGAAAGCCAATATATAATGCAGTGGGAAAAGCACGTTATCTGTTTCCATTGCAAAGAAGTTAGTTCTTTCTTGCCATGCAAATATCTATTCTATGCACATCGGAATGAGTTAACGCATTGTAAAGCAACAGCTAAATGCAACCATTTCTCTTTATCACACGAACGCAACTTCTAAATGCAATGATTTCCCTATAGTTATTTCTGAACAAATTAGTGGTAGTATGTAGTTTTAGCGTGCATTATAGTAGAATGGCTATTGCAATAATTTCTCTTCAATATGAAAATGACTAGTTTAGTGTGCAATTGCAATGCGAAAGCACAATATATAATGCAATGGGAAAAGCACGTTATCTGTTTTCATTGCACAGAAGTTAGTTCTTTCTTGCAATGCAAATATCTGCTGTATGCACATCGGAATGAGTTATTGCATTGTAAAGCGACAGCTTATATGATGTTTTCTCGTCTGTGTACAAATTAGCTGTAGATTGGAAATGCACAAGAAGCACTTCTGTTATGTCTTTTTATTGCACAGAGGAAAATGTTAGTTCTTGCGGGCATTATAGTAGAATGGCTATTGCAATAATTACCCTTCAATATAAAAAGGAGTAGTTTAGTGTGCAATTGCAATGCGAAAGCACAATATATAGCCTAATGCAATAGGAAAAGCACGTTATCTGTTTTTATTGCAAAGAAGTTAGTTTTTTCTTGCCATGCAACTATTTGTTCTATGTACATCGGAATGAGTTATTGCATTGTAAAGCAACAGCTAAGTGCAACCGTTTCTCTTTATCACACGAACACGAACGCAATATCTAAATCAATGATTTCCCTTCAGTTATTTCTGAACAAGTTAGTGGTAATATGTAGTTCTAGCGTGCATTATTGTAGAATGGCTATTGCAATAATTTCCCTTCAATATAAAAAGGACTAGTTTAGTGAGCAATTAGAATGCGAAAGCACAATATATAATGCAGTGGGAAAAGCACGTTATCTGTTTTCATTGCACAGAAGTTAGTTAGTTCTTGCATTGCAACTATCTGCTCTATGCACATCGGAATGAGTTATTGCATTGTAAAGCGACAGCTTATATGATGTTTTCTCCTCTCTGCACAAATTAGTTGTGGATTGGAAATGCCCAGGAAAGCCCTTCTGTTATGTTTTTTCATTGCACAGAGGAAAATGTTAGTTCTTGCTTGCATTATAGTAGAATGGCTTATTGTAGAATGGCTATTGCAATAATTTCCCTTCAATATAAAAAGGAACAGTTTGGTATGCAATGCAATGCGAAAACAATTTATAATGCAATGCGAAAAGCACGTTATCTGTTTTCAATGCATATAAGTTAGTTATTTCTTGAAATGCAATGCACCTATGTCTTCTATGCTTTTGCTTCTATGCATTGTAAGGCAACCATTCACATGATGTTTTCTGTTCAGAACAGAGATGAATTAGTAGTAGAATGTTAGTTATTGGAATGCAATTCAAATATCTCTCACAGAGGAAATTGTTAGTTCACGAGTTTACATGTTAATGAAATCTGATGTAATATTAAAATGCGTATTTGGCTCGCTGTCCGGGGGAGGGCTCTGAGCTCAGAATTTGGCCCGACCTCAGAGTACTCCCCCTAACTTTAGAGATCATAAGAGCGGACCCAGCCGAATGCGGGGTGAAGGGGTGGTAGTGGGATGCTGAGAAATTAGTCATGAGACAGGAGGTAAGGGAAGGTTTTATTTATACTGGCTTCTTCTTGTGCTGATTGGATGATTACCTGTTCAGGTAATCATCCAATCAGCACATGTTCATGCTCCCCCGAACTTTGTTACATAAAACTTCATTTAGTGTGTGCATTTTAGTAGAATGGCTATTGCAATAGCCTAATTGCCCTTCAATATAAAAAGGACTTCGTTTTTAGTAAAAAAGTTTAGTGTGCACTTGCACAACTACTTCTGCGTTCTACTTACATATCGGGACTATCCGGTTAAAGTGTTCATCGCACGTCCATACATGAGAATGCAGATTATCACTACGTTTTATGGATGCCAATTGATCAAAATAATTAAAATAATTGATCGCTGTATTTATTATCTTGAACCTGCTGAAATGTTCCTATAAATATATTTTCTTTCCAACTGTTCCATTCTGAATAATAAATAGGCTAAATAGCCTATATTTATCCACTAGCCTAACCTGCAGCAGTCCTTTGTCTTCTCATTAACAGTATTTTTTTTTCTATTAGCCTTCTTATATTCTATACTTGAGGTTGCATCTTTTATGAATTTGACAAATAAAAAGTATTTCTTGTGTGCATTGATGCTTTATTCCTGTGTTTGTAAAATAGTTGAATGAATGAATGCTCGCGAGGTGCCTACGATCAGAACGCACACAGCTAGAGGAAAATGACAGTCAACTTCTCTGAATATTAATTAAGCATTTTGGGCATACACATGTAAATAATTAAACGACTAACATTGAAAAATGACACTGAATTCATACAATACAATATTTATTGCAAATTAATAAATGTTTGTATTTCGTACTGATGTTATTCTGTTCTCACACATTGCAGCGTCGCGGTCACTAGTGTAGACGAACACTGACACCCTGTGGTGAAATAATGGCGTATTTTTAATAGCCGCAGTTTTTCTCGGATTGGCTTGGTCTGGATTTAAACTTCATGTTCCGATGAGTTTTGAAAATTCTGCACACGGTAAACATCAGAATATCCCTTCTTCTGTCAATGAAAATTTCCAAAATATAAAATGTTATTACAGCCATTAATTTTAGGTGGCGTTTGTTTAACTCATTGACCGCAGTACATTGAAAGTAAGCATAACCGGAAATAAGTGATATGTATTGTTTCCAAACAGAAGTGCGTCGCGAAGTTCAGTGCAAGTGGTTACAATAAATATTGTAAATATTGTACTCCACATCAGCTGAGGTGGCTTGGGCATCTGTTCCGGATGCCTCCTGGACGCCTTCCCGGGGAGGTGTTCCGGGCACGTCCCACTGGGCGGAGACCCGGGAAGACTAGGCCTACTTGATCTTGAACTTTGTAGACATACTCATAGACTCCTTCTGTTGCTTCTGCCATAGAGCAGTACATATCTGACCTATTGAACTACAGTTTTTTCAATCACTATGACAATTTTTTCAATACTTTTAGCAAATTTTCTAAACTCTTAACACACCAACACACCTACAACACACAATTGGCAAAACGGTTAATTTCATGCTCAGAATCACACACTGTAAACTAAACTCCAACACTATTTTCAAAAAACAATAATCCACTAACACAATACACTATGTCTACCAAAACACTAACACATGTTCTCTTCCAACAGGGACATTTATCCAATCATAGCACAATGTCACAAAAAACACTAACATGAGATGGAATTACAGAAACTGCATTATTGTATATATAGTGTGTCAGATCTGCCCTTATCCAATAGACAGTCTATTGGATTGTTTATACAGTAGATTGTTTTGCACTGCAGTTTATTTTGAAGCTTCTCTACAGTTTTGTTTTGGGTTTAGCAAATGTGTGCATTTTGTTTCCTATGTTGTAGAAATTCAATACAAAAAAAATGAATGAGCCTTCTCAGACTAGCAGAATAGAATGTACGGTTTATGAAATAAATGAGACAGAGACAGAATTGGTGCAGTAAAGGCTTTGTTTGCAACAGGACACTTCTGCAAGATAACACAAATATGCAATACTTGCCATTTACAGCATTACTGTATGTGAAAATACAAAATATATTGCCTGTAATCATCCCAGTCTTCTCCATTTGGCCACATGTTCTCATCCACATCACACACTACTCTGGCAAGGCAATCAAGGCATCTTGGGAAGAATCATTTGGCATTCCTTATATACCCCTGGCTGTGTTTAGCTGGGATGTCTTGGGATGCAGAATCCATTGCATCCAGGAGGGACATTTGGTCCTGTGGACGATGGTCAAAAAAACTTTTTTTGTGATCAAATTTGTATTTATTTTTCCTTTTAGAAGGCAGTACACACAGGTATGAACAAGCCACAGAAACAGAGTACATATATACAGCATGTAGCCTACATATACAGTAGCCTATATATAGACATATGTATACACACACCTCCATATATACAAGCATTTGCATACATACCTATAGACGATGGTCAAAAACTTTCCATCTCCAGGCTAAGAAAGGGAAAGGGGACATCATCCTCTGATGGGATCAAACCAGGCCATGACTGCACTGGAATTATGAAATGCCACATTGTCACATTGTCCCATATTTCCATTATTCAATCAGCTGTTTCTCAGTAACAATAGAATAAAATACAGGGGATTTATTTGTTTTTCAATTCACAATATAAACAGCTATTTACCTTGACTTCAGCCTGTAAGATTAGGTTTAGAACATGGTGTTATCTGTTCTGACATACTGTGTTAAAGCAATAGTAAATTTGGCAGTAAAAATCCATTGTTTTGGTCTTGTTTGAGCTTGTGTGTAAAAGAAGTTCAAGCATTTTAAATTTGTGTTCATTGTATGTATTTTGTGTTAAAGCAACAAGAAATGTGTTAATAGTATATCTTACAGAGACCGATGTAGTGCTAACTGTGCTAAAAGTATTGAAAAATCTGTCATAGCAATTGTAAAAAACTGTAAAAGTAGTCTACAGTCAAATAAGTATTACAATAAGTTGGACTCCATTGTGTCAAGCAAATTAAAATAATACGCATTTATTATTCAAAATATGGAAAGAGGAAATAAAACATAGTTCGTTAAGAGCATGAGTCAAAAATGCTTATTCAAGTCCTGTTATTTTTTTTTTTAAATTATTTTATCCATTCCGCATCTCCCATGTGTGTGTTTTGGCAAGGCGGGATGTGTTGCAAGATGCACAATATATTGGTAGACATGTGGGTCAGACATGATTTTGACCACTTCATTAAGTTTTGTTTTGTAGAAAGCCTTTCTAAAATTTTTATTTCGTTTTGTATCATTTGTATCTTATTTCTAAAATGAACCGAAACTCAGCGTTTCAGCTTCCTCACAGACACGAGAAATAAAAAGATTAACAATTTCTAATTTAAAATGAAACAATTCAAAACGAAAAGAAACTGTCTAATCTCTGATTATATAATGCATATGAATGTGCATTTCTCTCATTAGGTGCGTTAACTACTGCGATCATGACTGTAGTCGACACAGGTCAGGGGAAAATAACCGTTTTTGGTGTCTGAATCAAAAAAACGAAAAACCAATTAAAAACTGCCCGTTTTTCGCTTTTGGAAATCATTTTATCGTTATTCCTTTTTGATCAAACAATGAAGTGAGTCTTTGAACTTCTGTAAATTCGTTTTCGTTTATAAACCAAAAACAGAAGTCACGTGGTCTATACTTTTTTTGGAAGCGAAAGTAACCGGAAACACTTTCAAAATAAAAGTAACTATAGTTAGCCAGGTGATTGTAGACTAAAACTAAACTAATATAACTTTTTTTAGTACAACTAAAGTAGTACTGGGTGTGAAAAACACTTTAGTTAACTGAAATAAAAATTAAAACCAATAAAATAATAACTCTGGCTGTTAGGGAGAATTTGTAAGACCATTGGTGAATACAGTGAATACAGGCTTTGCATTGCAACTCTTTCACTAGCCCTAAAATTATTTACAAGCAGGTGAGTGAAGACTAAAGCCTACTGTAAATGTTATAAGGTTATGTTATACTTTTACATCTTACATAACATCCTGCAACAATTATCACTTTGTTATTAAGTTTCTGAGAGATACAGACTTAGCAAAAAGGATTTTATTTTTTTTAAGTTCCAATATCTCTTGATTCACACTCTAGCCTAGTCGGTGGCGGTAAATGCACTGTTAAGTTGGTTTGCCAAAACGCCAAAAAACAAAAGAAGAAGAAAACGAGGGGACTGAGAACATAGATATCATATAGAGACTAGATACCCTATTGGCCGCTGGAAAACGAGAAATCCGGCCGCCATCTTGAACCGGTCGTATTCCTAGTCTCGTTGCGTGGCAGCAGATAAGATGCCAGAGCACTGTGGAGCATTTTCCTGTTCTAATCGCCGGACCACCGAAAATAGTGCTTTTCACAAGTAAGTCTTAACATTACCGTACTATTGGTTGTATTTTTGTGAATAGAATATTACCAGATAATCGAGAAGGAACAAGAATATTTGCTATTATAGTCCTGAAATCGTTGTGAAATGCTGTATACTGCATCAGCCGGTGTTCACCCGGCAGGCATGGAGAGGTGAGGTAACTGTTAAAGTAATAATTACAAGAGCTTCTATCAGATAAGCATTCAACTGCCCTGTTGTATAGGTTATTTGTGTTTGTGCACATCAGGAACGTAATATACACGCATGACAGCGATGCGCAAATTGAGTTACCCCTCCAACTTCTAGTTTTATTGATAACCTATATCTTATCATGCGATTTGGCTATTGATATTACAGAAGTCCTGTGCTGAAATTACATTAACTTACTCCATCTACCCTTGTAAAGTTAATCCAAACAGGGCTTGAGTTCTCGACATTTTCCCCTCCCACATCCACATACAATAAAAAAAGGTATAGGCTTAATGTTGTCCGAATTTAATTTTTAGAAATTACTGTTGCAAACACATTGAAAAGCTTCTTCTCAATTTTTATTACAGGTGGCTGCGTTCTGTGTGTGTGTGTGTGTGTGTGTGTGTGTGTGTTTGAAAGTGTGTTCATGTTTTTCTATCCCGGTGGGGACTTAAACCTGAAAGCACACAGACTCATGGGGACTCGTGTCACTGTGGGGACCTAAAATGAGGTCCCCATGGGTAAACACGCCTATAAATCATACAGAATTATTATTTTTTTAAATGTAAAAATGCAGAATGTTTCCTGTGAGGGCTAGGTTTAGGGGTAGGGTCAGAGTAAGGGGTTAGAATATACAGTTAGTACAGAATAAAAACCATTACACCTGGAGAGTCCCCACAAAGATAGATAGTAAACCAGACGTGTGTGTGTGTGTGTGTGTGTGTGTGAGAGAGAGAGAGAGAGAGAGAGAGAGAGACTGTGGGTGTATGTTCGTGTGTATGTATGTGCTTGTGTCAATCATAAATTGTTTCTTCAACTTGTTAAAATATCTTACTTTACTGCTACTATCTGTTTCTGCTTCTTTATTACATTTATAGTGTGTGATTTATAAAATACATGATATCCTTCATCACACATATTGTGTCTGGTCACTTTATATCTTATATCAGAATATTATATTACTGTTAAACCTACAATGGATATTAAAATACGCAGAACAAAAAAGGCCCAAGTCATTATGATGAATGGAGAAGAAATTTTTCCATGGATCATAGTGTTTTACACTCAGCACATCAGTGTTCAACTGGTTCTTATAAATGTCTATTCATATGATGGTTTGTGTGTGTCATTTTAAAAACAAAATAACATTTTGAGAATATATAACATTGTTTTGAATGTAAAGTTTCATTTTGCACTAGAATTGAGGAGTTTTGCCGATTGTGTGTGTGTTTTTAGATTTGTGTGTAAAGTTCTGAGAGTATGAGGCATGCTTGCAAGAAATGTGTGTAAACAATCGAGAAAAACTGTAATTTAATGCGCTGACAGCTCATTTCACCTGCCATTCAGATTACACTGTGTGGAGCGGATGACCGTTTTAAGATGGCGGCTCAAATTCTCGTCCGTGCCAATAGGCAGTAGCGGTCGATAGGGCGTCTACCTATATGATATCTATGACTGAGAATGCGGGACTCTGGTGCAGGGGGACTGTAGATGCAGGTCTCTGAGTCTGCAGCTTAATACTACTCGTTCCAGGCGGGGTAGACGAGCGCAAACCCAGCTTACAACTCCGAAAACTTAAGATAAAAATTAGGTTTTTAAATTTAAATAGGCGTTTTCTTTATAAACAAACCACATATTTGAGTTTAAACAACTACATTGTCGACTGAAAAACGATTAAAACTACATTTCGTGACAATAACAGTAGTATTTTTAAGTTTAACCTCTGAACGTTACTAATTAAATCATGACCAAATACAACCAAAAACAAACGTATATTCTTGCTTGTGAAAGGTACTTCCTCGAAAGCTGTTTTCAGTTGTGTGGCGGTTTGTACAGCCCCAAGCAGCTCACGAAACAGGCATTTTTCTCAATTCCCGGTATGAGAGGTATGGGAAAGCTTCTTATACTGTCTATGTGGGGAAAGTTGCTCTCCTCAATATGGCGGCGCCGTTGACGTGCGCTCCAGCGGCCAATAGGGCGTCTATGTATTTATTATGTCTATGGCGGTATGGCCACACATATTTGAATTCGTAGTGTTGGCTCTATTGTAGAGAATGAATAGGTAGTTAAGGACTTATAAGCTTAACCATTTTGTCTCCTCGTCTCGGTCTACTTTTAACAAACAAGCCTAGAGTCCGACTTCACGTCTCCGTTTTAACTCCTCTCCCGCTACCGGCGAACGTCCTAGAACAAGTAGAACATATCTTAATTCAAATTTTACAAAAAGATAAATACAGTCGCTATTTACAATTACAAGTGCAATTCAGCCTTTTGTATAATTTACATATAAAAATACAATAATTCAAAATACCATGTTTATTAACTGTGTGTTGTGTTGACCCAGTGGCCTAATGGATAAGGCATCAGCCTCCGGAGCTGGGGATTGTGGGTTCGAGTCCCATCTGGGTCGATAAAACTAAGTGGATTTTTTTGCACTGTAGTCAAATAGTAGACCTACTATTTAAAACGAGTGGTGCTTTGCTGTTTTGTTGGATTTTCATGCTTGAAGACTTGTAGTCTATAGATCATTTTGAACAATTTATATTTGATTACGAGTTAATTTGGAAAACACTCTGGTTGTACTACAGTTTTTTACAATCGCTATGACAATTTTTTCAATACTTTTAACAAATTTTCTAAACTCTTAACACACCAACACACCTACAACACACAATTGGCAAAACGGTTAATTTCATGCTCAAAATCACACACTGTAAACTAAACTCCAACACTAATTTTCAAAAAACAACAATCCACTAACAAATACACTATGTCTACCAAAACACTAACACATGTTCCCTTCCAACAGGGACATTTAGTCAATCATAGCACAATGTCACAAAAAACACTAACATGAGATGGAATTACAGAAACTGCATTATTTTATATACAGTTTGTCAGGTACTGCCCTTATACAATATACAGTATATTGGATTGTTTATACAGTAGATTGTTTTGCACTGCAGTTTATTTTGAAGCTTTTCTACAGTTCTGTTTGGGTTTAGCAAATATGTGCATTTTGTTTGGTATGTTGTAGAAATTCAATAAAAAAAAAAAAAAAAAAACGAATGACCCTTCTCAGAATAGCAGAATAGAATGTACGGTTTATGAAAAAAAATTAGACAGAGACAGAATTGGCGCAGTAAAGGCTTTATTCGCAACAAGACATTTCTGCAAGATAACAAAAATATGCAATACTGGCCATTTACAGCATTACTGTATGTGAAAATACAAAATATCTTGACTGTAATCATCCCGGTCTTCTCCATTTGGTCACATGTTCTCATCCACATCACACACTACTCTGGCAAGGCATCTTGGGAAGAATCATTTGGCATTCCTTATTTACCCCTGGCTGTGTTTAGCTGGGATGTCTTGGGATACAGAATCCATTGTATCCAGGAGAGACATATGGTCCTGTGGACGATGGTCAAAAAACTTATTTTTTGTGATCACATTTTTATTTATTTTTCCTTTTAGAAGGCAATACATACAGGTATGTACAAGCCACAGAAACAGAGTACATATATATGTAGCCTACATATACAGTATATATAGACATATGTATGCACACACCTCCATTTATACAAGCATTTGCATACATACCTAGACAATGGTCAAAAACCTTCCATATCCAGGCTAAGAATGGGAAAGGGGACATCATCCTCTGATGGGATCAAACCAGGCCATGACTGCACTGGAATTGTGAAATGCCACATTGTCACATTGTCCCATATTTGCATTCTTCAATCAGCTGTTTAACAACAGAATAAAATACAGGGGATTTATTTGTTTTTCAATTCACAATATAAACAGCTGTTTACCTTGACTTTAGACTGTAAGATTAGGTTTAGAACATGGTGTTATCTGTTCTGACATACAGTGTTAAAGCAATGGTAAATTTGGCAGTAAAAGCATTTTGCGTTAAAGCAACAAGAAATGTGTTAATAGTATAGCTTACACAGCCGGATGTAGTGCTAACTGTGTTAAGAGTTTTGGAAAATTGTTAAAAGTATTGAAAAATCTGTCATAGCAATTGTAAAAAACTGTAATATGTTCAACCTTTACTGAATGTCAGTGTTTTGAGTCTTAAACAAGGCTCAATTGTGAACGAACTTGTACATTTAGGATCTAATGTCAGACTTTCATTGGCAAGATAGAAGTTGATGTTTAAGCACAATTTTACCCAACATAACATCTCTTTGGAACAATAGGTGTTTTACTTAAAAATAAAAACTTTTTCTGAGGTTGGTGGGGAGAGGTGGAGAGTGGAAGGCAATTTTATGGAACACATTCTGTGAAAAATATAATTTTATGGTATGATAAGAGTTTTTACAGGTGAAACAGAAGATTAGAATATCGTGCAAAAGTTCATTTATTCAGTAATTCAACTTAAGGTGAAACTGATATATTACATAGACACATTAGGCTACATGCAAAGTGAGACGATTGAAGCCTTTATTTGTTATAATTTTGATGATTATGACTTACAGCTATGAAAACCTTTTCACAATATTCTAATTTTGAATTTGGGGTTTTCATAAACTGTAAGCCACAATCATCAAAATAATAACAAATAAAGGCTTGAAATATCTCACTTTCTATGTAATAAGTCTATATATTAGTTGCACCTTTTAAGTTGAATTACTGGAATAAATTAACTTTTGCATCAATACTCTAATTTTCAAGTTTCACCTGTATATTCCAAAGACTTTTTGTTTTGTTGCTTAGCAACACAGTGCCCAATTTGATTGTGTAACCACATTTAAAAATAGTGGTGAATTATTTAAATAATTACTCATAGAATCAGTCAAAGAACTGTCAATTCAAAATAGAGATTCAAATAATTATAAACGAGCATCTGATTGTATTGATTTATGAACGAGATCTGATTTTATTTCACATGAACAAACATGCTAAATTTTAAATTTAGCGATTTAACGAATTTGAATTTTTTTTTACAATCATTGACAAATTCTAAAAGTAAAGATATTTGGGGAATGGACAGTGCTCTTTTTAAAAAACAAAGAAATTTCTCCAATCACGTATCTGATAAACAAATGAATAGAAGAGAGTTTTTTCCTCACTGTAAAACCTATGCAAGTCATGTTCCAGACCAAAATAGTTTAGAGGAGAGAAGACATAGGCAAACCACATAAGAGGAAAATCATGAGATGGAAAATTATATATATATTAATACATTTATCACAAGATGATATTTATAAGGCCTAATAAAGCCACATGATAAAGCAAGGTGCAAAATTATTTTTTTCATTTTGTTTACACACAAGATGAAAAAAAAGTTCAGAGGGATTTCAATAATTTTGGGGGATTCCAGAATTATTATTATTTTACTAAAATGAGTTATAATAATATTTTGCCCTTTAACATGTTTTTTAATAAATTAAGCACCATTTATCACCTGCACTTCCATCCAGTAACCACTAGATGGCGGTATAGCCCTATAGAGGGAATTTGCGTGACGTAACCGTTGGCCGGAGTGGAAAAAAAGGCTTGTTTAGATGCGCCTCGCCTCGCCTGCAATGTAGTCGAGAGTAGGCGGCTGCAGTGAGAGGAGGAGTGAAAAGCGTAGTCAAACCGGCAGTGGCGGTTCTACCTTGAATTACACCCAGGGCGAGACCCCCTTCAAGCGCCCCCCAAACACAAAAAAAACCAAAAACAATAAACAATAAAATCACATACCGTTCATTTGAAAAACACAGTTAATAGAATTTAGTTATTTTGCTAGATTTATCTAACTTTCAAGGGAGGAACCATTAGCACATTGGTTACTGCATTGAATTATATGCATGGCACACTTTTAGTTATGACTTGTTAAACTTTGTCACGAAATGGAGTTTTGAACAGTAAAAGGGTCAGAGAGATACTTATTTAGTAACACAATACTTAGTCTATCTCTTCAATAATTTCGAACAGCTCTCATATTAACATCTATTCAAACTGTTTTAGACATAAAATAGCTTTTGTAGGCCTATGTCACTCTTAAATGTCAGAGATTCTCCAGACAGACTCAGAGATTTAGAAAATAGAAAATTGTACTTTGCATATTATAGGCTTCTGTAAAAACACATAATTAGGGCCCAAGCCCTGAAAGGGCGCAGAGCCCTATTGTTTTCCTTCCGATTATTTTCCAGGGCCCAAGCCCTGAAGGGCGCAGAGCCCTATTGTTTTCCTTCCGATTATTTTTTTTTTTCTAGGGCCCAAGCCCTGAAAGGGCGCAGAGCCCTATTGTTTTCCTTCCGATTATTAGGGCCCAAGCCCTGAAAGGGCGCAGAGCCCTATTGTTTTCCTTCCGATTATTTTTTTTTTTTTTTTTTTTTTTTCTTTTTTTTTCTAGCGACTATCGGGCACTTTTGGGGCCCTTAACATGCTCGAAAACTCTTGAAACTTTGCACACGGGTCAGAACCCGCGGCCATCAGAGCCGGGCTGAAGCTGGTACCCGGGCGTGGCAGGGCGGCTCGTCAGCGCCCCTGGAATGGGGTCCGAACACCTGGTCCATAACTCAAACACACTTGCATGTAATAATATGAAACTCGGTACACATGTCGATAGCAGAATTTCATCTATACCTCGCGTTCTTGCTTTTTACCCCAGCCCAACAGGAAGTCGGCTATTGAGGTTTTTTTGTAAAACACACGCAATGAACTTTTAAATACTCCTCCTAGAGCTCTGATCCAAATTCGACGAAACTCGGTCAGCGTGAAGTCAAGACATTGAGGATGAAAGTTTGTGTGGGGATTTCTGATATCTCGAACGGTTTGGCCGTGGCGAGGAAACGAAATTATGGCGAGAAACGTGAAACAGGAAGTGTGTCATAACTTCAGCATACATTAACTGATCTGGATGAAACTTCAGCAGTGCGTTCGCTGTAAGAGGACGATCACATGGATGTGACTATTGTGAGTCAAAGTTATAGCGCCACCAACTGGCAGCAGGAAGTGTGTCACTTTCAAAATGCTTTGAAATCACCCTCTTATTTTTACCCGATTTGCTTCAAACTTCATCTGTATAATGTACATACACGGCAGATGAAGACCTATGAATGGATTCTTGATATCTTTGAAACTGTTGCCGTGGCGACGCATTAAACTTTACCATTCTTTTAGGATGCATTCTTTTAGGGATTCGAACATTTGTCCATAAATCAAACACACGTGCATGGATTAATATGAAACTCGGTACACTCATAGATCACATCAGGCCAAACAACTTTCGTGCTCTAAGTTTTACGACAGTTCAAACGGAAGTCGGGAATTATGTTTTTTTTTTTTAAATAATTGTCCTAGAAAAACATCAAATTACAACCCATGCTGTTACCAATCACCACCAAACTCGGTGTGCATGAAGTCAAGACATTGAGGATGCTATATTCCGGACGGATTTTTGATATCTCGAACGGTTTGGCCGTGGCGGATTTTTTTGACTAAAAAAGGACACATAAAGTGTGTTATAACTTGGTTAGTTTTACTGACAGTTACAAAACTTGCCGTGTATATTGTTCTATTCAAGCCAAACAACTTTCTAATTAACAATAATAAGCTCAAACCCACAGAAAGTCAGATATTGTAGTTTGAATATGATCATGCTCTTTCTAAACCTAGGCCTGTCACACAGTCTGTGTGTGTGTGTGTGTGTGTGTAGGGGGAGGGGGCTTAATCATTTCACTGTGTGTCTGGCCTGCTAAAGTAAATACATTTCTTAAGCCTGGTATTTTTTACATAAGTTTTTATTAGGGCCCAAGCCCTGAAAGGGCGCAGAGCCCTATTGTTTTCCTTCCGAATTATTTTTATTAGGGCCCAAGCCCTGAAAGGGCGCAGAGCCCTATTGTTTTCCTTCCGATTATTTTTTTTTTTTTTTTTTTTTTTTTTTTTTCTAGCGACTATTCGGGCACTTTTGGGGCCCTTAACATGCTCGAAAACTCTTGAAACTTTGCACACGGGTCAGAACCCGCGGCCATCAGAGCCGGGCTGAAGCTGGTACCCGGGCGTGGCAGGGCGGCTCGTCAGCGCCCCCTGGAATGGGGTCCGAACACCTGGTCCATAACTCAAACACACTTGCATGTAATAATATGAAACTCGGTACACATGTCGATAGCAGAATTTCATCTATACCTCGTGTTCTTACTTTTTACCCCAGCCCAACAGGAAGTCGGCTATTGAGGTTTTTTTGTAAAACACACGCAATGAACTTTTAAATACTCCTCCTAGAGCTCTGATCCAAATTCGACGAAAACTCGGTCAGCGTGAAGTCAAGACATTGAGGATGAAAGTTTGTGTGGGGATTTTTGATATCTCGAACGGTTTGGCCGTGGCGAGGAAACGAAACTATGGCGAGAAACGTGAAACAGGAAGTGTGTCATAACTTCAGCATACATTAACTGATCTGGATGAAACTTCAGCAGTGCGTTCGCTGTAAGAGGACGATCACATGGATGTGACTATTGTGAGTCAAAGTTATAGCGCCACCAACTGGCAGCAGGAAGTGTGTCACTTTCAAAATGCTTTGAAATCACCCTCTTATTTTTTACCCGATTTGCTTCAAACTTCATCTGTATAATGTAAATACACGGCAGATGAAGACCTATGAATGGATTCTTGATATCTTTGAAACTGTTGCCGTGGCGACGCATCAAACTTTACCATTCTTTTAGGATGCATTCTTTTAGGGATTCGAACATTTGTCCATAAATCAAACACACGTGCATGGATTAATATGAAACTCGGTACACTCATAGATCACATCAGGCCAAACAACTTTCGTGCTCTAAGTTTTACGACAGTTCAAACGGAAGTCGGGAATTATGTTTTTTTTTTTAGATAAATGTCCTAGAAAAACATCAAATTACAACCCATGCTGTTACCAATCACCACCAAACTCGGTGTGCATGAAGTCAAGACATTGAGGATGCTAAATTCCGGACGGATTTGTGATATCTCGAACGGTTTGGCCGTGGCGAATTTTTTTGACTAAAAAAGGACACATAAAGTGTGTTATAACTTGGTTAGTTTTACTGACAGTTACAAAACTTGCCGTGTATATTGTTCTATTCAAGCCAAACAACTTTCTAATTAACAATAATAAGCTCAAACCCACAGAAAGTCAGATATTGTAGTTTGAATATGATCATGCTCTTTCTGAGCCTGAGTCTTTCTTGAGTCTCTTGACACACAGTCTGTGTGTGTGTGTGTGTGTGTGTAGGGGGAGGGGGCTTAATCATTTCACTGTGTGTCTGGCCTGCTAAAGTAAATACATTTCTTAAGCCTGGTATTTTTTAAATAAGTTTTTATTTTTATTTTTTTATAAGTAAAGGCATATAACCTGTTTAATTGTAGTGCATTGACAATAGTTTTATATAATTAGTGTATTAATTAAATTAACTTGGTCCATAAATCAAAAAGGAAGTGTGTTAAAACTTCTGCATACATTAACTGATCTTGATGAAACTTCAGCAGTGTGTTCGTTGTAAGAGGCCGATCACATGGATGTGACTATTGTGAGTCAAATATATAGCGCCACCAACTGGAAGCAGAAAGTGTTTCACTTTCAAAATGCTTTGAAATCACACTCTTACTTTTACCCGATTTGCTTCAAACTTCATCTGTATAATGTAAACACACGCCAGATGAAGAGCTGTGAAAGCATTATTCAATATCTAAGATAATGTTGCCATAGCAACGCATCAAACTTTAACATTCCTTTTTTTTGATGATTTTGAGTCTCTTAGCGGCTTTTGGGGCCCTTAATGGGTTTGAAAACTCTTGAAACTTTGCACACAGGTCAGATCCCACAGCCATCAGAGCCGGGAAGATGGTACCCGGGTGTGGCAAGGGGGCTAGACAGCGCCCCCTGGAACGGGGTCCAAAAACTTGGTCCATAAATCAAACACGCTTGCATGTAATAATATGAAACTCAGTACACATGTTGATCTCATCGTTTCATATATTCATATATTCTCCTCAAGCCGGACAACTTTCTAATTTACACTCATGAGCTAGGACCCACAGAAAGTCAGATATTTTGGTTTGAAAATGTTGAGTGTCTCTCTGAGCCTACACTTCTGTATGGCAAGCCCTTTTAACATTTAAAAGCTAAGTTTGACTATTCGTAATTAACATTGTAGATATCAACAACGTCTTTCTAGTCGTAATTACATTTTGGATAGTTTGTATTATCATTTAAGATATCTGTAACGTAATTGTGACTAGTCGAAACGACAGATAGAGTATGGCAAGCCGTTTTAACATTTAATCATTTTAACCTACTAGTCTCTATTTTCATGCTACTAGTACTTATTTTTTAGATACTAGTATCTATTCCATTAAGTACTAGTACTTATTCATTAGCTACTAGTGCTTATTCTTTAGATACTAGTGCCTTTTCTTTAGATACTAGTGTTTATTCTTTAGGTACTAGTACCTTTTTAAAGATACTAGTACTTATTCATTAGACACTAGTCCTTATTTATTAGATACTAGTACTTATTCATTAGATGCTAGTCCTTATTCATTACATACCAATGCTTATTAATTAGTTACTAGTACTTATTCATTAGATGCTAGTACCTATTAAATAGATACTAGTACTTATTCATTAGACACTAGTACTTATTTCAATGGTGACTAGTAACTATTCTTTTGTTACTAGTCACATTTTTTCCAGTGACTTCTATGGTGATCTGTCATTCAGATATCAACTATTCAGTTCTGACTAGTATGTTAGTATGTATTCCAATTGTGGAATACATACTAGTATGTATTCCAAAGCAGGGGTTACGTTTTTGCACGTCGTGCAGAATAACCCTAAAGGCACCAAGGTGGCGGTGCCACCGGCTTTATATATATATATATATATATATATATATATATATATATATAAATATAAGCTGCGAGCAGCGATGGAGGGCCAAAGCCGGCGGTACCGCCATCCCGGTGCCTTTAGGCACCGGGGTTGCGGTGCCACCGGCTTGGGCCCGCGATCGCTGCTCGCAGCTATATTTATATATATATATTTTTTTTTTATTAGGGCCCAAGCCCTGAAAGGGCGCAGAGCCCTATTGTTTTCCTTCCGATTATTTTTTTATTTTTTTTTTTTTTTTTTTTTTTTTTCTAGCGACTATTCGGGCACTTTTGGGGCCCTTAACATGCTCGAAAACTCTTGAAACTTTGCACACGGGTCAGAACCCGCGGCCATCAGAGCCGGGCTGAAGCTGGTACCCGGGCGTGGCAGGGCGGCTCGTCAGCGCCCCCTGGAATGGGGTCCGAACACCTGGTCCATAACTCAAACACACTTGCATGTAATAATATGAAACTCGGTACACATGTCGATAGCAGAATTTCATCTATACCTCGTGTTCTTACTTTTTACCCCAGCCCAACAGGAAGTCGGCTATTGAGGTTTTTTTGTAAAACACACGCAATGAACTTTTAAATACTCCTCCTAGAGCTCTGATCCAAATTCGACGAAACTCGGTCAGCGTGAAGTCAAGACATTGAGGATGAAAGTTTGTGTGGGGATTTTTGATATCTCGAACGGTTTGGCCGTGGCGAGGAAACGAAACTATGGCGAGAAACGTGAAACAGGAAGTGTGTCATAACTTCAGCATACATTAACTGATCTGGATGAAACTTCAGCAGTGCGTTCGCTGTAAGAGGACGATCACATGGATGTGACTATTGTGAGTCAAAGTTATAGCGCCACCAACTGGCAGCAGGAAGTGTGTCACTTTCAAAATGCTTTGAAATCACCCTCTTATTTTTACCCGATTTGCTTCAAACTTCATCTGTATAATGTAAATACACGGCAGATGAAGACCTATGAATGGATTCTTGATATCTTTGAAACTGTTGCCGTGGCGACGCATCAAACTTTACCATTCTTTTAGGATGCATTCTTTTAGGGATTCGAACATTTGTCCATAAATCAAACACACGTGCATGGATTAATATGAAACTCGGTACACTCATAGATCACATCAGGCCAAACAACTTTCGTGCTCTAAGTTTTACGACAGTTCAAACGGAAGTCGGGAATTATGTTTTTTTTTTTTTAGATAAATGTCCTAGAAAAACATCAAATTACAACCCATGCTGTTACCAATCACCACCAAACTCGGTGTGCATGAAGTCAAGACATTGAGGATGCTAAATTCCGGACGGATTTGTGATATCTCGAACGGTTTGGCCGTGGCGAATTTTTTTGACTAAAAAAGGACACATAAAGTGTGTTATAACTTGGTTAGTTTTACTGACAGTTACAAAACTTGCCGTGTATATTGTTCTATTCAAGCCAAACAACTTTCTAATTAACAATAATAAGCTCAAACCCACAGAAAGTCAGATATTGTAGTTTGAATATGATCATGCTCTTTCTGAGCCTGAGTCTTTCTTGAGTCTCTTGACACACAGTCGTGTGTGTGTGTGTGTGTGTGTAGGGGGAGGGGGCTTAATCATTTCACTGTGTGTCTGGCCTGCTAAAGTAAATACATTTCTTAAGCCTGGTATTTTTTAAATAAGTTTTTATTTTTATTTTTTTATAAGTAAAGGCATATAACCTGTTTAATTGTAGTGCATTGACAATAGTTTTATATAATTAGTGTATTAATTAAATTAACTTGGTCCATAAATCAAAAAGGAAGTGTGTTAAAACTTCTGCATACATTAACTGATCTTGATGAAACTTCAGCAGTGTGTTCGTTGTAAGAGGCCGATCACATGGATGTGACTATTGTGAGTCAAATATATAGCGCCACCAACTGGAAGCAGAAAGTGTTTCACTTTCAAAATGCTTTGAAATCACACTCTTACTTTTACCCGATTTGCTTCAAACTTCATCTGTATAATGTAAACACACGCCAGATGAAGAGCTGTGAAAGCATTATTCAATATCTAAGATAATGTTGCCATAGCAACGCATCAAACTTTAACATTCCTTTTTTTTGATGATTTTGAGTCTCTTAGCGGCTTTTGGGGCCCTTAATGGGTTTGAAAACTCTTGAAACTTTGCACACAGGTCAGATCCCACAGCCATCAGAGCCGGGAAGATGGTACCCGGGTGTGGCAAGGGGGCTAGACAGCGCCCCCTGGAACGGGGTCCAAAAACTTGGTCCATAAATCAAACACGCTTGCATGTAATAATATGAAACTCAGTACACATGTTGATCTCATCGTTTCATATATTCATATATTCTCCTCAAGCCGGACAACTTTCTAATTTACACTCATGAGCTAGGACCCACAGAAAGTCAGATATTTTGGTTTGAAAATGTTGAGTGTCTCTCTGAGCCTACACTTCTGTATGGCAAGCCCTTTTAACATTTAAAAGCTAAGTTTGACTATTCGTAATTAACATTGTAGATATCAACAACGTCTTTCTAGTCGTAATTACATTTTGGATAGTTTGTATTATCATTTAAGATATCTGTAACGTAATTGTGACTAGTCGAAACGACAGATAGAGTATGGCAAGCCGTTTTAACATTTAATCATTTTAACCTACTAGTCTCTATTTTCATGCTACTAGTACTTATTTTTTAGATACTAGTATCTATTCCATTAAGTACTAGTACTTATTCATTAGCTACTAGTGCTTATTCTTTAGATACTAGTGCCTTTTCTTTAGATACTAGTGTTTATTCTTTAGGTACTAGTACCTTTTTAAAGATACTAGTACTTATTCATTAGACACTAGTCCTTATTTATTAGATACTAGTACTTATTCATTAGATGCTAGTCCTTATTCATTACATACCAATGCTTATTAATTAGTTACTAGTACTTATTCATTAGATGCTAGTACCTATTAAATAGATACTAGTACTTATTCATTAGACACTAGTACTTATTTCAATGGTGACTAGTAACTATTCTTTTGTTACTAGTCACATTTTTTCCAGTGACTTCTATGGTGATCTGTCATTCAGATATCAACTATTCAGTTCTGACTAGTATGTTAGTATGTATTCCAATTGTGGAATACATACTAGTATGTATTCCAAAGCAGGGGTTACGTTTTTGCACGTCGTGCAGAATAACCCTAAAGGCACCAAGGTGGCGGTGCCACCGGCTTTATATATATATATATATATATATATATATATATATATAAATATAGCTGCGAGCAGCGATGGAGGGCCAAAGCCGGCGGTACCGCCATCCCGGTGCCTTTAGGCACCGGGGTTGCGGTGCCACCGGCTTGGGCCCGCGATCGCTGCTCGCAGCTATATTTAGGGCCCAAGCCCTGAAAGGGCGCAGAGCCCTATTGTTTTCCTTCCGATTATTTTTTTTTTTTTTTTTTTATTTTTTTTTTTTTTCTTTTCTAGCGACTATTCGGGCACTTTTGGGGCCCTTAACATGCTCGAAAACTCTTGAAACTTTGCACACGGGTCAGAACCCGCGGCCATCAGAGCCGGGCTGAAGCTGGTACCCGGGCGTGGCAGGGCGGCTCGTCAGCGCCCCCTGGAATGGGGTCCGAACACCTGGTCCATAACTCAAACACACTTGCATGTAATAATATGAAACTCGGTACACATGTCGATAGCAGAATTTCATCTATACCTCGCGTTCTTGCTTTTTACCCCAGCCCAACAGGAAGTCGGCTATTGAGGTTTTTTTGTAAAACACACGCAATGAACTTTTAAATACTCCTCCTAGAGCTCTGATCCAAATTCGACGAAACTCGGTCAGCTAGAAGTCAAGACATTGAGGATGAAAGTTTGTGTGGGGATTTTTGATATCTCGAACGGTTTGGCCGTGGCGAGGAAACGAAACTATGGCGAGAAACGTGAAACAGGAAGTGTGTCATAACTTCAGCATACATTAACTGATCTGGATGAAACTTCAGCAGTGCGTTCGCTGTAAGAGGACGATCACATGGATGTGACTATTGTGAGTCAAAGTTATAGCGCCACCAACTGGCAGCAGGAAGTGTGTCACTTTCAAAATGCTTTGAAATCACCCTCTTATTTTTACCCGATTTGCTTCAAACTTCATCTGTATAATGTACATACACGGCAGATGAAGACCTATGAATGGATTCTTGATATCTTTGAAACTGTTGCCGTGGCGACGCATCAAACTTTACCATTCTTTTAGGATGCATTCTTTTAGGGATTCGAACATTTGTCCATAAATCAAACACACGTGCATGGATTAATATGAAACTCGGTACACTCATAGATCACATCAGGCCAAACAACTTTCGTGCTCTAAGTTTTACGACAGTTCAAACGGAAGTCGGGAATTATGTTTTTTTTTTTAAATAATTGTCCTAGAAAAACATCAAATTACAACCCATGCTGTTACCAATCACCACCAAACTCGGTGTGCATGAAGTCAAGACATTGAGGATGCTATATTCCGGACGGATTTTTGATATCTCGAACGGTTTGGCCGTGGCGGATTTTTTTGACTAAAAAAGGACACATAAAGTGTGTTATAACTTGGTTAGTTTTACTGACAGTTACAAAACTTGCCGTGTATATTGTTCTATTCAAGCCAAACAACTTTCTAATTAACAATAATAAGCCCAAACCCACAGAAAGTCAGATATTGTAGTTTGAATATGATCATGCTCTTTCTGAGCCTAGGCCTGTCACACAGTCTGTGTGTGTGTGTGATTGAGTCTTTTGACACACAGTCTCTGTGTGTGTGTGTAGGGGGAGGGGGCTTAATAATTTCACTGTGTGTCTGGCCTGCTAAAGTAAATACATTTCTTAAGCCTGGTATTTTTTAAATAAGTTTTTGTTTTTATTTTTTTATAAGTAAAGACATATAACCTGTTTAATTGTAGTGCATTGACAATAGTTTTATATAATTAGTGTATTAATTAAATTAACTTGGTCCATAAATCAAAAAGGAAGTGTGTTAAAACTTCTGCATACATTAACTGATCTTGATGAAACTTCAGCAGTGTGTTCGTTGTAAGAGGCCGATCACATGGATGTGACTATTGTGAGTCAAATATATAGCGCCACCAACTGGCAGCAGAAAGTGTTTCACTTGCAAAATGCTTTGAAATCACACTCTTACTTTTACCCGATTTGCTTCAAACTTCATCTGTATAATGTAAACACACGCCAGATGAAGAGCTGTGAAAGCATTATTCAATATCTAAGATAATGTTGCCATAGTAACGCATCAAACTTTAACATTCCTTTTTTTTGATGATTTTGAGTCTCTTAGTGGCTTTTGGGGCCCTTAATGGGTTTGAAAACTCTTGAAACTTTGCACACAGGTCAGATCCCACAGCCATCAGAGCCGGGAAGATGGTACCCGGGTGTGGCAAGGGGGCTAGACAGCGCCCCCTGGAACGGGGTCCAAAAACTTGGTCCATAAATCAAACACGCTTGCATGTAATAATATGAAACTCAGTACACATGTTGATCTCATCGTTTCATATATTCATATATTCTCCTCAAGCCGGACAACTTTCTAATTTACACTCATGAGCTAGGACCCACAGAAAGTCAGATATTTTGGTTTGAAAATGTTGAGTGTCTCTCTGAGCCTACACTTCTGTATGGCAAGCCCTTTTAACATTTAAAAGCTAAGTTTGACTATTCGTAATTAACATTGTAGATATCAACAACGTCTTTCTAGTCGTAATTACATTTTGGATAGTTTGTATTATCATTTAAGATATCTGTAACGTAATTGTGACTAGTCGAAACGACAGATGAGAGTATGGCAAGCCGTTTTAACATTTAAATCATTTTAACCTACTAGTCTCTATTTTCATGCGACTAGTACTTATTTTTTAGATACTAGTATCTATTCCATTAAGTACTAGTACTTATTCATTAGCTACTAGTGCTTATTCTTTAGATACTAGTGCCTTTTCTTTAGATACTAGTGTTTATTCTTTTAGGTACTAGTACCTTTTTAAAGATACTAGTACTTATTCATTAGACACTAGTCCTTATTTATTAGATACTAGTACTTATTCATTAGATGCTAGTCCTTATTCATTACATACCAATGCTTATTAATTAGTTACTAGTACTTATTCATTAGATGCTAGTACCTATTAAATAGATACTAGTACTTATTCATTAGACACTAGTACTTATTTCAATGGTGACTAGTAACTATTCTTTTGTTACTAGTCACATTTTTTCCAGTGACTTCTATGGTGATCTGTCATTCAGATATCAACTATTCAGTTCTGACTAGTATGTTAGTATGTATTCCGATTGTGGAATACATACTAGTATGTATTCCAAAGCAGGGGTTACGTTTTTTACACGTCGTGCAGAATAACCCTAAAGGCACCAAGGTGGCGGTGCCACCGGCTTTATATATATATATATTTATATATATATATATATATATATATATATATATATATATATATATATATATAAATATAGCTGCGAGCAGCGATGGAGGGCCAAAGCCGGCGGTACGCAACCCCGGTGCCTTTAGGCACCGGGGTTGCGGTGCCACCGGCTTGGGCCCCCGATCGCTGCTCGCAGCTATATTTATATATATATATTTTTTCTTGTTTTTCTCAGTTACATTATCAATGTATAGTTACTTTTTTCTCCTGTTTTTCAATTTTACTTGCGCTAAATTGTGACTTCAGAAACAAACATTTGGATAAATGAAATCTAAATGATTTTTTAATTTTCGTCTTGTAATTTGCCAGGTACCATTAGCACGGGGGCGTGGCCGTTTAATATTATTTCATTGATGCAACTGCTTTATTTACACTGCATGCACGTTGAGGAGAAGTTTAAAAGGTGGAACTTGTTTATTTGTAATGATGAATACCATCCGGAAATGACAGTGTCAATAAAGTAAAATCAAAGTCATGTGAAATACTATTTCCTACATTGAATAAACTAAATGCAAAAATAAAAAAAAAACATGAAAAGACAAACAAAGCAGTGACAAACTAAAGTTAAACAAAAATGTGAAAATGTTTACATATAGATACACATTTAGCAGCTTTGTGATGATCACATGTAGGCAATACATAGTACCCACATGACGTCACGACATACGGGCATTTGCCTACCCGGCGCCATTGCTGCTGCGTGCAAAACAGATTAGAAGAAACAATACGAGTTGAACGAAGTGAAATGAGTTTCGTGCTATATAGTGAAAATGTTCATCCCCTGCTGGGTCAATGGATGATAAAATTGTGCCGGAGGTTCAGATAAATCGGGATTTTACACTATACCCTGAAGATGTGTAACTTAGTTCAGTGTTGCAAATCTCCTGGGGTATGTATGATTTTAAGTTAATTTAGTTTGTTTTTAATTCTAAAGCCCTATAGTGCCGAAGTTACGACGTCACTCTGTAGGCCAAAACGCGGAAGTGAGCTAGCATTTAAGCATTACGGTTCCTGAAATATGGTCAAATTACCTACTATATTTCGCCGAACACCGAGGTCCTGTGATAATATTAGTCCCGTGCGAATCGACATCTCTGTGATTTGGCCGTATCGTATATAATTTTTTCAAGGTTTTTGTTTCATCTGCGCCTTTTTATCCCATACCCGCAAACTTGTCGCTTTTCGGCGAAAATCGCCGTTTTCTTGGTCAATTGGGTCATTTACGTGAATCACGTAGAACCGGAGAGTTTTTTATTTGGGGGTGGAGGGGGGTTCAGGTGCGCAGAGACAAGGCCGCGATCGAACAGTGGAGACATAAAAACATCCGTCATTTTGTTCATACAGGACAACGTTCAGTCTGCAGAGTGTTTACTTATATTTGTGTAGGCCTATACGTGCATTAAAACAGTTTTAAGAGCAAAACATATGTATCCAACCCCTGTTTGAAACAGTCTGTGTGTTGTACGTCTGCCCAGATGAAGAATAGGAAAGACAGTGCAAACGAACTGGTAGTTCCACGAGTCCTTTTATAGTTGCTTTCTTTCAGTTAAGCACACTCTTCACATAACTTACATGTCGAAAGCGCGGTTGTTAACAGGTTGAAGAAAACACTCTGTAAAACGCTACAAATCAAAGTGAAAGTAAACGCATTATAAAACAACCCGCGATAGATCGTCATCTTCCTCTTTGCGCGAGCATTCTCACTCTCACTGAGCGTGCGCGCGCTCACATAACAACATCACGCATACAATAACGAACGCCATAGAAGAAGTCCTCTTAAAGGCATATCAACATGTCATGAACACTACTGAACACTAAGTGGCCGTTACAGAGTTCCATTGGTTTTCATTTCTTGTTCTCAAAACAGAGCACTAATCTGTTCATTTTCAAGTGTTTGTAGTATTATTTTATAGGGAATTATTGATAATTCTGATGAGAATACAGTTAGGGTTAATTAAAATGAAGGAAAACAAATATATTGATCTGAAATATAGCAAATTAACTTTAAATTAATTCAGGTAAAATTGCCAAACATATCTCAAACTCTTTTGTCTTTTTATTAGTTTAATTAATGAACTAATTATATGAAACTATTATCAGTGCACTATAAATAAACTGGTTTTATACCTTTATTAATAAAACGTATTTAAAACATACAAGGCTTAAGACATTTATAAAAATGGCTTATATATTTCTGACACCCCCGCCACCCCCCTCCCCGCCCACCAAACCCCGAACCCCATCACCCCCCGGCCCACTGTCACCTTTTTTACGCTGGGGAGTTTGCAGGTATGTATCCAGCCTATTTTGAGTTCTGTCTAAACTGAGTTAATTTTGTTTCTGAGTAAAAAAAATGTTTGTTGCTTTGGTTTATGTACTTTTGTTTTACAAGTGTAAAATCTGTTGTATGTGAGCAGTTTGTGTTTTCTTTTTTATTGGATCACTGAACGGGAGGGGTTGGCTGTGGTTATAATTTATAAATCTTCCTCTTTGTTCAAGGGAAGGTCTTCAGAGCGCCTTTTGATCAAATGGTAAGACCAGATGTTTCACCATTTTGAGTGTTCCGACCATAAATGAAAAGCAAATTAAATGCAGGTTCTTTTAAGATGCAGAAATTTCAACTTCAATGACTGCTTTTAAATGTTTATTATTCCTGTCTGTCTTACAGTAGAGTCTGCTCGGGGTGAAGGTGAGTTTGCTTCGGTGTAAGACTTTGAATGGAGCCAATGCAGCTTTTTGCACTTTTCTTTCTTTGCAGATTTTCTCTGAGCTGTTAATTTGTTTTAATAGGACAAAGATAATAACCGGATTGGTCAGTGGACAAATGTTTCCTCAACGGAGCTGATATTGGAGCTTTCTCAGTTAAACCCAGAGGCTCAGATGGGGATGTACACCCTAAAGGCCTTTATTGCTGACCGAGAAGTCTTCCCAAGTTTTTGAGGTGAAAAAATACGGTAAGTTGTTCTGTATGTGCAGTTCAATGACAGATCTGAGGCCTTAACCTAAAGCGCTTTGTTTCTGGTTTAGTTTTGCCCAAGTCTGATGTGACTAAACACACCGCAGACCTACAGCGTTGCAGTTATGGGACTGAAAGTTGAGTTCTGTGGCAAGTGAATGATGCTTTATTTTCTTGTCTTGTGGTTGGTCAGTTCTTTATTTTGTTCTGATGTTTCCCAGATTGTTCGTTCCAGTTGTCTGTCAGCGTCAATATGGCTCCAGCAGTGCAGATTCTGGTCTACAGCGTTCTTCCCGGTGAGAGTTTAGTTGCTGCTAATATGTGTTTCCAGAACCATGTACTGTATGATGTGGCTATTTTTCAATTTGGGAATGTTGGTGTGTGTGTGTCCTACAGCGTGTTGGTCCTTGTTCCAGGTTTCTCTGCAGTTTTCTCCAGCTACGGCTGTTCCTGCGGAGGGAAACGTTCTGATGGTTCCTGCTCAAGCAGGATCTCTGTGTAGCCTCAGTGCTGTAGATTCATTCATTAAAAACCAACACATTATGACTTTAGTCTTCTTTTTATGATCTTTTAATGTGACGGTAGGACAGGACGGAAGTAGATATTTTTGTTTTGGAGGACTGGAGGCCGGAGGACTGGAGGCCGGAGGTTAAAAAAATATATATATTTTTTTAAATTAAATTAAAACATCCGTCCATCCATCCATCCATCCATCCATCCAGTTAGTTTTGGGGACCCATGGCGCCCGCCCTTGCTCCCCTTTCAGTGTGGCCTCTGGGCGGGCGCCATGGGTCCCGAAAATGGAAATCGGAGATATACATCTTGTTCGGCTTAGCCAGGGATCGCAGTGATGCAAAAATCGTGATTCTAGCTCAAACGGTCTAGGAGTTATGTGCAATTTAGTACTTTTAGATTTTTTTTCTTTCTAGCAATTACAATAGGTTTTCAGCACTTTGTGCTCTGAAAACCTAATAATGAGAGACCTTTTTGACGATTATAGCGCCACCTATGATCCGATCCTCATCGAAACTTTGCATGATTCCTAACCGTGTTAGCTGTTACGACACATGCTCATCGATTTTTGTGAAGTTGTGACTTGCTTGAGTTATCGAAAAGCTTCACTGCTATTCGTCTTGTTGGTAGTATGCCGATTATTTTGTATCGGGTAACAGTTAAGGGGCAAGATTAGTCATTAAATGAAATTGTTTTCACTGTTTCTATTATAACTAAAATATGCTCATAATTGCCAAAAAATGGCCAATTTATATTTTACATCTTGTGCTATGACAACTAAATAAGCAAGTATTTGTATTTATTAACTTATTAACACATTGACTGAGGCATTATCCTGCACATGCTAAATATTTTTGCATCATCTTTTACATTTGACCCCACAATGCTGCTGCTGTTGACCTATCTGAACCAAGTATTACTGAATGCTTTAGTGATCCTGATTATTTTTATTGTGTCACAGTTCTCTTAAACTCTTTTTCTCCAAATCATCACAGGGCTGAAGATCTGCATTCTCACGATGAACTGCTGCTGCCCTCTTGTGTTCTTTATACAGCACTACAAGCATTAATCAAACAGGTTATTCAACTCAAATGTTATATTATTGTTCATTAAAACAAGAGCATAGGTTCAATTCTTGATCCAAACAGAAACACTTTAAACTTCCATGAACTTTAAGTTTAAACTGTGTTAAATGTAATATATTTAGCCTATGCATAAGTGAATCAGCCTGACGTTCTGCCCAACATTCTTAGCTAAAAGTTGCATAGCTGTGTGTAAGCTACATCAGGAAGTAATAATAATTATTTGTCAGCCAGAGGGAAACAATAGGCTTGTTCTGTAAGCAGAAAGCATTCAGAATATTGACCTCATGTCAAATAAACATTTTAATGCTGTCTGATGCTTCTCCATTTGGAATACAAATCTTTAATCTAAAATTACATCACTTTTTTGCTCGTCCAATAGGCCTAGGCCATATTTTCCTTCTTCTTTCCATTAATTTAAAAACATGTCCAGCAGAGGGAAGTATAGTGTCAAGCAAACACTAAAACTCTGAGGCAGTTTAGTCATTTAACAACCTGAGGTAAACCGTCTTGTTCAGTGTGGTGCCAAAGCCACTTTACTAATACCATCTCTGGTGGTGTAGGCCTACAGAATACACACTGGTGGGAACTCTTCACCAAATAAATCACTCTTCTGAGGTTTGAATGTTTAGCCTTTAGATTGGTGTTCCATCATTATCTAGCGGATACAATATAATACTATAAAAACACTGTAAAAGTATAATAAAAATATAGGTCTACTAGCCAGGCTATATATGCTATTAAATGTAGTCTGTAACCAACGAATAAAACCAAATGCGTAAGAATAAACCCAAAATATTTAATTTTATGAGAATTTGTACTGTTCATTTGTGTCTTACACTATCTTTGGGGTCTCCAGGGACCCCAGACAATGACATTTAATTTTGTAAATGTGTGTGTGTGTTTTTTTATTTATTTAATTTTTTACACATGTAATTTTACTCTGTTTATTAATGTTTTTTTTAACTATTTCTATAGTTTCTATAAATAAATAAATGTTTATTTAAATAGGCTTTTTACAAAAACAAAAACAGCATTTTATGTAAAATTCACTATATATAGCCTAACTTAAAATAACTTTCAATAATGGAGATAACATGGATTACTTTACATGGTTTAATCATGTAAGATTTATGGCCATTTTTTGGAAAATGCAGTTTTAAAATAATTTTAAAAAATTACTTAATGGATAGAGCTCCAGGCTATATGCTATTTTTAACTATTCAAAATATATCTTTTCACAAGTCATTTTACGCATATATCTTTCCAGTAAATATCATAAAATCACAATTATATATATATATATATAAAAACCTTGTCTTACCCTCTGACAACAGTTTTTTTGGTTAGCCTACATTATGATTAGAATCAAACCTGAACAAGATGTTACAAAGGCAAATGTTGGAGTCTTTAGATTTTATCATTTAATTCAATCATCTGTTTTTAATATAATTCCACAATTTTAATCAACATTTCAGTAATACAGTTAACAGTTATATTACATATTGAGTAAAAATACATTACATTAACAGTAAAAATGCAATGAACTAGGCCTAAACATCAGTAACAAATGATCAAATAGAGCAGTAAAAAAATAAAAAATAAAGTTTAGTTAGAAAAAACAGTGAATGGGGGAAAAAATCGAACAACTAGGAACAATAATTGGTGGTCTCATCTCCAGAAGTTTTTTTTTGTTGCATTTTTGGAAGTGTGCCACTTTATTCCTGTCTATGTAATTTTGTTGGCTAATTTCGCTATTTTTTTCATGCTAAAATAAAATCAGAAATCATTCAAATTTTGTATCTAGAAAATGTTTTATATCATTTGGACAAAGATAATTTTTTTTCGAGTAAAAGTAATTTGCGGAATATAATCAGAGGGTTAAACTTGCAGCGTCACGTACGGTCACATGACACATGAGAACCAATAGGTTGAGAGGGTTTGGCGTCATGTGAAGCAAACAAAAAACCGCCATTTTTAATTGACGGAAATCTGCCAGAAGACGAAGAACAAACGCGAGTTAAACTGAACATTGCGAACAAATATGCAAAATCGTTTTTATTTTGATTTGTGTCCTCACATATTGTAGACTGCTAAATCATAAATCCAGTTTTATGTTAAATTCTGAGAAGCCTGCTGAAATAAGAGTGAGTAACTATGATAAAACTTCCTAATGTGATGAAGTCCACATGATGGCAGCAAAGAAATATAAAGCAGGCATCTGAAAGTTCCTTGAATTTACACATTAAATCGAGTTTAAACCATTCCAATGTTAGGAGATGAGAAAGAAGAATCAATTTGCTACTTGTGTATTGTTATCTTAGCAGCTTTTCAGATAGTGCAAACAACAAATTGTTTCCTTTACCATCTCTTTGCGTTTGAACGGATACAAATACACAAAACAAGCATGTGAAAATACCTGTCTCGGCTGTTATTCTCGTATACACACTCGGTTTTGTCTTAATTAAACGTTATGATTTCTACCATTATATTGGATATGTGCCTTAGGCCTGAAAGTGACAGCAGCCTATCTATGTCATGTGCCTATCACATGCTGCGGTCTATGTCATAAATGTCCATAAAACAACAAAATATTGCTTACAAAAAATATTTAATACAGTGAGCACTATAGTGTTATTTTACATTTAGGCCTAATTATTATATTTCTATACCTGAATACTATTTAGACCTTACTTTATTTGCAACTTTGATATACTGTATCTTATATATATATATATATATATATATATATATATATATATATATATATATATATATATATATATATATATATATATATAATTATTATTATTATAATTTTTTTTGCCAATCCAAAAAATGTTCAGAAACGTGTGACTCAAAAACTGTAATATGACCAGGTCCTGAACTGTGAGTTTTGTGTTGAAGTACTATAATCTATAATATGATAATGTAATATAATGACAGAAGGGTGCCAATTTGCCGTTACAAGAGTGTGAATTATCGAGGGGTTTTGCCACTCATTGTTTATTACTTCATTATAATTTTGCACATCACAAATACATGAATTTATACATATCACAATAAGTAGTGTTTTGCTGAATCATCTATGAGACAATTCACACACTTAATTTCTTTTATAACTTATCAGTCGTCCCATTTGAAAGTCATTGAATAATTCTCACCCTGGTTATAATATAATACAATATAATATATATAATATAGACCTAATATAATATAATAGCAAGACCTACACACTTTTTTTACAAAGTAGCATTGGATTATATTATTTTACATTTGTTTAATCAATTATATTACCTTATTATTATCATATAATATTTATGAATGAATATTATTGTATTATTATACTCTATAAATGTATACATTATATAGCTTATTTTATGAATATATATATATATATATATATATATATATATATATATATATATATATATACTATTCAAGTTGTTAAATAAGAAATAAAACAAAAACACTTGGATAGATGTAATTTTTATGATAAGAGATGGATGATTATTTTACTGTTGAAATGCAGTGATATGCAAAATTACATTTTTTGCCTGCTTCATTTATAGATGACAAATGACACTCGACGGTGCTGATCAGTCATGCAGCATTCAACTTGTTTTGAACTTGAAACCGCAACATGATGATGCGCGCGCGAGAGGGAGAAGGAGAGAGAGAGAGAGCGAGCGCAGGAAGGGTGAGCGCGCGGAGCATCAGCACTCTCTCAGCATCAGGATCAGCGGTCGGTCGGGGTCGGTTGTCGAGAGCACGGGCCGGACTGATCAGGAGGAAGCAGGTAAGAGCGCTGACTCTCTGACTTACTCTGGAAAACTGATGACAAGCTACAACCGCTACTTTTATTGATAACATTACTTAGTATCACCTAGACATGTTAGAAAACAATTAAGCAACCAATGCTTTCAGTTGGCCATTCAATTTCTATATGTTGTGTTCTATAATATTTCAGTGTTTTATTATCTTTAAAGTTTGTTTTTAAAAACCTTTGAATGTGTATTAGTTTTTTGCGTAAGTGCTGCGCGTATCGGGTAGCGGTGCACGCGCCTGCTGCGCTTGTCGTTATTTATTCATATGTCATGCGAGCACACTAGTGTGTGAACCAGCGGGTTGCCATGAGCGCACGAGAAGCTCGTGAGGGGTTTCAGCCCCGGAAACTTATTGAAGAACCAAATAGAACAGCGTGTCAATTGAAAAGCGTATTTAATGTTATTATGACTGATGCTGACATTGATTAAAGAGGAATGGCTGGCATAGCATTAGTAACACTACGAGTTTATACTGTTGTGTGGTGGCAGGAGGGAATAATTTGTGATGTGTTGCGTTTATTATCAGCATGCATGTAGACTTCCAGCTGGACAGCTGAACTGATCACCTGTGCATGCATAAGCGCTCTAGAGGGATCCAATCCAAATGGGCTTCAATTTGCTCTCCCCAACTAGGGTCTGATATTATGAAGTGCCTATAGTTGTCTTTTTTTGCCTTTCATACAAGGCTATAAATAAACCGCTTTGAGTGATGAAATACTGTACCTCATTACATTTGAGATGGTTCACCTTTTGGTTTGGGTGAACTCAGTTGACTTATTGATTACAAGGACTTATTGATTATGATTTTATGGCTCTGTTTCAATACTTGATTCTGGTCAATAGCGCCATCCAGCGGTAAGTTATTCCCAGATAACAACCGCTCAAAACAGGCTCATCCGGGTTACTGAAGTCTTGTATTTGGTGAGCTAATTAAGTATTAAAACTCAGTCAATTCATATTTTGTGTACAGTTATTAAATTATGCCATCTGCTAACATGGACCTGCTCTCTTGTTTCATACACTCTAAACATGCTGGGTTGTTTAAACCCAACTTTAGGTCAAATATGGACAAACCAAATTTATACAAATACAAATTTAACCCAATGGCTGGGTTAGTCCATATTTGACCCAAAGTTGGGTTAAAACAATCCAGCAATTTTTAGTATACAAACACAGCTGCTGCAATTTTGTGACTGTTGGATTATGAGATACAAACACGTGCGAATTTAAAACGGTGTAATCTGAAATCGACATATCTTCTTATCTCCATAATTATTTGTTGTGAAACTGCTGTGTAATAATCCGCTTTTGCATCCGGGTCCTCGTTATCTGGTTGGGGGTTATTTTGAGAGAACCAGCCGGATATGACATTATCCCTTACTTGATTAGTTCTTCAGTTTTAGGACTTACCCTCAATTATTGATCAGTTTGGGAACATTGGAACAACTTTCATATAAAAAGCATGAGCTCTGTTCCAAAACTTGTGAGCTGCAGCATCCTACAGTAGATAAAGGCATTTCAAAAGGTTGATAACAGCTTTTTTATGGCATTTTAGCACCATTGAATGCATCCTGTGCTAAGAAAGCAATCCCACTAATGTATTGGTGAAATTGTCCTCATATATATATATATATATATATATATATATATATATATATGAGGAAAATGTAAAAATATAAAATTTTTCATTTATATATATATATATATATATATATATATATATATATATATATATATATATATATATATATATATATATAAAATGAAAAATTGAATATTTTAATATTTGTTCATGCTATATATTTTTTATGGTTAATAAATATTGTGGCATTGGCTTGTCAATGTGCAAAGTTGCAAACTTAATTTTTAAAATGAAATCAACTTTTGTTATGTTATTTGTATGATTGTTGCTTCAAACCAGTCTCTCGTGTCTCAAATGCGGCCTTAGAAGGCAGCTGCCTATGTAGGGATTAGACAGCTCATCTTATGAAACCGAGCCATTTACCTTTTTATATTTTATGGCTACAAAGCAATGAAGAATTTAGGCTAAAATGATTTGGGGTTGAAGTGTTATGAAGGCAGTATAGCTGGTCTGAATTCTTGATGAATTTGTGAGGAGAAAATGTCAGTTTATACATCAGAGTGACATCATTAGGGCTTTGGTTGCATTAGCTTTGTTAGAATAACAAAAAATGATGAATGCTTGGCGGAGGTATGTTTGTGTGCGTGCACAAGTGTTTCTGTTTGATATAGAATCTTCTGGCTCCTCTGCTACGCTTTCTCACTCGGCATGTCTGTCACTCCTTTCAAATCCACTGTGAAAACGAGTACAGAGAAAGAGAGAGGGAGAGAGGGATGATCATTTGAAATGAAGGCTTGCGATGGGACAGGTATTTTGAGTGGCAGGCCGAAATGAATGGCTGTAACAGAGGAGGAGAGGGGAATGAATTGCAGATACGGTGCCGAACAGGTGAAGGAAAATAAAAGACGAGTCTGAGGGAGAAAATGGGAGGATTCTGATCTGTAAGAAGCAATGAATCCCACTCCGCTGGTTTTAGCTTTTGGCTCCCATTCGCTTTCTCGCTTCTCTTTCTGAGTGTCCCGTCTGTGCGAGGTCATTAAATCAGGAGGGTCAGTCAGGCAGAACGTAGAGAGGTCACAGGGACAGAAGAAAAAAGATGAGGGGTGCAGAAGGAGACGAGAGGGAATTTTGGACAGGACTCCCATCGAGCAATATGCATATATTCTGCACAGTAGGGATAAACTGATATTTTGGCCTGGCCAATAAATGTTCACAGTATATCCGTGCAGAGAGTTATAGTAGCATGCTAAATCCTTAGTTTACATTATATTTTTGACCTCACTGATCATTTCCATATTTGGAGCTGAACATCTTTTGGTATTACGAGTGATTAAGATTTTAATTGGGCACAGATGTGACTGTGACATGATGCTCTTAAGAACAAGCTGTTTGTTCGGTCAGAGAGGGTGAGCTAATGGTTGCTCGTGTGCTTTATGATGTAATAGACTTCAGAGCTGTGTTCAGTTCACCCAACAATGATAAATCTGTCATTATTTACTCATGCTTGTGTTGTTCCAAATTCTGTGTGACATAAAAATGAGTTTATGAAGAATATTTTGAGCGATTCTTTTTTTATAATTGTAAATAAAGACAAGGGCTTTATCATAAAAATGATCCATATGACTTGAGCACTTACAAGTCTTGTGAATAGTTTTGCGTGAGAAATAAAGTTTTAGTAAAAATCTTTAAGAAGTAGTTCACTTTAAAAAAACTTTTTGGATAATTTAGGCTACTCACCCGATGTTATCCAAGATGTCCATGTCTTTCTTTCTTCAGTCGAAAAGAAATTAAGGTTTTTGATGAAAACATTCCAGGATTTTCTCCATATTATGCACTTCAATGGGAACCAAACGGTTTAAGGTCCAAATGAGAGTTTCAGTGCAGCTGCAAAGGGCTTTAAACAACATCAGACGATGAATAAGGGTCTTATCTCAGGACCCTTGGAGTCATGACTCGAAAAAAGATTTGTTCATTTTGATGAACGAGTTTGAACTGGAGAGTCACGAACGTTCATCACAGAACAGAGCAAGGCGAGCATTTGTGCTTATAAAACTTAAACTTTTGTATTTGTTTTTGAAATGACCGATCATTTCGCTAGATAAGACCCTTATTCATCGTCTGGTGTCGTTTAAAGTCCTTTGAAACTGCACTGAAACTCTCATTTGGACCTTGAACCGTTTGGTTCCCATTGAAGTCCATTATATGGAGAAAATCCTGGAATGTTTTCATCTAAAACCTTCATTTCTTTTCAACTGAAGAAAGAAAAACATGGACATCTTGGATGACATGGGTGGGTAAACTTTCAGCAAAAGTTTTTTTAAAAGTGAACTACTCTTTTAAAGGAATCCACTCAATGTCAGTTCTGCTATTATTTACTCACCCTCAAGTTGTTGCAAACCTGTATGAGTTTCTTTCTTCTGCTGAACACAAAGATATTTTGAAGAACGAAACAGTTGTTAGTAGAAAAAAAATACTGTGAAAGTCAGTGGTGTCAACGGTCCAATCGTTCTTCAAAATATCTTCCTTTGTGTTCAGCAGAAGAGAGAAACTCATACAGGTTTGCAACAACTTGGCAGAATTTTCATTTTTGGTTGGAGTATCCCTTTAATATCTACCCTAGTTCGCCCTGATTCATGAATGAATTGTTCTATGAAAAGATTTCCCCCAATTAATCAATTAATCCAGTTTGCAAAATTAATATTAAGCACATTCAAAGCCAATGCATTTTTTAAACAGGCACACGTTACATACAGTATGTGACTCGTCTTCAGTATTTTGTGATTATTATATTTTTTGAATTATGCATTTCTATTCTCAGAGTTCTTACAAAGTATGTTATCTCTATTAAGGTCTTTGGCTCATCCAGAATGAACTGATCACTAGGGCCTCCTGTCCGGACCCCCTTGTTAAATTCAACACAAGCGGATCAGTTGTTATAGCCTATGCCTAGCAAACAAGCGTTCCCTTAGTTTCTTTTTATTTACCCTGAATAATTAAAATGATTCAGTAAAATGGCAATTAATCACTCTCCTCTGAGGCGTTACATATCAGATTTTGACTACAAGTGTCACATTTGTGTAAATAAGCAGGTTTGAATCTGTAAAGTTTGTGAAGAAAGTGCTCGAGAGAGAGAGAGGAGCATATGGAGCACACTTGTGAACGCCCTCTCCTGTTCATCCATAACTCAAAGCTGTAGGATTTGCAGTGTTCAATTACAGCCCCTCTCATAAATAATCTGACGGAGGCCGGTCATAATACCCCATTCAGTGTTAGCTTTACAGCGTGACAAATCCTTGTTGTTGGTATTTATGTACAGAATGCAGCCTTGGGAATGTCTGTCTGTGTGTGTGTACACAAACAACAGTAAACTCTTTTTTTAAGTTCTTTTATTAAAATTCCTCTGTTTATAATCCTCTAAAGCATGTTCGGGTCATATTTAAATAAAGACATTATACTGTATATTTGTATGTTTTTTCCATATGATATTTTAGATGCTTATTATGTAACAGTTTACAGTAAGTAATATATCAGTGGAAGTTTATTTTTGCATTACAGTAATGCAAATAGATTGTGCTTAATATTAGTTTTGACCTGTATTATTGTTGATTATTGATCAATATGCCCACTGGTTTTTAATTATCGTTTTATTTCTGCTTTTTGAGGAGAAAAAAATGCAGACTCATTATACTGCAACAATAAAAGCATAATATGTATTATGAATGTTTAATATTAACAACAACAATAATAATATTAGTTATTATTTTGAAGTCTAATTATATTATTAGTAGACTGGACATTAAAGATACAACTGGTGAATGGTTTTTGGTTCGACGTCAATTTTAGGGAAAATTGGCGTCAATTTTAACCAAATTAGGGTTATTTGGCTTGTAACAATAGCAGAACCCTTTTTATAAGGCTCCATAAGGACCATGCTTTCTTGAAAGTAATAGGACCTTAATGGTGTTATAAAAAACCTTTACAATGATATTAATTTTCATATTAGTATCTTCATATTATTATTATTACTAATATCAATATCTTCTTTTTTTTTAAATAAATGATTTAATAATAATGTTATTTTTTTTAGCCCTTTATCTGCCTGGTCTTATATCTTGTTGTCTCTATTTGGGTTATACATAAAAAAAACAGCATGTTGTCAGTTAGGTACTTTTTATTGACATGGCAGATTGTAGCCTAGCAAAAATGACTGCTCTTACAACATAGGGTAGCTGAATACATTAATGAATAACCATTGACATTGAACTCGATATAGTAATGAAGACCAAGTTCCAGTGAAAAACCTTATTTGTATCTTGAGTGTGTATTCTGAGCAGTTTCTCTCCGCAGATGATGAGGTTATGATTCGTGACCGCATCTGAAATACACAATCAAGTTTAGAGTTACATTTGTGTCTCTTCCATTCGATTATGTGAAAACAATTTATGAAGAAGGCAAAACTGGACTGGGTATGTTGAGGCATTGTTGCATATGTTTTAAACCATTAAATGACACTTTCTGGAGATTTTTGTGCAAAAGAAATGGAGAAATTGAGTCTTACATGATATGTGAAAAACCGCAAGGTTAAGAGCATAGGCTACTTTGCATTGTTGTAGTATCAACATGTATTAGGACATTTAGCATTTACATTACTGTTAATCAGTCATGTGCTGGTTAACTCAAATAAACGATTGATTTGATTTCCATTAACTATAAAATACAAAAAAATAAAATCAATCTATTCCTTGTGGAAAGGTTGCTTGGTAGCTAAAAGTAGATCTAGCAAGTCTTATATTTCTGACTGAATATATTGCTAGTTTATTTTGTAGAATAAATACCAATCAAGTCTTGGTTATTTAATTTTGGCTTAGTCTTATTTTCCTTACCTTGTCATTCAAGGCCAGGGCACCTTTTGTACATTTCTGGAACTTTTGCACGCTTCCACATCCGGATCTCCCAGGAACATATTGATGCATACATTTATCCGTGTCACCTAGATGCGCATGCACGAGCGGTGCGCGATCATGGTCGACTGATGACATAAGCAGCTGAATATGTCTGTTTTTAAAAATTTTATCATGTATTTAAAAGTTGCAGAATATATTCATTGGGAGACTCTGAAATTGGCAGGCAATGCAAAACAAAATCTTACATTGGGAAATAGTGGGGGGGGAAACTTAGTTTCTGAAATGTGATAATGGCTCCTTTCTAAATTCCATGTCTCTGTTACTCTGTGGAGAAGAGAAGATGAGTATCCTTAACTCAACAGAGCTGTTAAACTAAAAAGAGAAAAAGACATGATTAGGAAATGATTGTTACAATTTGTAAAGTTATAATTTATAGACCTTTTAATAAAGAAATAATTCACCTGTTGAGAGTTGACAGTATGTGTAGTAACTGTAGATATATAACTGAGCTCCAGAAAATCAGTAATAAGGAGGCTTTGACATTTATAGATTTGAAAAACAAAAAAGCGGGAATAAAGAATCCTAAACTCCAACACACATAATTGGTTCTCCAGGACAATATGACACTAACTAACTGTTACTACATGTAAAGAACCATCTTTTTTAGAGTGAACAATTTTGTTGAAATCCATTAAAAGTGCCATTAATCAGTTGTTGACTCGCCAACAGCAGATGACACTGCACTCACAGAACATTTACTTCTGATAAACAACAGAGCATGCGATGCTGGAAGTTAATGTTTTATTCTACATCTTTGTATTGTTTCACATGTATGCTGTCAGAAAAGCTGCAAGTTTCCCCGTCTGATGGGCTTTATTGTAGTAGTGGACCTCTCCACAACACAACAGCTGCCCTCTCTTTCTCTCCATCTCTCTGAGAATTCTGACAGTATGTTTTGCAATGCAATAATAGAGGAAGCCTATAACAAACTCTCTCTGGAGAGAGGGATGAGGCAGGAAAGAAAAGATAGAGGCAGAGAGAGCAAGAGAGAATATCAGTCCTTCTCCAGCTCTCCTCTCCTCTGACAGGTTATTGATTTAGGCATTTTGTCGGCACAGTGAGCTTGTCTCGCCTGCCTGAAGTTTTGCTGCACATAAAGTCAAAGCCAGCGCACGGCACGGATACATGTTGAACATATTAGTCTGCACAAACCGTTTAATACTCAACACTCAATGTTCTCTGACCCCACATTTCTCGCCTTCATTTTCTCACACTCGCTCATATCTTTTAAAGTCAGTTTTTTGTTTTTACACATGAACCATTAGGTTTCTATGTGTGCTGTTTTTTTTTAAAGCTACACTGTGTAACTCTTTTAGTTTATTCTTAGCTAAAAGCTTCTTTCAAAAATACATGTGCTCATTGATATATATGTACTTCGTTCAAGTAATAAAGTATTCTCGTGTATAATATGCCATTGAAAATACTTACGGGTAAGGGGTTCTAATGTCGGTCGCCATGTTGCCCCTCCGTCTTGAAAGTACATTAGCCAAAGAGGGACATAACTGTTAATTGAAGCTTCGCCTTTCGCATTTACGTTTGAGTTAACACTCATGGACGAGGTCGACTGGAAGCCATGTTAATCTTGGACTACATTGGCCACCGTAGGAGTTAAAACGAAATCGGAATTGAGAGGAACAGAAACTAATATTCTCTGGATAGTCATTAGGGCTGTTGGAACGAATTTCGAAAATTTGAATATAATTCGAATATTTAAAAAAAAACAACACTATTCGAATGCTGAAGTTACTATTCGAATATTGCTTTTATATATATTTAAAAAATACATATCTATATATGCAATCTTTCTCGGGGCTTACACGCATTTGAAAATGAAATGCTTTTGTTTCGTCTAATGAAGAATAAAAAAATTTAATCGTAACGCAATTGTGCACGTTATCAAAGCCAGTCGGATATACGGATCCCATATTAGACTTTCTCTGATGTTATCCAAGCTGTAGGCTATCATCAGGGTTTCCCATACAGACATCCCAAGTCTCCCGGAAGATTCGGGAGTCTCCTGCATATTGATAGAGTCTCCCTGATGCCTGCAAATTAGTTAAAATCTCCTGGAATCTAGAGCGAGAACATACTGCGTGCATAACGTATCTTGACTTGAAAGTGGCGTGTATGTTGACGCAAAAGTCATGATGTCATTGTTGCCCTTTGGAACACCGCTGCACAAAGCAGTCCAACACAGTGCTATCAATGTCGGAGAACCAGCTTAAAAAAATTATTAGCCAGCATGCAAGGAGCCTACCTAATAAGGTGAGCTAAGTTATTATTAGAATACAGCTGTATTTTCGAGGTTAGCACGCTGTATAGCTGGTAGTTAATATTGATGGACAAGCATTTGTTCCGCTTTTTTATTGTTAATAAGAAAGCGATCTAAATGTTTATTGTTGTAATGTTAGATGTCCCTCTAGTGGACAGAACGTGTAACAACAACCACAGGCTATAGTGGCATTGGCGATACATAAGAATGTGTAATGTCGTAAATATTAATAATAGGATGAATTTGAGCATTTAATATTCGAATATTATTCAAATATTACATAAAATATGGAATGGAATTCGAATAGTATTATAGAGGAATATTGACAGCCCTAATAGTCATATACCTTTTCACCGCTAGATGGGGGTAAAAATCACACAGTGTAGCTTTAAATTGTGGGTACCACTTTTAATAAAAGTCCAACTTTCATAGGAATTTTTTTCTCTTTATTGAACTAAGATCGAATAATCAGATGGCGCTTTTCCATTACCAGTACCAGACTCAACTCGGCTCGCTTTTCGCTTTGTTTTCCATTGCAGACAGTACCGCCACAAATAGGACCTGGTCGTCATAGCGACGCCTTTCGTTCCTCGCTGCCCTATCAAGCTCTCGCTGGATCCTCTCTTCGGCAACCAAACTAAGGAAAGTCTGCAACTCCTCGTTTGACCACGGCGTATTCTTCCAATTTGCCATAATAATAGTAGTAAGTTTAGTAACCATCTCTGGCCAAACTATTTAAAAATGGCGGGGATATTCTGGATACTCCATCTGGCGTGTGCAATGATGACGCTGTGAATGGTGACGATTCTCTCTGACCAATCAGCAGTCTGCATTGTTTTCACGTCACATTTTAGTATCGCCTCAGCTCGCTCAGAACCTCGCGGAGGTGATACAAAAAAAGTACCCAAAAGCAGGTACAGGTACAACTTTTTACACAGTGGAAAACCAAACAAAGCCGAGTCGAGTGTGGTACAGTGTAGTGGAAAAGCGCCAAGAATCTCACTGATGTAGGCAATGTGAATGATTCTCCTTGGTCATGATGGGGAGAAAAAATCTTACCAATGCTGCATTTATTAGATACAGTAAAAACAGAAATGGTGTGAAATATTTCATTTAAAATAACGGTTTTCAAAACTTTTTAATGGCGTTGTATAAAAAAAGTAGGGCTGTGCAAAAATTAATTGTGATTAATCACATCCAAAATAAAAGTCTGTGTTTACATAATATATTTGTGTGTGCTGTATATAATTATGTTGTATAATACACACACATGCATGTATATATTTAAGAAAATGTGTTATTCATGTATAAAATATTTATATTTATATAATATAGATTATGTATTTATATATATATATATAGGGCCCTATAATTTCCGCGATCACGGAATAAAAAGCACACTCTTTTTACAACTAAAATAACAGTAAAGGGTAAAAAAAATGAATTCCCAAAAAATAAAACGGAATTTGCAAAAATTAAAACGGAAAAAACGGAATTTGGGAAAAAATAAAATGGAATTTGGGAAAAAATAAAACGGATTTTATAGGGCCCTATATATATATATATATATATATATATATAATATATATATATATACAGAATTTAAGCACAAATAATTCTTAAATATATACATGCATGCATAGGTATTTATATATACAAAAATAATTATATACAGCACACAGAAATATATTATGTAAGCACAGACTTTTATTTCGGATGCGATTAATCACATTTAACTTTTGCACAGCCCTAAAAATAAGTAATAAAAAAAAGCTCAAATAAGACATCAATGTCCCCCAGTGTGTACCAAAGAATGGAAATATATTACAGAGGTGTAGGCAATCATACAGGAACGGTTACCTTATTTACTTTCTTTGTGGTCATGATTAGTCAGTCATCTTATTCTGAAGAAAAAATATTGGTCTTGATAATTTGATAATTACTCTTGATAATTTTAATCAAAATCTACTGTTTCAGCTAACCAGTCCCTCTTATTTTCTTATTCAACCCCTCACCTCTAACTTAGTTTCACAAGGTTAAAGTGTCTGTGAAGTTCCTGTCATATTTTCTTGGTATTTTCCAAGGATGGATCGCTGTGAAGTGATGCCACTCACACTTAGCATATCAGCGGTGGATTTGAGCTTGGCTTCAGTCGGAGACGTACACGCTAGCCTGCTCCACTCTCACTCTACAGGAGACTAATTCATTTAGTTCTGCAGTTAGAGAAAGAAACAAAAAAGTCGAAAGAACAAAAAAGAGTGTCGAGATGGGAAAGGAGAAGGCCTCACACACGCTTGTGGATGGAGGACAAGACATGCTTGAGCGATAGTGACAGGATGAACTGCAGCACAGCGTCTCGCTAGGGCCTCATCCTGTCGCAGTAATTACCGTCTCTACAGGTATGCCAAACACACACACACATACACAAACACATTATTCACCTAACAAAACAAGAAGACGCTAACATACACACATGTAGTCATGCTCGGCTACGCTCATGCCACTGTTTCAGACTGTTTTGAGGCTGCAGGTGAGAAAGTGTGTGTGTGTGTGTGTGTCTTGCAGTCTCTTGCGGCTTTTACTGTATTGAAAGTTTACAGTATCCCTGTTTAGTTCAGACACACACACATACAATCAAAGACCTAAATGCAGCACATACACATTCATTCACACTGCGTTTACATATAATGAGATTAAGTTGGAGATCATGTACACCTAATACTGTGATTATGTTAATGTGATTTGGCTCATAATTACAGTAACCATAATCACCATCGAATATGTGGAGTTTAATCGCATGTATACAGTTTAATCGTATTTTTCCACTCTGACACAGGTGTGTATGTGCTGCATATGGAGGAGGTTTAGCGCTCATGATCGGTTTTGAAAGCAAATCAGAACAGAAGTCCAATAAAACGCATTATGTCTATGTTGTATAAAGCTATAAGCATAAACTTTGTTTCCTGAGCTCTCCAGAAGGGTTGCTTCTATAAATCGAGGGAGACCAACAAACTGGTCTGTATATGCTGGACGAACTGGAAGGCTTCAATTTTAAAGCATAAAAAAAAACCCCAAAAACTAGCGGATGGTAAAATAATGCATCTAAACAGGATTGAAAAGATTTATGCATGTCATATAAATTGCTTATTCTGATTATTGACTGTAAATGGTAAATTTCAATATTTCTAATTATTCACTAAGAAAATGTGTTTTTACCATAACCCACAACACAAAACGCTCAGTTGCAAATGTAACGGATCTCTTTGTTGTTGTAGTTTCTATTTTCCCGTTTAAAATGTTTACCAAATGGCTGTCCCCTTAAATAGTGTCCCATTTAAAGGGATACTCCACTTTTTTTGGAAATAGACTCATTTTACAACTCCCCAACAGTTCAGTTTTACCGTTTTCGAATCAATTCAGCCGATTTTCTGATATTTAGAAGAGTATCTGTAACCAGACCGTTTCTGGTCTCATTGACTTCCATCGTTGGAAAAAAATATACTATGGTAGTCAATGAGACCAGAAACTGTCTGGTTACAGAGACTCTTCTAAATATCAGAAAATCGGCTGAATTAATTCGAAAACAGTAAAACTCAACTGAAAACGGTAAACCTCAACTGTTTAACTCTCGGGAGATAGTAAAATGAGCCTATTTCCAAAAAAAGATGAGTATCCCTTTAAGGGTTTAGGGGGCGATTTCAGACACAGCCCTGTTATTTTCACAATCAGATAGCGATCCCATCAATGAAAACGCATGAAGTGGTCAAGTGTAAACAGATCCTTTGATGAATAGATTGAAAAAAACAGCATTTATTAAAAATAGACATTTTTAATAAATATTTTAAATATTTTTAATGTCACTTTTGATCATTTTGATTAAGTAAATGTTATACTTTTAACAGCCAAATTCCCCGAACACATCCACCTTTACAGTCTTTACACCCCAGAAAAGAAGTGTGAATGTATACAAGACCATACAGTACTGTTAAATTTACCAGTACTCCACATAATTTTACAGCGATTGCTAATTGAGCACATTAACATAATCACAGTATTTCGCCTGACCTCCAACATAATCACTGATCTGGCTTAATGGCATTACAAAAGTGCATGTTAGCATGACCAATATTTTTAGAGATAGACTTTTCTAAGCAAGCATACGGATGCCGATATTGTTTATAAAACAGGTTAGTCAATATTAACTTCTTGTTTATAGAACTATTGTATAAAAGCAATATTTCAATTGCATTTGAGCAATACTGAATGGGAGGCTGTGAGCACTTAATTCAACTCTCTGATACTGATCATTACAAGTGAATGAGAAGAAATATCCCATTATACAGTGGAAAAAGGACACACAAAATAATTAGCCTGTGCAGACAGCAGGATAATAAGATCATGAGAGGTTGGTCACTTATGTGGAACCAGCGACTCAAGCTTACAATGATCTTAGCGAATCGGGCAGAGGAGAACAAAGTGAAGTGTTGTACTCTCTGTCTAAGGTTAAGTCCTGTCACACATAATCTCACTGAAATCCATTGTGAGGAAAGGATACGGTGGATGCATTGTATTTCACCCACAGAACTGGCTTTGAGAGAACTCATCATAACTTCCTATACATTTACTGCAAACAACCGTCAACCGGTATCATCAAGAATTATAACCCATTGTACTTTGATAGTGTTGTTTACTCTGTTAATTGATTTAGTAGTCGTATTACAGTCAGCAGATGGCTTTGTTGGGTTATCAAGGTTTTTATTGTACCTTTTAATTGTGAATAATGACTGATTAAACTCATATGATGTGCCAATAATCCAAATGGTGTTGTGGAAAGTCAAATATCCTGCAAAGATTGATCATAATTCATGCAGTCACTTTTTGATTGTTATGGTGTTGCCGCGGCACATCAGGAATTTCAAATGAGTGTCATTCAAGTCAACATACTTTGTGTTAGAAAAATGTTAAACAAATTTAAGATGTTTGTCACATTCATCTTTAGTTTCACTTTCATAGACTTTCAGTTTGTTTTCATTCATAACGTGTTCCTTTGTTTGATTTTCCCGCCACTCATCAGTTGTCATAGACACTCGTCACCTGTTCATCATATTCTCATTATCACTGTGTATTTCAGTTCCTTACCTTCACTGTGTTTGTTGGTTGTTGTTTATGTGTGCATGTTACACACACTGTTACTTTCTCTTTGTTGTGGATTACCTCAGTTTGCCATTTTGTTTATAGAAACCTTTTTGAACTCTCCTTCCTCTTCATCTTCGTCCTTGTGACAACGTCCTTGTGTTGCTTTGGAAATTTGGCATTTTGTAATGTGAGGATTGTTTTTTTTTAAAGCACTTGCATGAATATTTCAGTAAAATCCTGTTTATTATTCACGCTAAAACATCCTTTTTGAGGCTATTTGTGGCATAAAATTCACAGGAATTGACAGGAATAAATTGCATTTTAAAATCTATTACAATAGAAAATGGTAATTTTAAATGTAATATTTTTTTCCACACTAATAATGTATTTTTGAGCAAATAAATGCAGCCTTGCTGAGCAAATGAGTCTTCTTTCTAAAACATAAAAAAATGTTACCGACCCCAAACTCTTGAATAGTGTATATTATGTTGAAGTCTTTTAAAGCCTTGTTAAATATCAAGATTTCCATTGCAAATAATGTCACAATTCTGAGATACACAGGCTAATTTACTTAACAGTTGCACTATACTTCAATACAAAAACCTGCATCTTTTAATCATAAACCCTTTCTATCTTAATGATACTTATTATCAGGGGTGTAACGATACACAAAACTGACGGTTCGGTTTTCACACGGTTTTGACGTTTCGGTTTAGAAAGCTAATTTTTTTTTTAAGTAGTTTAATGAAAAAAGGTCTTTGTCTATAAATTAATTCAATTACAATTAAACATTTCACAAGGATTAAAAAATAATCTGCTAATGCTGTAAACTATATAGGGAGCCGCACATTACTATAACATTAAAAGTTGTAGCCTAGACTTTTAACCTAAATTCAGATGCTATTTATTTTTTAGATATAATCAACTACACAACACATTGTATGAAAACATGTAAACTGAACATAAGGGAGTTTTTACATTAACTTGTGTTTTTACTCTAATAATTTACACAGTTGTCATTTTCATGAAAGATATTTTAAACATACATTAAATATTCAAAATATCATTAACAGGTTAAGTAAAATATAATATACAGGCTAACATAGTGCATTTATTTAGTGCAAAAGTTCATTAATAGGAAGTTATGGACACTGATTGACAGCTGTTGAGGTAAATATAATGCTAGTGACAAGCTTTGCTGTTTTATTGACGTCTTTCCGCTGCTGAAACACTGATTGAGCGATTACACGAGTTATGATGCCTTTCAGTAAGTATACTGTATCTTTCAACATAACTTCAGGTGTCTTTTCTGTAACTGAGGAAGAGATGATCGCGTTTACTCGCGCGCCGCGCGGCTGATTGATGACGAGCCTAGTAGGACTACCGCGATCTGTCACGCCACATCAGAGAGCGCCAAAACGCCATTTATTGTTTGAATTTCGTGATCAAATAGGCAGAATTTGAAAGATTACATACCTCGCTTATTATCGAAAGTAAAAAACACGGAGCTTGTTATTTGGTGTTAATGGTGGTTAGACTACAAAACTGAATTCGTTGTGTACTAAGACATGAGATCCATTGAGCCGGGCTGGGTGGGGCCGGGGTAGCAGGGGGCGGGGCGGGGCGTGTTCGGTACGCAATTACAGTATCGTCGATTCCGTGAGTTCAGTATCGCGATATTTTGGTTCGGTTCGAAAATCGATACACCCCTACTTATTATAGAATGTGCTTGGTTCCTAAACATAAGGACCCCTAAGTTGGTTCTATTAACACCCATGAAATGTAGGTGCTAAAAAAAGAACGAGTGCAATTTGTAGTGATCATGGGCATGGCAGCAGTAAATTGTAGCCAGATCGATTGTGTGTGTGTGGTATGAGACAGGTAACAACAAAGTACTGACATTGAGGAAAAAAAGTAAATTGACTGGTGCAAATTATGATCAGATTGCACAAACAGCCCCAATGCTGGGGCCGTGTTTGCCCCATTATCTGATTTGCATAATTCATTTTGAATTGGGTGCTAAAACAACTCAAAGCACATGCAAATAAACGACACTATCAGCGGGGACAATTACTGTAATTCTGAGTGGACTTCCCCTTCAGTCTAAGTCAAGTGCCGTGTAGTGCTACCCATTTTTGAGTCCATTGAGATCAGTGTCAAATGCAAGCGGATGACACTCACATGACATTACTGGGCTGATGCGACAAACTCCCATAATTCCATCAGCACATTTGGGTTCATTTACTCTGTTTGTTTACTGAAGTGTAAGTTGCGTTTCATGTCACATTACCTGCATTAGGATGTGCACAGCATCACAACTAGTTGGCAGCATGACAAATTGTACTTATCTTTGCATATTAAGCTGAGATAGAAGAAAGTGTTTTATCATCAGAGAAATTACTGTACATAAGCTGTGTTTCTTTAGTCCTTATAAGGGTGTGTGGCGAGTTAAGAAAGACAGTGGGTGTTGTGTGTATGTAATATATTGTCACAATCACGCTACTTTTCAGGAAATGAAAAAACCCACAGCATTTTCTAAATAATTAAACACTGTGTTGTAAAAGTGTATATTGTGGCTTTAGGTATTGTCACTGTCAGACACTTGCCTGTGACATTTTAACAACATCAAGCTCAACTGGAGTTACGAGGTTTCTGACCAGCGAATTCCAGACGTATGTGTTTTGTCTGTCATTAGAACTACCGCATCGATTTTCATCAACTTACAAGATATACGCCTGGTTTCAAAGACAAGACTTAAGCCTAGTCCCAGACTAAAATGCATGTTTGAGCTGTTATAACTTAAGCAACTTGCACTGACATATCTTAAAATATATCAGTACTGTTGTTTTGTCTCAAGATGCATTGAGCATTTTATTTTCTAAGTCACATTTATAAAAGTGACTCACGTGTCCTAATTGAACTAAGGCTTATTCCTGGCTTAATCTAAGCCACAATCTGTGAAACCTGACCATGAAGTTTACTGTAGCTATGTCGGCGCTTAGTTTTTTTGTCTGTCATTTATCCAATATCTCATGTTATTGAAGACGAAGTGCTTCATACAGGCTATTTAAGACAGTATACTGTGACTTGACGACAAATTTTAGAGACACTCTTCTCCACTCCTTAAATAAATAAAACATATTAGCCTTTATATAGTGTTTCTTGAAGTAAATAAAACACTGTAATTATTCAAAGAACCAATTCTTTATAACTCTTGCATTGCATACAAGCAGAGATGGTCCAAATCGCTTGCAGCACTTCATTCACGATAGAGGTGGGTGGAGTTACAAGGTTTGACTGACAGTTTAACACTCTAAAACAGCGATTCCCAAACTGTGGTTACCACTAGTGGTCCGTGAGGGTACTGCAGGTGGTCCGTGAAAAGGCAAAATAAAATATAAAATATTTTACCAAGAAATCCCTATTAAAAAAAGTAAAAAGAATATGTAGGCCTATATTTATATAAAATGTTAATTAAATTGTCAAGCTTTCGTGTGATTACTTAAATAGGCTAGTGGTGCTCGACCACAACGCTCAAGCTCCATGTCGTCAGAACCACAACACCAGATCGGTGGATAGCAACAGGTTAGGTGAGCATTTATTTAGTTGTTTGTTTTTAATATAAGTCTATATTAGACAGACGATACAAAGAGGAAGGGAAAGATGTGGAGGGTGACAAAGGAGGATATTTCGTTCATATCGGGCTGACAATTAGACTCCAATATAATAGAATCCAATAGAATCCATATCATTTTTAATATCATAATATGTGTATTATGAGGTGGTCCGTGAAAATTCTTGATTACAAATAGTGGTCCACACACACAAAAAGTTTGAAAACCCTGCTCTAAAAAATGCTGGGTTGTTTTAACCCAATTTTGGGTCAAATATGGACAAACCCAGCCATTAGGTAACATTTTTGGATTACATTTTTAACCCAATGGCTCGGTTTGTCCATATTTTACCCAAAATTGGGTTAAAACAACCCAGCATTTTTTAGAGTGAAGGATCCAATGGTGAGCTGAGGTTTAGTCATAAGCTCTTTTTAATACTTTTCATTGGTTACATTTTGCAAAACCCACAAAGAGATGTAAAGGTTGACCAAAAGTAATGATTTATGAAAACAATTATATAAAAAGGACAACAGTGGCAATATCAAATAAGAATCAAAATGGGAATCTAGTGTGTCTCTGGGCTGGAGCGGTTAAGTTTAGGATGTGATGATGAGCGAGTGTGCCACAGTCTGTCAACTGTGGACACAGGGGCCAGTAGGTTTATCATTAGTAAAATTATAGGAAGTTTGAATGATATTGCAAAGATTTTTTGCTGAGTTGGATTATACAAGCCACCCCTGTGGGCAAGTAACCTTTTTATTGATTGGTGGTTTCAAGTTTCCCTTGATACTTTAAAACAAGGCTCTCAAACTATAATCAACCAATTTACTGCTTGAAAGCATCTTGAAAATGAATTACATTTCCTTTTTTTCAATTTCCTTTGCCAGACATGAGTGGTTTAAAAAAAAAAATTAGAAAACTATTTTTGGCCTAGAGGTTGTTGCTTTTGTTAAATTTCTTTAATCTTTTTGTCTCAGATTGCAGTCATGTTTTTATTAGTGTCTACATCAAATTCTTCATTTTTGTTTATTCATAATGTTGTTAGTGTTTTGAGGGATTGAAAATTTGTGTAAGAGGTCAGAATTGAGTTATATTTTTAAGTGTGCAATACACACTGTGATGATGTAACTAACAAATACATTCATTTACACGTTATTAAGGACAGTGACTTTTATTAAAGAGTGAAGGTCCCTCTCAGATTTAGCTCTAGGTCAATATAACCGTTTTATTTCTGGCTATATGTTTGAATACTAGCATACTACTCTTCCTATTTCTGCACTGTATGAGCTAAAAGCAATGTAGCTCTGAATCTTTTCTGTTGTTTTACATGCACACATTTATTATATTGATTTTCACTTAATTATTTAGGGGTCATAGGCAGGCTACAATGCAAAATTAAAAAAAAAAATGAGTTGACAAAATATAAAAGGTCTCTTTTATTTAATGGTGTTTTTTGAAATTATTTTAATTATCTACTCTTGTAGTCTCATAATTTACATCCCTTTTTTAGTGTGAATACTCTGGAATTAATTTTGTTTAATAGATATTCTAGCTCATTATGTTGTTTAACAGCATTATGTAAAAAAATTGCTGTTTTGTATATTTAATAGTCATACAGTTTGGAAGTATTCAGATCAGCTAGTATTTCATTACAAACACATTTTTTCTTTTTTCTTTTTTGCTGTGCACCCACATCCTACTAGCATGTTTTATTGAATATTAATACGTTTGAGATGTATTGCATCTATTAAACATTCATTACTTACCTAACATTGTTGTGAACCCATATGCCTATTCAGAAAAAGCATAAGCATCATATATTGTGTGGATTTCCCTGCAGCAGAAGCAGTTGTATTGGGCCCATGTGACAACACTTTTCCAGTGGCAGAATGCTCTGCTACACAGCGGACAGAGAAGGTTTGTGCTGCTATATGACGCCAGGGAACTCTTTTATTATATCACCCAGGAAACTGCAAGATGCCAAATGAAAACAAATGCGACTATTTCGCCTTTCCTCGCTCTCTCTTTCTCTTCCTCCTTCTCTTTTTCATGTCTCTTCTGTTTCTCTCAAAATGCAATTCACTGCCAAGGTTGTTGCTCAAATTCCACACCAGGGATTGCCATGCTAACCAAAACATTATAATATGCAACTTGCTCATTTCATTTTGTTGCAATGTTCATGGATTTTTGTTGACAATGTGCCCAGCTACTGACTCTATAGGGACAACCAGAATACGTTTGCTTTTCCAGTTTGACTGTAATGTACTTAGCTGAGAACAAACACTATTTTTATTTTAGACTCAAACTGTGAGAATTGAGGTTTTACAAACACTTCTTTGGAAGATGGATGGATGGATAGATAGATAGACATACCATGGGTGAGGTAGATCCTCTGAATAATGAATCCATCATGGACACTGAGAAGGTAGATCAAGTTCTTCCAACACACACACACCCAAATACCTTCTAACGTAAGCATTTATTATGCAACTGTTGTGAACACAATGCGTAAGGGTGTTTTTGAGTCTAAATTTGGTCCTTTTTTTTTCTTGACTCAAAATCTTAAAAATGTGACACTCATCTGTGGTGAGAAATATTTAGTTAATGATTTACTTGTCTATTATAACACTGTAATGTCTTTGAATTATCTTTGATTGGATTGTTTTTGCACAAATATTGATGTATGTCATTAATATTGACATTAGTTGGTGATTAACAGTGATTATAACTATTATAACCAAAAATGTGCAAATCACACCACCAGGAGATCCAGTGCTACATGGGATTCTTGTTTGAGCCTTTTCTCATTTTGGAATTAAATCCTAAGACTTGCATTTGATTGGTTTCCTCAAGTGTTGAGAGAATGAGATCGTATCTTTTCCCCATCCCTGCGGACACCTTTGACGCTCTAGCATTAACGGTAAATACCAGCAAAACAAACAAGCTCAGCCAATCCCAGCTCTGTAATTAGCCTAATTAAACTGAGGTTGAACGTTACGTGATTATACATCATTAATTTCGACCTTACAGTTGCTGTAATTAAGTCGCTCATCACATAAGCTCCCTTGTAAATATAATTTTCACTCCTCTCACTCAGACACTTATTTATTTCATTTATTTATTTTCGAGCGAGAGAGAGATGCTGAAGAGATGATTAGCAGCACACGATTAGCTCAAGTGTGTGTGAGTACTTTACTCTGTGGGAATTCCTTGTTGAGTGAACCCTCCTCCTCACTTAAACAAGTGTAAAACTATTCTTCATTTTAATGCATAAATTATATGCCTATTAATCATTAATACTGTCAATATAATACCTCTCTCCTCAAGCAGTATTGTCTATTCGGTGACTTCACGTACATCTGAAAGTGCTTTAGCTTGCAAAATGTTTGGGAGAAAGTCTTATAAGAGGAAGACTGCATATAATGTTTAATATTTTTAAATGTAGGTCTGCACAGTTTGGTAAAAAAAAAATAAAAATAATAATTGAGAAATTGCTATACTGCTATACTGTATATCAATGCTAAAAGAATCAAAGGCATAAAATCATTTTGAATCAGCAGCTTTCATGTTTAACAAGGTGTGAAACACTACGAGCTAGCAAATGATGCCTTTTGTCTTCAAATTAAGTTATTTTGCTCATGCTCTGCTGCCAGCAAAAGAGTATGAACCTGGGTATGAACTTTTTGCCCTCTAGTTATATAGAGGATATATTTCTGTTTGTATGTGTGTGTGTATGTATATATATATATATATATATATATATATATATATATATATATATACATATACCTCACCTTAATGATTATTAGGAACACTATACTAATACTGTGTTTGGACCCCTTTCGCCTTCAGAACTGCCTTAATTCTATGTGGCATTGATTCAACAAGGTGCTGAAAGCATTCTTTAGAAATGTTGGCCCATATTGATAGGATAGCATCTTGCAGTTGATGGAGATTCGTGGGATGCACGAAGCTCCCGTTCCACCACATCCCAAAGATGCTCTATTGGGTTGAGATCTGGTGACTGTGGGGCCATTTTAGTACACTGAACTCATTGTCATGTTCAAGAAACCAATTTGAAATGATTCAAGCTTTGTGACATGGTGCATTATCCTGCTAGAAGTAGCCATCAGAGGAAGGGTACATAGAGGGATGGACATGGTTAGAAACAATGCTCAGGTAGGCCGTGGCATTTAAACGATGCCCAATTGGCACTAAGGGGCCTAAAGTGTGCCAAGAAAACATACTCCACACCATTACACCACCACCACCAGCCTGCACAGTGGTAACAAGGCATGATGGATCCATGTTCTCATTCTGTTTACGCCAAACTCTGACTCTACCATCTGAATGTCTCAATAGAAATCGAGACTCATCAGACCAGGCAACATTTTTCCAGTCTTCAACTGTCCAATTTTGGTGAGCTCTTGCAAATTGTAGCCTCTTTTTCCTATTTGTAGAGGAGATGAGTGGTACCCGGTGGGGTCTTCTGCTGTTGTAGCCCATCCGCCTCAAGGTTGTGTGTGTTGTGGCTTCACAAATGCTTTGCTGCATACCTCGGTTGTAACGAGTGGTTATTTCAGTCAAAGTTGCTCTTCTATCAGCTTGAATCAGTCGGCCCATCTCCTCTGACCTCTAGCATCAACAAGGCATTTTCGCCCACAGGACTGCCGCATACTGGATGTTTTTCCCTTTCACACCATTATTTGTAAACCCTAGAAATGGTTGTGCGTGAAAATCCCAGTAACTGAGCAGATTGAGAAATACTCAGACCTTGGGGTCTGGACTTGACTCCAGTTGCACGTTCATACAGACGGTATCTAAGGAGTTGCTTTTTGAACCAGAGATTTTGAGACTCACATCTGTAAATAAATGTGGTTGTCAATCCCCAAAACTGACAGTGTCAATGAAAAGAAAACTCTTCTCAGACGAGAATGCATTTGTTGTGAGCTGCATGTATAAGATTTTGGACTTCATATTCACATAATGAGATGTTATACTGACCTAAAATGAAATGTCTAAAACCCCTGAAGACTGATGCAAATTGAACAACCACTGAATTTTCAGAAAGCAATTGGATTTTTATTTGGACACTTTAAAGTCCATTTCTGTAGCCACCAATGTGCAAACTGTGAGATTTTTTTCTTCACTGAGATTCATGTAGCTTGTTACAGTTTATCAGGAACCAGACAATGATGGTATTTGCATATCATGTTTACATCAGGTGCAATGAACTTGTAATGAGGTTCACCTGGAGACATTGCAACTCTCAACACGAACATTATTTATTTAGAGAGATGGATTTCACCTCACAGATGTCGATTACCAGCTGTGCTTTGTTTCTACTAATGTCATAGAATTTTAAATATGTTTTAATCATGAAGGCTTTAATGTGCAATACCAGTACAGAAAAGTGCAGTGTGTTATTTCTGAAACACTTGTAGCACCAAACAGTAGTGATTGTTTTTCGTGATGCCACTCTGAATGCATTATGGTGATTGTACTCTTATTGTGTGTTTGTGTGTTTCAGGTTGGAGATGTCGTGGTGTGAAGGTTTGGGAGGCAAGATGACTTTGGTTAAATTGCTCCTGTCCTTATTGCTGCTACAAACGTTTTCTGAAGGTAAGGATGACACTTACACACAAATTGTTTTTATATCTTCTTTACATAGATTTTTAATAGACGTAATGGTTTTTATACTGTACAAAAACTGTATGTAATATCCCCTTACACTAACCATACCCCTAAACCATCACAGAAAAGTGTATGCATTTTAAGATCTTTAAAAAAAAACATAGCTTGGTATGATTCATAAGCTGTTTTACTTGTGAAGCCTGGCCAAATGGCCCCACAATGTTAACATTTTCACATTTTACTATCTTTGTTGGGACATTGGATCCTTCAAAGTAAGTAAAACAAGAACACACACACACGTTGTGTTTTAATGTTTTATGGGGACATTTCATAGACAAAATGATTTTTTAACTGTATTATACTGTATTTATATCCCCTTTCACTAACCCTACCCCCTAAACCATCACAGAAAAGGTTTTCAAAAAGCATAAATTAGTGTGATTTATAAGCTGTTTTCCTCATAATAATAAAAAATGTTCCCACAAGGATTTCAGAAATTGCCATCTTTGTGTGAACATTTTTTGGTATAATGCAATCTCTATTCCTCAAACAGGCTTTTAAAGGGGTATTCAGGAAGAGAAGTGGCTAAAACATTTTACTCAGATGTCCTCACTCAGATGATCTGAAACTTAAACTTAACATAACTTTTCAAGTATTAAAAATGTTACTGTTTTTACTCATCAGATTTCTATTCTAGCAACATAATCACTGCATTTAAGACACTGTGTAAAAACATCTGGACCTTGGGATTCTTGCGTTCATTCTATATCATTGCATTCCATCTTGCTGTCTTTGAACTCAGGAACAAATCCATGTCCTGCTAAATTGTTAATTTAACATTGATGCGTTCATTTTTAACCACTTCTTTTAGTATTTATATAGAATTAATGAGTTAAATTGACATTCCTTATTAAAACTGAATGTAAAAATATCCGAGGAAGCATTAAATCAGTGTGAGAAGAAGAATAGGACCTGTCTATATAAACCTGAGGTGATGAATATTAATGAGGTTACAACATCAACAGTGGCTAATTAATATTCATGAGCCCAGTGGCATCATCTTCAGTCCCCCACTAACTTGTTGCTCATGGGTCAAATGTGTTTCTCAGACTTTCAGATTAAAACTCTGATTGTGCTGACAACGGTCCCTCTTCTGTGTCACTCTCATCTGTTTCTCTCATTTTTCAGCCTGCACTCATTACCTTCCTGTTGTCCTTCTATCAGCCCACATGTCCTGTCTTTTCTCAGACATCTCACTCCATCACTGTTCTCTCGCAGCTGTCTATCATTCCTCATTGTTCGTGTGTGTTTGTGTGTGTGTTGGACACCTGCGCTCTGCAGCGGCCCGTTTAACAAGACCATGTCTCTGCCACTTAACATCAGTCCAGAGGAGTTTATAATTCACTGCCCTCTTCTTCCTCTTCCTGTCTGTGTCCTTTCCTATTGCTGAACCTCTCTCAATCATTTACACAGTCCATCTTTCTTCATTAATCTGCCTCACTCCTCTCGGTCTCCATAGGTCCTGTGGGAGCTGTTCTCTCATGGTTATTAGCCGTCTGTGATTGGTTCAGGGTTTTGAGGGTTAAATGAAATGGAGGTAAATTAGGGAGGGAGTTTGAGCCCTGAACCCCAGAACAACTCAGGACTGAATGTTAAACACTCCTCGCCCAAACGAGAGAGAGTTTAAAAGAATAGATCACAAATGAAAATTCTGTCATTATCCAAAGATTTTCACAGTGACCGTGACTGTCAAGCTTCCACAAGGACAAAACACATCATAAAAAGAAATTCATACTTGTGCGCTATATTCCAAGTTTTCTGAAGTCATATGAGAGCTGAAATTTGTCATCATTTGCTTTATTCACATTTTCCTACAGACTCTTATAGCACTTTATAATTATTTTACGTTTTGTTGATGCATGATTTCCAGCAAATAACAACCTGACATTTTAACTACTGTATGGCTTCAGAAGAGTTTTGCTACTGCTATGGGTGTCTCTATTTCTATGGGGATGAAATTATTAGTTATTATAGCCATTTAACATCACAGTATAATTAAAAGTCATCATTTTTAACATTTAATAGGCTTTAAAAATTAACTATTTTAATTAGGGATGCACCGATATGACAATTTTGGCCAGATACCATAACTCATAATTCTTAAGATTTGAAAGCCGATAACCGATATTTTGGCCGATAAATCTAAATTTTTGATTTTCCTCATTAAAAGCCAAAATACAAACACAATTTTGATGTTCTTATTTTAATGTTGTGTAGCCGATATGACAGACTTGCGCTGCACATTTTGCACTTTATCTGGATTTTCCTTTTTTAAAGTGATTTAAATCGTATTTCAAGCAATTTTAAAGCATCATGTTGAACAGTGCACATCTAAAGTGCCTCAGCTCAAGGAAATAAAACATGATTTATCGGCTTTTAGATATCGGCTAAATGTTCTTGTTGGACCAGATAACGATAACATTAAAAATGATCTTATATTGGCCAGATACCGATAATGTGGCCGATATAACGTGCATGCCTAATTTTAATTGAAGTGAACTTATAAAATTCTTCACATATTTAATGTCATTATTAAAGTGTCTTTAATGTTGTATTGAGTGTAGCAATATATTGATTTTTCTGTCTCTGTCCATATGAATGAGAGCTGTCAGTTCATTCTTTCTCCCACTAAGTTTATTTTGTGCATATTAATATAGAGCAAGAGTCATATAAAGTACTTTTTCTGTCCTTTTGGACTGCGAACAGCCTTTATGTTCTTCTAAATAACTCCTTTTGTGTTCCTCTGAAAAAAGGGGTAAAGTTAAGAGTAGTAAAGCATTTTCTTTACTTTTTTTGATGAACTCTCACTTAAAGGTAAAGTGGAAGAGGTGGAAGAGAGGTGAGCTGTCCTCATAAAAAATGATTATGTCTGTGAAAAGATCTGATATGACGTGAGTTTCTGTCCGACCTGGTCACTCAAAAGACTCTCAATCAATGTCACAATGGTAAAACATCAGCTACAAAGCTTGTTTCACACATCCTGTGTGTGCAGCAATGTTAGCAGCATAGCTACAGCCGGAGGTATTTGTAGAGGGCTTATAGTTTTTCCTTGATAATGGACGTAATTATAAAATTGTCCACAGCAAGCCATTGTTAACTATTACAAAATCCCAAAAGAAAGTTAAACTGCTTCATTAAAGCCTGTAATTTAAAGAATGTGTTGATAAATTGGTTTTAAGGCGTAGTATGTAAGATTTTTAAAAATGCATTCTCTTAACCAAGTTTACTGTTCATTGACTTCTATTAGTAAGCCGTTCATTGGTTTATCTCCCTAAAAAATTGAGAGCGAAGATCTGTCAATCAGTTATAAAAATAACTAGCTAGGGAAGATGATTACCTTAAAAGTCCATATATCACTGTCAGTTTGTACTGCTGTTAACACTGTCTCTGACAAGCGGATGCAATGAGACCTGTTTTACTGTTTGTTAAAGTGATATTTGACAGTTCACGTTCGTAAACTATCATTCAATGACGCGTTCGAGCACGATAACACAGAGTACCGTACATGTGCTGTTAATATGAAGAAAAAAAACTAAATAAATTTTGCACACAGCCATTGAAGCTGAAATAAATACATATCGCTAAATCACATTAAATTCAGTATTCATTACAGTTTAATTTCAGTGCATGGGGCTCAAAGAAAATTTCATTAAGCAGCAATAATGATATAACTATTAATTTTATCATTACAGTATAAGATCTGGAGCTGAAAGCAGGACAGATGTGGCAGGTTTTTTTGCTTTTGGCAGGAACTCTCATTAAATCTCTGATTGACTTTGTCACACACCCAAAACTCGTTTTAAATCTGCTGCCATTCTGTAATGGTCCAGTAATTAACACAGGCTGATGTGTTACTCTAGATTGATTCTAGTTAGCGTGTATTGGCAGATGCACAGTCGATGGCTTTCGTGGCTTGCTCGGCATCTCTCCATTTCTCTCTTTGGGTTTGTTCTTGCCACGTTCAAAGCAGAGTCAAAGAGGGATTCACCCTATCAGACACCAGCACTTCAAACACACACGCACAAGCCCTTTCTAGTGTGTGTTGTCTCTATGGCCCACTACCCATGCATGCGATCAAAGCTCTCCTGATCTTCCTGACAAATCTTGTCTCCTGCTAGCCCTGGAAGAGAGAACACACACGCTTGTACGCACTGGGGAAACATGTCTCGCACATAAAACAACAATATTGTATATTTACTTTTCAGGTTGGTTACATACAGTACAGTATAGAATAACTCTTGAACCCTATACACTGGCTATTGGCCCTTGTAGAAACTTTAATTTTACACTCTTAAGTGTAAAGGTTCTTTATTTGTATCTACAGGTCCATGAAGAACAGAAAAGGTTCTTTATAGTTGAAAAATGTTCTTTTGATTATTAGCATGTTCTCCACTACAAAAAAGATGTTATTTTAATAACTGGTCACTGAAAGGTTCTGGGAAACCCAATATACACTTCAATGAGATTCTGCGAAAACCCTGAGTGTGTTGTAGAAGTGGCTGATTTTCACTGTTAAGTCACTGTACGTAAACACACACACCACTTGGCCCTTATATTGATTGGATGTTCATTTGATGCCCATTGATGTCATTTCGATGTGTGCCATCTAATGTATTTGCTGTAACTGTGTGTGTTTTCTGTCTCTCTGTCCTCCAGCCTCTAATCAGCCACCTCGTTTCCAGAATTACTTCTTCCAGTCGTACCTGCTCATCTATGAGAACACACCAGTGGGTGAGTGTCTCTTGCAAACACACACGTACTGCTCTTGTCTGTACACACACTGATGGATCTTTCGACACACACTGTCTGAACTTCTTTTTTCTTGATTGGTCTGAGTTTTCTTGATTTCAGTCCATAAATGCTGGATGGACCATGTTTGTCTTGAGTTTCAGTTTGTTCAGTTGCTTTCGTGTAATCTAAGCAAAAGACCTATAGTTTGTTCTGGATATATGCGTTATGATTTCAGTGTTAGAGTATATAGTATGAAAAAGTTATTTTTGATAGGAATAACCATGTGGTAATGGCTTCTTTTTTTTATGTATGATTTATTTATTGAATTTTGAATTTTTCACAACAACAAGGACAAATACTCAAAAAAAAGGAAATACAAAAATAAATAAATAAATAAATGAAATTACATAAAAATTTTTTTAAACAAATAAAGATTAATAGAAAACACCAACACAAAGTCCTTCGCCCCAGTAACAGGTTTAGTACAGAGTATAATATATTATAACAGAACTGCATGTAATAATACAGACATAGGCCTAGAAAGGCATAGGAAACTACTCAAGTAACGTTGAGTAACCCAAAGACTAACAAAGTGTGCTACCGGAATAACCAACACTGATAGGGCAGGGTGGGTCAGTCAGTCAGTCAATTGAGACTGCATCCAGCTGCAGAGATTTAACATGCTCTAAAAAGGGTAACCAAATTCTTGAAAATTTAACCATGGAGCCACGAAGGCTAAATAAATTATTTTTTATTTATTTAGATAATCCAGTGAATTAAATATTTGAAAGGTACCTTATCTCAAATTCTGCTTGGATGAAAATGATAAAATCATGATACATATACACCTGTGACTTAAACCAGTAAATTATTTGCTTAGTCATCCAACAACCAACTAGTCAACTAGTTTATCTCAAATCATTTCCTTAAAGGGTCATGTGAATGTGTTTTTAAAATGCATATTATGTAGAAGAAATATTAAATTATTTTTGAATTTGTAGCTTTCTAGACTGAGAAAAGCCAGAAAATATATATTTTTGGCTTATGTAGATGAAAGACAACAACTCCCAGAATGCACTTGGTTCGCTGCCCTAGGAGGCCACGCCTACCAGTATCAGCGCAGTAGTTAAACAACAAGTCTAGGCTAGTCTAGTGAGTCTCCGTCATGAGTCTGCCCGAAAATGTGTTTCGAGATCACCCAAAATGTCTGGGATTACGGCTTTTGCGTTCTACAGTCGCCGTTCATTATGTTTACTGTGTCAGACGGGCGGAGTGAGGGCCGCGGGAAAAGCGTCGCGAGGCCGGTGGTGTGATTACCGATGAGCGACACCTGTGAGACGTAAGTTACCTGTCTCGTATATCTCTATCGGGAATTTTCTTAGCAATGTTAAAACGCACATCAACCGATCACTTGTTTAGCGCTCATGTAAACACTACATTCAGATTCACCAATGGGAATGAATTCAGTTAGATTGAAACAAAAGCTGTGCATGTAAACAATGGCAACTGCAGAAAGCAAAAGCTGAATCCCGGACATCGACGGCTGGACATTTTCGGGAAAAAGAGGACGGTAACCCCTAATACTCAGCTTTCCACAGAACAAGAGCCTGCTAGCTTAGCTTCCAAAAAAAATGGCTGACTCTGTGTAATCCCAATCCTCTATAATGGATCCGTCTGCGTATTCAGTACCTTTGTCCATATTTTCAAAAAGTTTTTACTGGTGAAATCAAGCGCACTGGCACTGATCTGTGATAGGTCTGTTAGCGCATTAGGTCCAACCCCTATGGGCGGGTTTGAAAGGGTGGGATCTAGTGCTTGTAGTCTTTACAGAAATCCCCCCCCTTCAATAGTATAACTGGGTTTCTAACAATGGAAAGATTAATGCAAATGGATGGAGTGTCCCTTTAATTTTTAAATATATATACATACATATTTTGCAGTAATGTTAAACAGTTTGCATGGCAACCCTCACTAGCACCAGCACTAAAGCAATACAGATTTAAATGTTATGATGTACATACACTTTTTAAAGGGCTCTTAATCCCTCCTCACAGTCTGTACTTCCCATCCCTCCTCTTATTCTCCTCTTCATCCCTTATTCATAGTTTTCCTATCTTTAATGCCTCTTTCACCTCTCCCAGTTTATAGGTCAGAGAGCATGCATGTTTATTTAACCTTGTGACCTCTTGTTATCATAAGCTGTTTTTGTGGTCTTATCTGACCCTCAGTCTGCGGTTTGCCTCACTGTTCCTCATTTGCTTCGGTTTTTAGCCTCCCTCTTGTTATGGACTGAATGATAAACATTTATGTATAATTTAAGCATATTTGCTAAAGGAAAGCACTTGGGCTGTTTAATCCTAGAGAAATGGCTTCTCTCCATAAAAAAAACTCATGTGAAAACAAATACATTGTCTTTAACTTGCACTTTTTTGTGCATTTGGTAGATTATACAAGAAATATAGCATTGTTAGTTCACAAAGTTGCATTTTATGTTATTTTATACTTTCTAGAATTTCTAGAAGTTTGTTGTTAACATATTGGTAAGCTAACTGTTTAATACTCTTATGCAGATGAAAATATGTAACACTGACAAAGATTTTGTTAAAGTTTTTTTTTTATTGATTGAATGGCAGTTTCTCTCAGTTTTTCCCCTCCGTTTGGCACAAATCTGTGTTTGTGGTTATCTAGTTTGAATGCTTTTTCTCCGTATTTACACATATTTACACCCTTTAGCCTTTGCCATCAACGCTCTGGATCCTTCACTGGAAACTGAAAGTAACTCATTCCCGCTAAATGTTTACTCATTACAATACAAGTCGACAATTTTATGACTGAAACGTTTTCTAAAAGGTATCAAAATTCCACTTATGCGTCACCAACCTACGCCTTTGTTATTGTAAGAGGCTAGCGACTCCTAGCGGCGAAAACAAAAGACATATTGTAGCTTTAACTCTTTGTTTGGTCTCAAGCAGTGCTTTACTCTAACAGTCTCTGTCTTTAAGTTTCTGTCTGTGCCTGTATGTATTTCCAGCATTTTTAGGGACCCCGATGATTGACAGGGCAATTTGAGAGTGTCAGGGTTTTCATCACCTTGCCGCGTGTTGTCGTGAGTTGGTTTTAAAATAGATCTATCGGGCCTCTTCGCTGATAGCAGGCTCTCTGAACCGCAAATACACTTACACCACACTTATCCATAAAATCTCTGAATTCTGCCATCCAGCCCATTTTACCTGAACTGCCTGTGTGCGGTGTGTGTATGTTTAGATGTGCGTTTCATTAAAGCTCGCAGTTGTGCTTCTTGTATATTATAATTTATTGTTTCTTAAACTATAGGCACTTTAGGCAGTGTGGACTTCCAGAAAATATAATCTTTTAAAGTGCTTTTCACACTCTCACTAGTTTATTTAATTTGTCTATTAACAATGTTTAAAAGTGTTGAAACTTACACTACCGTTAAAATGTCTGGGGCCAGTATGAATTTTTAAATACTTTTATTCAAGATTGCATTCAGTGTGATCAAAAATGTTGAAATAACTGCTGTTCTTATTTTCTATTAATCAAAAATCCTGAAAAAAATATATATTTGTAGGTTTCTACAAAATTATGACAAATTTTTATTATCAAAATCAGAAATGTTTCTTTCAGCAAATCAGCTAATTAGAATGATTTTTAAAGCATCATGTGACTAATGATAGTACTGTTGCAATGATGCTGAAAAATTCAGCTTTGACTTCACAGGAATATATTAAATTTTTTAAAAATTATATTCAAATTGAAAGCAGTTATAAACCGTTATATTTCACAATATAACTGTTTTTACTTTATTTGTTTAATACATTTAAATAAATGCAGCCTTGGAGACTGTGAGAGACTCAGAGTCTTACCTGTCCCAAACTTTTTTTTTTGGTAGTATGCATATTTTGCATTATAAATTATAAAGGAATAAGTTATATTATATAATACATTATATAACAATTCTGTGATGGAAATGATGGTGGTGAAATAAAATGGCTGAGACCTTTGTTGTGCTCAGGCTAGATATGTATACATAATTAAATATTATTTTTACACTGCAATTTGACACAATTATACTAATTTGACAATTATAGCTAGATTGGAAATGACCAATGCATAAAAATCAAGTGCCTGATGTTAAAGATCTTCCACTGACTGATTAGATAGAATGTTCGAAAGAATGTTCAGCATTTAAAATGTAACAGACAGCAATGACATCATTGTTATATGTGTGTGCTAAATTCCAATTGGATTCTCTCTTACCTCTATGTCATAGTGAATTAATTAATTAACTTTCTTGTATCTATTTAGATGCAAATACGACATATTTGGACATTCTACTTATTCAAGTTGTTTGGATACTGTATGTGGGCTTAGGGCTGAGTTTAAGCTTTATCTTCATGACATATTTATTCATGATTTCATTTCCCATGACATCATCAATTTCATCTGCATACTATATTGTCCTCAGCTGATTATACTTTAGTACAAGTTTGAATGTTTTTTTGCATTGACCCTGGATCCATTGCTCTTTGCCTCCCTCTTTAATTTTCTTATGCAATGCATTTATTTAGAGAGCCAAAATTCCTGTGACCCACCCTGAATCTGATCAGATATCATAAACAACATGAAACTTTGACAATGCATGAGCATGAACATTTCCTTGACTAACACACTCTCCATCAACAACAAATATGCTGATGCTGCCAATCTATGGTGAGCCATTTACAGAAGGTAAACATTGAGGTCTCGAACTAGTTAAAAAGTGTCGTAGTGCAGGCCATAATTAGTTGATTTCTGTTTATTGAGATTAATTAGGATGTGACAAGCTGTTCCCAGACCAGCACTAGTTCAGTCAGGGTTCATTTCCACCCGCAGCAGTGTCAGCGTGCCCTGTGTGTCCTCTGTACCCTGCCTGACTCTGATTGGTGGTCGGAGCCATCAGCCATGTCTGATTGGATGACTCTGATGGCTTATTCATGGAGAGGGCGGATGATTGGACAGTGCCAATTTGTCAGAGTTATAGTTTATTAGTAGCGCAGATGTCCTCATACTGGAGGACTTCCAAATGACACACACGCACTGGCACACCCCAACACAAACACACACACTTAAACGATGAACACATGCAAACCAACACGTTCACACTCATGACTTGATGGAGACACAGACATTGCACCGGGGTGTGTGTATATGCATAGTAAAATCACACGAACAGCATCTGTGTTTATACAGGGTCAAGTGAGTTTGTGCATCATATTGCTTGATACATTTTTGTGAGTGCATTGGTGAGCTTGTGCTTATTTATAGGGGACAAATGCAACATTGGAAACTGTAACGCTCTAAGGGGCCGTTACGTCACTTTTAATGCGTTTTGGCCATTCATTTAGGCAAGGCGTTTTGGGGCTTGAGAATGCCAACTTTTGAAAACTGGTAAAAGTATGTTTTTGGAAATGATACCGATATTGTTAATTTAATGGGATAGTTCACCCAAAAATGAAAATTAAGTCATTAATTACTCACCCTCATGCTTTACCAACCCCGTAAGACCTTCGTTCATCTTCGGAACACAAATGAAGACATTTTTGATTAAATTTGAGAGCTGGGTCACTACCACATCGGCACCCTAAGGGATTGACGCATGCATCGTGGAAATCTCTTGAACTCTCATCTCAGGCCCAGAAGGAAGAAAAGGAATAGTCGAATAAAGTCGTTATTTTGTTTGTTTTTTTCCGCACAAAAAGTATTCTCGTGGCTTGATAAACGTTAGTTGAGCCACTGTAGTCACATGGAATATTTAAACATGTTCTTCAATGACTTTTTGGGTCGTCAAGTTTCAATCCCTAGGTGCTGTATGTAGTGATACAGCTCTCAAATTTGGGTGAACTATCCCTTTAAGAAAACAGTTATATTGTGTGTATGCGTACACTCTTAGAAAAAAGGGTTCTATAGGGTTCCTTACTCAACTGCAAAGGGCTTTTTATGCAAAAAAATGATGATAATGACAAGAAAGAACCCTTTTGGCACAAAGGTTCTTTATAGGCTATTATTCATTCATATATTACATTATTCTGCAACATTTTGTAGTTGTAATTAAGTTATTGTTTATTAAACTGTTGTAGTAACTTAATATCCCATTTTAATCATGCTGATTTTTGAAGGATAAAAAGTGAAAAGTGGCACTGTTCATGTGATATTGATTAATTAAATTTTTTAACCACCAAATTCAAATTTTTAACCATTCCAAATACGTAGAGCTTTAGAACCTTTTAAGGTTCTATAGAACCTTTTCTTCTAAGAGTGTATAATGTGTTCAGTCTATACTGTAGGTGCGTAGGTTTTCTTTACAAAGTGACATCACCAATTACTGGCCCTGCTGCAGAATACAGCGTTTTTAATCGTTTTCATGGATCCGTGTGAACAGGGACCATTTTGACGATGTTGTCGTCTGTACATGAAAACTCAAAGGAAAATCGTTTCCGTTTTTATACATCATTGTCATGTAAAACATACCCTAAGTGTAATAGTGTTCAAAAGTTTAAAAAAATACAGGAAGAAAGTAATATTGTGAAATAATGGAACAAATTAAAGTCACTGTTCTATTAGAATATATTTTAAAATATAACTTATTCTTGTAATAGTAAAGCTGAATTTTCAGCATGATTACTCAGTCTCAGTGTCACATGATCTATTAGAAATGCTGATATATGCTCAATATATATTTTCTATTATGATTAATGCTTGAAAACAACAGTGCTGTTTGATATTTGGTACTATATTCTGAATTCTTCTAACTTAAAGATTTCCATGGTCAAAATTATTACAAAATGGTAAAGTTTTGTATATATATATATATATATAGTATATAGTGTATATATATATAGTGCTATAGGCACTATATGCTTACACCTATAGGCCTATAGGACATGACTCCTTACCTGTGTGTATATATACATGCAATGCAGAATGACTGAGTTTTTCTTAGTGTTGCTGTTGTCACTTGTCTGTGACTCATGAAGTAAACTGTTAGTAAATTAGGTTTTACCCTCAGTGTCCAAAGGGCTACTGTTTGTATGTGTTCTAAGCTGGTGTCTCACTGCAGTAGTTTATCAGACAGACAATTTATGACTCTCTCCTTCCTTCTGAAATTCCACTGAGATGCCTCTGTTTGCTTTCTCCCAAATTGGCAAGTGGCTTAATTAGACTAATTCAGTCAATTAGCTAACTGTAGCATGTGCATTCATCTGTTTAAATGACAGAATACTTCAGGCCTGCTTGGCTTTGAATAAAGGGCATACTGCAGATAATTATAATGTTAGTTAAACAGCAGTCTGCTGCTACCACTGAGTAGTGTGAAGACTTCATTAAGAGCCCAGAAATGCACCTCTTAGGTGAACCGGAGGTTGGAATATAAACACTCAGTACTCAAATATTGTCTTTGGTCACCATATTTTTCAACAACATGGGAAAAAGTTGTCTGTAGAAAAGATGTCTGATTCATTAGCCGCTAAGTAACTAAGAAAAAACAGTGTTTTTATGATTCTGTCTGCATCTCAATCAGCTCCCTAGCTCCCTATAGGTTGTGAATCAGTATATCGTGTACATGAATTAAGGCACTGGTAAGGACACATTGGGACACTGATGATGACATGACAACATCCTTATTGTAAAACGTTACTATTTTCGTATGCTTTTTTCGTATTCGATGATTCAGTCGCTCTGAATTGTCAAAATACCATTCAAACACTTGTCAAACTACGGATGCGAAAAACGCAGAAAATCGAACCCGAATTTTTTATGACGGATGAAAATTTCGGAGGCAGTGTGCAAACTAGGGCTGTATTCAACCAAAGAAATCCTTCAGTCGACCAAGGTCTTGTCCTGCGCGACGATTAGTCGACTAAAAGAAAAAAAAACGGATGTTTTGATTGAACATTTTTTAAACAATTGTCATAGAGCATTTATAAAACAACAACGAAAAAACATCGAAAATAAATAAAACTATACTAATAATACAATTCTTTGAAAATTAAGTGATTTGTTTAACTGCAAGTGAGGAGCTCTGTCCTTGGTCTATACTGACGGTCACAATCGCGCACCTGATCACACCACACTCTACAAAATAATATACCTGCTATCTGCCACATAATGCAAAATCCTAACAAAAGCTCTCGTTTATACAGGCTGTATTCTTCTTTACTTACAAAGCTATGGGTTAACTTTTGTCCAGCCGATCTGTTAGGCGTCTTAAAACAACAGACAAAATAGCCTAAAAAACTATCTGAAATCTAGGCTGTGTTGTAAGATAGCATATAAGTTTAATTTCGTTTTGTTACATTATTTAGGCTACTTTCAAATGAGTCAAGTGTACAGATAAAAACCTATTAAGAAAACAATCTATTGAGTCAGTATGATAAAGCCGTTAAAAGAGCTGCTCACGTCTTTTGCGCGCTCAAGTTTGATTTCAAATAGGCACGCGATGTGCGCGCTCATAATGGAGCAACGCGGTCGCCACCGTCGCCTACCTCCACAAACATGTAGCCAGACAAAAGATTTAGATTTCTTGGACATTCTGTCGATTAAAGTAGCGTGAACTGAATGAATACAGCAAAACCACCTACCAGTACATCCCTTACTGAGCGCGAGCAGCAGCGCAGACAGTAGGTGCGGTTCCCGAGTGTGTTATGTGTGTGCGCTAAACTGTGGCGCAGTTACAAGAAATAGCCTAAAAGCATTTAAAGTTGGGGATAAAACATAGGCTAATTATATTTAGAATACAGTAATAAATAACTGCTTTATAAAGGAATAAATATCAGGGAGTAAATCAGTTGAAAATGTATTTCTATTGGCAAAAAAAAAAAAAAAAAATGCGACTGGTCAACCAATAAGAATTTCAGTCGACCAAGACGATACTCGAACTGATTAGTCGACTAAACGACTAAAGTTGACAGCCCTAGTGCAAACGTGATTGACATAACGTAAGGTCGTATTTATTTTTTAATGTGCGGAAATTTCGGACTCAGTGTGCAAGGGCAAAAATAAAAGAAAGTCAAACGAAAGTTGCTCACTGTATTCAGCATTCAGTTGATTCAAATGGACAGCCTGGTTGTTGTAGATCTGGGGGTTATATTTCGGTTTGGATCGGTCTTCGGTCTTGTTCTGGGTTACAGAGGGTCTCATCTTGACTCCAATTAGAGGTTAGACACTTAGAGGTTTTTATAGAACAAGATAAATGTGAACAAGTGACTGTGTTGTGTCCTGAGCTGAACTCAGTGGCGTTTAGACACACTTAAAAATGCATGTTTTACAGAATGGTTGGTTAGGTTTTTGATTTGTGGGGTTCTTGAGTTTGCTTTTGAATATAATTTGGCTATTTTTCAGATCAGCATATTGGTTTCTGGGCTCTTTAAAGGGCATGTAGATGGTTTTCTAAAGAACTACTGCCTAAAGTTATTTGTGTAAATAAATAAATAATGTTTTACAACACTGTAGCATCAGGCTGTAAAACCCATTTTGTTTGTAACTAAACTTTATCATTTTTAATAGTGATGATACTTTAATCGGTTAGATTGGTATGTGTCCAAACTGGATGTGGATATTCAATCCTCAGTGGTCAGATTTCCATGACTTCTGATTGGTGGGATTAGGTTCCTTCTCTGTCCAGCTGAGTCACTGTGATCTAATGCTTTACTAAAGTGTATGTAATGCTTTACATAACAATACGTTATGCTGTTTTTATGTCCATAGAAGTATGCAGGAATGATTGGTAAAGCTTTGTCATGTTTATTTATTACATTTACATTTATTCATTTAGCTGACGCTTTTATCCAAAGCGACTTACAATTGCTATATATGTCAGAGGTCATTCAGCTGGAGCAACTAGGGGTTAAGTGTCTTGCTCAGGGACACATTGGTGCCTCACAGTGGATTCGAACCTGCGTCTCTACATTTTTCAGATTTGAAGAAATAAAAAATAGCAGATTCCTTAAACAGATTGCCTTTGATGAATCCTTTTACACACAAGTACTTGAAACCACTGCAGTTTTTGCAAGAATGTCTGAGATCCCACATGGACAAATCTCTCAAATCAGTTAGTACACATGTGTTTCACACACCACGCTACATTAACATAAACACCAGCTGAATAATCTAAGAAAACACACACACCTTTCTCCTTGATGTACGCGCTCTTGTGTTCGTGGTAATTACCGGTAGCAGTGTGATTTCAGAGGAAGTTTAGTGTGTATCTAACTGAAGCGTGTGGCAAAAAAATTTAATCTGATAATCCACTTTATTTTGATCCACTTGTTCACTCAGACTCCGTTTCAACACGACAATTAAACTTCACATATTCTCTCTTTCACACACGTGCTCTATATGCTGAGATTAAGTTCATCATATGCATTTGTCCATAAGGGCCAAATATTGCATGTTAAAATCTTCTTTTTTGTGAGTTTCTTGACCTTTCTAATTGAATAATATAGGAAAGTGAAAAGTGACCACTGGGTGAATATAATCGGTTTTCATCAAGCATATACTGACCATGTCCATTGTCCAACAGATCCCTGCTCCTGTTTAGATTGACTATAGTTTATGCTTATACTTGATTTTTTATATATATATTTATTTTAGGGCTGTCAAATGATTAATTGCATCCTAAATAAAAGTTTTTGTTTACATAATATATGTGGGTGCACTGTGTATAATTATTATATATATATATATATAAATACACACACATGCTTGTATATATTAAAGAAATATTTGTATGTATTTACTATATATAGATTTATATATAATTTATACTACATATAAATATAAATATTTTATATATAAATAATATTTTTTTCTTAATTATACATGCATGTGTGTGTGTGTATATATATATATATATATATATATATATATATATATATATATATATATATATATATATATATATATATACAAAATAATTATACACAGTGGACCCACATTTATTATGTAAACAAAAACTTTTATTTTGGATGTGATTATACTTTTCCCTGATTTATTTGAAATCATACTATACTATTCAAAAGGTTTTACATATATATATTTTTTTATATTTCTTTGAAGCCATACAATATATTTGTGTCACAAACAGGCTCACAAAATAATATAAACCACCATCTGCTCTCCTTTTACTCTTTATGGAAGATGACAAATTATTTTTTTTTTGAACATTAGTAGTATTAGCCTCTGGATTTATCTGCTTTTAAAACTTTATTTGCACTCAAGAATTAATCCACTGAATTCAGATTGATCATTTGGAAGGTCTATAGAGAAATTAATGCAAGGTCTAACTAATATACAATACAATCCTCAAAGCTGGATGTAATTTTGTTCTCAGAGAGTGAATTTTAAAAGAGAATACCTGTTGGAGACACAATCACTTTAAAGCTTTGAGTAGATTTCCTCAGGAACAGCTCTCCTTTGAGCAGTCCTGCTCTCTCAAATGTAAATGACTCTGGGATTGACAGCTAAATGAGTGGTCTTGTTAAACAGATTATGTTTTAGAGCTTAGAGCAATTATTTCAGTGCTTCTGTTTGGCATTGTGTGTTCTCATCTCATTTAAAAGTTATTTAAACAGTGCTGTGTGTTTTGTAGCCTTACCTTAGAGGAACTTCTGTTGATGATGAAGGAAGTGATTTATCTGACTGCTAAATGATGGCTCAAGACACACTGATGGCTTAAAGGGTCTTCATGGAATAGTTTACCCCAAAATAATATTTTTGTTATTTATGCACCCTCATGTCATTCCAAACCTTATATAATTTAATTCCTTTTGTGTACATTTTTTGTGTCTAAATGAATGAAAAATAAAGCACTGAAATAAGTTGTTTTAAAGTAAATTAGGCATCAAAATGTTAGTTTTGAGATCTGTAGATCTGATTACAAGATTGCTATATCTGTAGCTTGGCTGGATGTTGGTTGTTGGTTACTTTACTAAAGGTGACTATAGTTCAAGTAAGGCTGTAAGAAGGCAGGTTTTTAATAAATAAAGATAGCCCTAAACAAAAAGAAGTGCTATAGCCTGGGCTTGTAAGTTCGAACCCTTGAGACGATTCGCTGTTGTGCACTTGAACCACACGCTTAACCTCAGGTTGCTCTATTTCCAGTAACTCAAAATGGTGACGATTGTCATGCTCTCGCTTCCAGGAGATAATCCTATACGCTTGAACAGTGTCTGTAAACACACCATCCATCAGACCTGTTCTGTTTAGTGTGTATTACTGTACGTACGGGTGTGTGTGCTGAACACATGGTGTTCTCTGAGCTCTGGACAATCATGTTGTGTTTTAAGTGCTGTACTGACCACACACCATTACCATATGCCTTGAGCAAGGGCTGAATTAAATGAAAGCACTGTGTACATTGAACTAATTATAAGAATAATATTATTAGCTGCAATTGCAATAGTGTTGTTTTCAATTGTTAACTTCCACTGAACAGGGTAATAACAATGAAAACTAATTGTAATATGATAGCACAGGGTGTAAGTGGAATATTATGACCTGACTCGTTTTTACCTCATTCTCCCCAAAATTTCACAGTGTTTTTGTAATGTACAGTGTATTTGCTAGAGGAGAATTGGCTTGAATCGAGCAGGCGTAAAAGTTATTAGATTTTACATTTATATTCATTTAGCTGACGCTTTTATCCAAAGCGACTTACAATTGCTATGTCAGAAATCGCACGCCTCTAGATCAACTAGGGGTTAAGTGTCTTGCTCAGGGTGTCTCACAGTGGATTTGAACCCGGGTCTCTCACACCAAAGGCATGTGTCTGATCCACTGAGCCATCACCACTCCCATTTTTTATATATATAAAAAAAGAAAAACCACAGGTCACAATTATAAAAACAGCAATTCCAAGAGGATCCTCGCACCATCTGTGCTCGGGCCCTAAATATAAATAGATCTAAAACCTCTTTTGATTATAAATAAATACATTTATCACAGTTGTGAGTTTATCTCACAATTCTGACTTTATAATTCACAACTGCGAGTTCATATCTGTTGCAAAACAGAATTGTGAGATGTAAACTTGCAATTGTGAGTTTATTTCTTGCAGTTTTGACTTTATTACGTCACATTGCAACTTGATATCAGAGATATAAATTGCAAGTTTATATCTCGCAAATCTAAGAAAAAAAGTCAGTGACTACATTTACATGCAGCCAATTTTCAGGTTATGGTCGGGTTAAGGTCACTATTCGGGTTTCGGGTTAGGAATAACCCGTTTACATGCGTGAGCAGAGAGAGTTTCTCCTGTATACATGGAATTGCAATATCCCGATGTAAACAGCGACGCGGAAAAATTCGGGTTAGAAAAGGGGTACCCCAGGTATAATATCCCGGTTTTTAAAATCAGGGAAATGAGCATATTCGGGGTTTTGCCGGTGTTTACATGGCCGTTCGCGACCGGGTTATTGCTAATATCCCGGTTTTGAACGGGTTATTGGCTGCATGTAAACGTAGTCAGTGTTACGAGATGTACATTTGCGAGAAATAAAGTCAAATTGTAAGAGAAAAAGGGGCAGAAGCAAGCTTCCATAACCGTGAGCTCTCCTGCTCTAAATATTGACATCAGTGATTCAAAAACCCATTTAGTTCATCCATTATAGTGTACATTAGTTGCTCAGAATAAGTGTTAAAAGCTAACCAAGTAATACTGTATGTGTAAGGGTGTGCACTGGGTGTCCTTCAGCACCTCTACCTCTCTCTCCTTCTTGGTGACCCTATCATTGTCTTATGATTTATAAGGGCTGGCATATTTTGTGATGCTAGTTCTAATGCGTAATTGATTGGGGTCATTTGGAAGTGCCCACAGACGCTCCTGCAGTAATAAGCTCACTTTACCAAACACTGCATCGCCCCAACCCTGATGTGATTTTAAATCAGATTATATTGGAAACATGCTGTTGCTTCATTAAACTGGTGTAGGAAAAAGTATTTTACCATTCAGAAAACTCAGCTTTATTTATGCATTAAAATTCACACAGACGATCATGAAATGGGAAAGTGCGTTGTGTGTGTTGTGTGTGTGTGTGTCTTTGGACAGTTTTGCTGTAGTGTATCTGTCTGTGTCCAGGTTGACGTTTAGATGATCTCACTGACTGGCTTTACTCAGGCTGCAGGTGTGTAAGGTTACATTTCTGGAGAAACAGACAGAAGCCATTTGAGACTGTCTCTCAATGCTCTGTTACATCACACACAGGTATCAAGAAGCTTGATGGGAAACGTAATGATTCGTAAGTGCGTTTGAGGGCAACGTTTGTGATGAGAGCATAGCTACTATTATTTATAATATAATAATGTGCTTCAGTACTGTAACTTAACAAAAAGTAGACCTAGACCACAAGGGGCCAGTTTATCATATTAGATCTTCACTGCTTCATATTAGAAATCAGAAGCTTGTTGAGGATATAATATATAAAGTTTATAAGTAAACAAAATGTTTAATGTTTTGGAAAGAAGTCTGTTATGCTCACTAAGGCTGGATATTTGATCAAGTAAATACATAAAATACAGTGAAATAGTAATGCAACTTAAAATTATATATTTTATATATTTAAAAAATGCAATCTCTTCATGTGATACAAAGCTGGATTTTCAGTATCATTACTCCAGTCTTCAGTGTCGCATGATCCTTCAGAAATCATTCTAATATGCTGATTTTATTTGCTCGAGAAACATTAAAAGCACTTGAGTGACTTAAAGGTGCTGTCTGTAAGAATGACAGCTAGTGGTCGAAATAGGTACTGCAGTCCAAATTCAAAATATCAGAGATCGTTGTTTCCCCCGCCCCCTCTCGCGGGTTGCCAGTTTCAGGACACACAACAGGAATGAGCGTAATTGACAACGTTGCAGATTGTAAGTTAATGAGTTGCTTTATCCGTGTTTTAATGTGCTCTCGTTCATAGAGATTTTTAGATGGATTCCGAGGCTTTTTAGGTTGTGTGGAATCTGCAATCTCTGACTCAGTTTGTTTACTCATGTCCAAGTTCCATGTTTCCTGCCAACTGGCATCCCGGCAGTGTTGGGAAAGTTCACTTTCTATATTAACTAGTTCAAAGTTCAGTTCACAAATTTTAAAATAAACTAGTTCAATTCATAGTTCATACTTAACCATTTTGAACTAAGTTCACGTGTTAAAAAAAATGAACTAGTTCATAGTTATTTTTTCCATATGTTGCTGCGAGCTATTTTTTTTAAATGATTATTGCCACAAACCATATACAACCATTACAGCAATCGGCGATAAAAGTTTGCACAGAAATGTACGATTTTTCCTATCCTCACCGACCTTGTCTTAAACTGATCATACGATGCAACGCCTGTTTGATGCTTTGTCGAGCCCATGCTGCTTCTTGTCTTGATGACACATGCGATGGTGCGACACTGGTGGCTTGTGTTGCCAGATTGGGTGTTTTTTTTCCGCTACATATTAAGACGTGTTTATGTGTGTTTTAGCCGGATTTTCACCCGGAAGGCTCTATATAAATCTGGCACCCTATTGAACGAAGTTAAACTAGAGAGCGTGCATTCACAGACTCCAGAATGAACGCGTTCACTGTAACGTTCATCGGGCAGTAATACAGTATGTTCAGTTCAGTTCGCCCAAAATATGAAGAGGTTCATGAACTATCGTTCAATGAACGCACTCAGGCACAACACTGCATCCCGGGTTGTCGAAATACTATTGGGTGAACAAAAAACGACTGACAACACGGAACATGTAAAATAATAATAAATAAAATAAAAATAATGTATTTTTTTTCAGAGAAACGAGTATGTGAACCTAGCATGTTTCCCAAATATCTGCAAACATATTATGTTATTTTTATGCTTTAGTAGAGTAAAAAAGTTACGTAAAGCACCTTTAATATTTTTGTGGAAATTGTAATACTTTTCTGTGATTCTTTGATGAGTTCCAAGCTTTTTAATTAAAAAAAAAAAAAATAATAAAAAAAATAGAATCACTTTCGATACATTGAACGTGTCCTTGATGTATAAAAGTATTTATATAAGAAAAAAGATTATATATACTCTGCCATTAAAAGGTTTAGGGTCTGTATGAAAGAAATGAATACTTATAAAATTTGTGATACTTATATTTCATTACACATTGAACTCATAGATCTATTAATCCAAGAGTCCGAGGTATTTTGAGAAAAACCTAAGCCAAACTCAAACATTATTTTGTTGAATTGGTTTGTTTTCTAATGTAGTTGGTTCGGCATGGATTTAAACCTGTTGTTTATAGTTAATTTATTCATTTTAATTTGCTTCATTAATTTGTCAGGGATAAAGGATTATACGTCTGAAAGTAAAACATGACTCATTCAATTTCTCAATATTTCTGTGTGTGCCGTGTAGGTGTGTATGGATGTACTGGTTTCTGTGTGTGTGAATAATGTATGATGTGTGCGCTTGTTCTGTGTGTGTGTGTGTGGTTGAGATCATTTTGCGGCAGCTGCTTATCAGGGGCAGGTGTGTGTCGGCTGATACCTGCTGGAGCCGCTGAGAGCAGCCTACCTGGAAATTGATGTCTCACATCAGTGACCCGCTCTCTGCCCAGCCGACAACAACCACCCGCACGGGCTTTACCTGCATATGCGCGCGCCGCTTTGTGCCTGTCATGTCCTTTTTCTGTGCATATTTGCATCCATCTGATAATGAGAGGGTTAAAGTGTGGGAATATAGGAGAGCGGAGTGTGTGTGCTGAAAGGTTATCATGTCCTTCACCGCTCCGATGACATTTGGAGCAGCGTTGTCTGATGGGATTAATCCACCGGCCCCGTGCCTCCACTGAGAGTCACCTCCTCGACCGCACGGCCCAAATCTCCTGCCGTTCTCCTGTTTTTTCTCTTTGTTTTCCTACTGTTTATCTTCGCTTCATTCTCTCAGTCCACTCCTCTCTCACTCCTGCTCTATTGATTCTTATTGTCATTCAGGTTAAGCTTGCAAAGACCAAGCAATTATGTCTTCAATCTGACAGTATCTAGCTCTGCAGCGCTGCTCCACGTTTAATTTCGGCCTGGGCTGGGGTTGTGTTGGTGTGTCGCGGAGGTGCAGGAGTGTTTGCTGGATGGTTGGGAGGGATGTGTGTATAATTGAGGCTCTCTCCCCTTATCTCTCGCAGGAGAAAGTGTTTGACATTTAAAAGGCTCCTCTTTCTGTTGGTTGTACTCAGAGGTGACTGCAGGGGCTTGTCCAGACGGGGGGGGTTGTAGACAGCTGGGACTTTGGCAACCCCACAATTCTAAGTTATAGCTGGACATCTAGTAGCTTGACACCTTGAGATCAAAGTAGCTTGACACCTTGAGATTATGCACAGTTCTAACTCTTCTCTAGCTACTGTCTTTCTGATGCATAAGCTGTGGAGTTTTAATTGAATTTTTATTTATTTTTATTTTGTTGTTGTTTTGCTTTATTTTCCTTTTAATTTAATACAAATATGCTTTACAAATAGGGTTGCAAAGGGGCGGAAAATTTCTGGTAAATTTCCGGAAAGTTTCCGGTAAATTTTCATGGGAAGTTAAGCTGGGGAATTTTGGAAATATTTCATATTAGAAACCTTCCATGGGAATTCATTGTAATGTAATCGATCATTGTATCATATCCAAGCATAAATATAAACAGAAGTCATTAGAAATGAATGTACATTTCCAGAAGAAAATGTGAAGTGGTGCTTGCAGTGTTAAAACTCACCACTCGGTTGCTAGGGTGTGGTACATGGTTGCATACGAACCAACAAACCTGTCTGTACGATGTTCTGGTGTTGAGATATGGCTTATTCTTGTGTTCAGGTGGATGCTAGGTGGTTGCTAGGGTGTTCGCTATGGTGTTGCTAGGCAGTTGCCAAGGTGTTCTGGGTGGTTGTATGTGATCTTTGCAATTTAAACATTTAATAAATGTATTTCCCCATAATATCCCCATAATAAACTTCACTTTGTTTAGTCCACAGGCTCAAATGTGTGCCTTCAATAGTCTTGTGCTTTGGGCTTCTGTACATGTGATTGAGGTATGCAGAGTGCCAGTAGGGGGTGTGGTCTCAATAGCCATGCAGTAAGCAGTGTTCAATGTGCATGTGATTGAGGAATGGCATGGATATTCAAGTGTACTTGAATGGCATCTGTTTGTTTTAGTCAAAATTAAGCTTAAGTATACTTTCCTCAACTATATTTAAGTTCCCAATGAAGAGTCAACCCTAAACTTTGAAAATTCCCAATTTATTCCTGTTTATTCCCATAAATTCCTGTTAATTCCCTTAAATTCCCATGGAAAGTTTCCTTCTTTGAAAATTCCCAGAATTTTGCAACCCTATTTACAAATGCTTTACCATCTGGACAAGCCCCTTTCTTTTAGGCTGCATTTACACTGCATGTCTTGCTCAAATACGATTTTCTGACTATATCCATTTTTTTTGACGACCCGCTTACATCATCATTTAAAAGTGACCCATATCCGATTTTTGCATTTATACTATAAAAAGCTGAAACTACCAAATGTAGACGTTCTGACTCAGAAAAGGGAGTAAAACAGCATGAAATGCAATGGATGCAGATGCACGTAAAATTATGCAGTGTTTTGCTTATATACAAATATTTTGAAAAGTCAGCAAAACATTGGTCTCGTACAGCGGAGAAAAAGAGGAGAGCCCTTGTTGGCTCTGTAGCCATGAGCGCTTAAAACCGTGCCTCCCCATATCTCGTGAAATGTCTTCAAACACAGATTTATTTCTGTAATAACCCTGCATTTTTGCCAGCACTCTTCGCCCCGAACACTCAAAAGACACGAAACCTCCACTTTGCTCCACTCTGTGTATCCATCATCCTCCATAGCACCTATAAAAAGTCATGTGATCTCAGTTGGTGGTGTCCATCTGAGTTGACGTCACTTTTTTAATGACGTACGACTCTCATTTACTGGGGAAAATCCGATTTGTCTGCTTACATGGCACTTCCAAATCTAATTATCAGATTTATTACCACATGTGAGTGAGAGCCCGAAATCCAATCTGAACAATTCGGAATCTGATGCGTTTTTTCCTGCTTACACATTCACCGGTCATATCCGATCTGTGCCACATGAGAGGAAAAAATCGGATTTGGGTCATTCGAAACCATGCAGTGTAAATGGGGCCTTAGTAAATTGTTACAAAAATATTTCAAATAAATGCTGTGCTTTTTATTTTTGTTTTTATCAGAAGTATTAGATTCCGTACTTAATGTATTATGGTTTCAGACAAAAATATTAAGCAGCACAACTGTTTTCAACATTGATAATAATTAGAAATGTTTTTTGAGCTGTAAATCGGCATTTTAGAATGATTTCTGAAGGATCATGTGACACTGAATTTTCAGCATCATTACTCCAGTCTTCAGTGTTGCATCACAGGAATAAATTACATTGGAAAAAATATTAGAATAAAAAACTGTTTATATAAAGTGTAGTTAGTATTTCAGAACATTACTGTTTTTACTGTATTTTTGAGCAAATAAATGCAGCACATGTGAACATAAGAGACTTCAAAACATTCAAAAACATCTTAATAATCACAAACTTTTGAACGGTAGTGTCTAGTGCACACAAATATTGGGTTAAATAATGCACTTCTATTTTCATATTAATTGCATTATTTGTCATTGAATAGAGATGGGTTTGAGTACCAAGGGTGACGGCAATGATCGATCATAGCAATACAATAATTGCATGACATTTTCAACTTTTCATTTTTTACTTTTTTGATTGGTTAGTACGGCATTTTTGCTGGTACCTTGCTGACCAAAACTGTCCACTGACTTTCAGTCTGGCTCTCAATAGTCAGTTTGAGGAGATTCAAGTGTGAACTGTATATCACAGGTCGTGTTCTTGTGTTTAATGACATCTAGACAGAGAGCAACATTTCTATCTTTTCAATTTCCATCTTGGATTAATTATGGGATTGTTTTCTCTGTGAATTCATCTAGAAGAAGGTATATACCTAAAATACCTAAAAAATAATACCTTGTAGTACATACGTTAAATTGATATACCTTGAAAATGCTGCCTTCAGCCGATGTGTGCATTTTATTGAGTTCATTCTGAAGTTTATTAATTTTTATACACTTTCTTCCCTGTTTACCTTTGGTCGCTCTCTCTCTCTCATTCTATTCCTCTCCAGATTAACTGAGAAAGTCAATTGCCAATTTTCCTCAGCCATTGTCTTTATCAAAACCAATATTAATTTTGGCTAATTAGGACCTGGAGCTAATGAGCATTACAAAATAATTAGTTCATTTATAATCCATAACATCCATGGTTTATTAGCATCTCTGAAAGGAGGGTTTCAAATTCAAGACAGACGCAGTGCAGGCACACACACACACACACACACACACACACGCACACAGCACGCACGCACACACACACACACACACACACACACACACACACACACACACACACACACACACACACACACACACACACACACACACACACACACACACACACACACACACACACACACACACACACACACACACACACACACACACACACACACACACACACACACACACACACTCAGGCTCACATCTGTCTGTCTATCTAGAGGCTGTTGACTCCTATAACCTGGAGACCCAAGCTGCCCACCTGAATCCTCCATCCTCCTTTTCCTGCGAGCACCTCTATGACCTCACTGTCAGGAGTTGCAGCCAGCGGTGACGTGAGAGAGTCAGTGGGTCAACAGATCAGGTAAAGACTTCGAAACTGAGTGAGCTGCCAGTGTAGGCAACATTTAAAGACATATACGCAGTTCAGATGCAAAGTCTGTTCTGAAAGCAGCATTGCATCTTTCAGAGAGAAGGCAATACCATAATGGATTGCAACAAGCTCATTAAAAAATCCATTTAATATGAGGGGTAAAGCAATAATTTTAAAAATATTTTATTTTTTATTTTATTTTTTTTATTTTTTTTTATAAATTTTAATTTTTTAATGCATAAAATATACACTAACACTCAAAAGATTTGTTTAAAGAATAATACAATATATATATATATATATATATATATATATATATATATATATATATATATATATGAATAAACAAATATTTTATTCAACAAGGATGCTTTAAATTGATAAAGTGAGAGTAAAGACTTTTATATTGTAACTTTAATATTCACTTCATCAAAAGAATGAGATTCATGAAAAAGGGTATTACACTAAAAAATGCTTGGATTTTTTATTATAAAATATAATTATTAAATATAAATTATCTACACTGGCAACTATAAAAAGTTGCCAGTGTAAACAGCAGCACTGCAGTTCACTAGTTTTCGGAACATCTTTGGAAAATATGTCACAAAGGCACACTCCAGAGAACACACTCTTTTGGGACAGCCCTGCTGCCACGGCAACGCTGAGTGACAGACAGCTCTGAGGTCGACAGCAGCGACGACAAACATTCTCCAAGTATTTGACGTTTAAGTGAATAGGTGTGGAAAGAAAGGATGGGGTAAGAGAAGCGAGGAAGGATAGCTGCCAGGATTGAGAGGCATGAAATGGCTGAACCTGTGAGTGAAAACACACACACATTAGAGTTCTCTTAGTTTTGATTTGAACTCCACTCCTGATAATGTACAGGTCTAAAAGGTCGAGTATCGGAGACATCTGAGTTATCAAGTGTGAGAAATGTAGACTATATATATCGAGTGCAACAGTGTTCACACACACACTTTCAGCGCCACTGGTTTCTGGAAGAATTTTTTCCATTAATTCCTCCCTAGGGATTTCTAAAATGTATTTGTTAAAAGAGTTATAAGCCATGAACATTACAAACTTTGATTTAAAGCAAAAAAACTATTTGAAATTGGACCAAAAGACAATGTACTTAAAGGGAAAACTTCAGGATTTAGCATTAAGCCCTGTATTAGTCAAACTTGCTATTTGTATGCTTTCCACGCTCATATCCCCCTGAGAATGAGAGATTTATCTATTATGTCTGGGAAAATTTCTCAGATGATGCAAAAATTGCCATTTTGCGTATTGGAGGATTTTTTTTGTCCGGAGGCTAAAGACTACAGTCAGTAGTAGGGCCGTCCCACATGTTCTCAACCTGATCTCATCACAGAATGAACACATAGTGTCAGCCATCTTTTTTTGGAAGCTGAAGCTAGCACGTGCCCCTCCTGCCAAAAACTTTGAGGATCACTGATTTATGTGATCATGTGATCATTTATGCTGATTTAATAAAAAAAGATAATGTATTAATAAGAATCACCTTTGAGAATTTTATTAGGAGTCATACTAAGGAGTCTTCTCCATTGACATCTATTCAAACAGAATAGCTTTTCTTCTCCCTAGTCGGGATCCATACTGTTTTACTCATTTTTTGGCTAACCTTGAAGGCTCCCCCTGGGACTCTGCCCAAACATTTCTGAAAACGTCCCTGACCATTTCTCTTTGTTGCTCGCCACACTAAAAGACAGGAAACAAGATCGAGAAGGATGAGAGAAAAGTAATGTTAGGGGTTTTAGTGAGGTGTGTGATCGCTTTGGAGTTCTTGGTTGGACTTCTGACAGCTAAATGGTACCTGAGTAAAGGGTTTGTGCATGTTTTTTGTTTTCTTTCAGCACAGTTTGAGTCGGGTGGAATATTTTATAGCACATTCACACATGTGTGTGAGTGTTTGTTGGTGTTTATTTTATTAATTATTTATCATTTATCTTTCGTCACACACATTGTCTAACAGACTATTTCCGCAAATTGATAAATTAGAGCCTGGAACACTATCCATTCGTGACCAGTCATTGTCCACTGTTGTCTCTTACCTCACCCTGATTCCTGGAGGCCACAACTCCTTGCTGGAACATTTTATTGTTTTAATAAATTGACTGGGTCAAGCTTGACCTGATAGACCATCTTGGTCAACCTGTCTCATACCAGTGTTGAAATTCAGTCACTCTTCTAATATTTTTGCAGCTTCGTTTGTTCTGCTCGTTCGTATGTATGTATTCATGTTTGCATGTATGTGTGTGATATATAGTGTGTGATATATATATATATATATATATATATATATATATATATATACACACACACACACACTCACTACCGGTCAAAGTTTAAGATCGGTAAGATTTTTTATGTTTTTAAAAGAAGTCTCTTCTGCTCACCAAGGCTGCAATTTTTTGATAAAAAATACACAAAAAACACAGTAATATTGTGAAATATTATGACAATTTAAAATGACTTTTTTATGTTAATATATATTAAAATGTAATTTATTCCTCTGAAAAAAAGCTGAATTTTCAGCATCATTACTCCAGTCTTCAGTTTCACATGATCCCTTCACAAATCACTCTAATATGATGATTTTATGCTCCAAAAACATGTATGATTATTATCCATGTTGAAAACAGTTTTTTACATTTTTATTTCAGGATTCTCTTGATGAATAGAAAGTTCAAAGAACAGCTTTTATTTAATTAGAAATCTTTTCTAACATTATAAATGTCTTTACTGTAACTTTTGATCAATGTAACTCATCCTTGATGAATAAAGTATTGATTTCTATATTTATTTCCCCAAAAATAAAATACAAATTCTATGACCCCTAACTTTTAAAGGTAGTGTTTAATGTAACAAAAGCTTTCCATTTCAGATAAAAGCTGTTCTTTTGAACTTTCTATTCATCAGAAGAATCCTGAAATAAAAATGTAAAACTGTTTTCAAACATGTGATAAGTAATCATACATGTTTTTGGAGCATAAAATCGTGGCGTAGAGTGATTTGTGAAGGACCACGTGACTAGCTGAAGACTGGGAGTAATGATGCTCTGGTAAAATTCAGCTTTTTTCAGAGGAGCAAATTACATTTTAATATATATTAACGTGAAAAAAGTCATTTTAAATTGTCATAATATTTCAGCAATATTACTGTGTTTTTTGTGTATTTTTTATCGAAAAATTGCAGCCTTGGTGAGCAGAAGAGACTTCTTTTAAAAACATAAAAAATCTTACCGATCTTGAGCCTTTGAATTGGGAGTGTCCACCGGTAGTGTGTAGACCATAGTTTACTGTGGCAGTAATTAGCCATTGATGACAAAGATATGTTCTCTGTAATGGGAATCTAGTCAAACCATGCGTCACGTCATGCATGTTACTGGTTGAGTCATGTGAAGCTGGTGTGAGTGTGTTTGTGCATGCTTGTATATGTATTGTTGAACTATAAGGTGATGGAGGCAAAGGGTTACGCTCTCCTGAAGCGTGACAGATTTAACCATAAATCAGATGGATTAGTACACACTGGCCCAAGGTCTGTGTGTGTGTGTGTGTGTGTGTGTGTGTGTGTGTAAAACACTCTAGTCACTTAGAGCTGGCTTAGACCTCCATCAGTCTCTTGTTCTGTCATCAGCTTTGATAATAATGCACTGAAACTAGAGAGAGTGAGTAAGAGTAGGAGAAAGGCTTATATGACATTTATGATGCAATAACTTCTGCATATTTGTATTATAACAGTGACTGGTTTTACTTATAATATGATATACAATTTGTGCATTTTATATATACTTATTCATATTTATATATTTAAAATTGTATGCAAAATTTAATATCAACGGATTGCATTTCTATAGAAATAGTCATACTAAATATTTACTGTATCTATAACAAATATGACATTTTTGTTTATTTAACTATTTATTGTATTGCTTGTTGCAGCATATGTTGATTTTCCAGGCATTTCTGTTTTTGTTTAGTTGTGTGAACTGTTTTTAGAGACTGCCGGAAATTTGTGTCGTACTTTATTCATTTTGGGTAAAATTTTAAGCAGCTATTTTCTTTGGCAATTTGCTTTATCATGTTGCCGTTGGTATAAAAAGGCCTCTATGTAGAGTCCCAAATAAATAATGTCAGAATGCTTCCACTTAATTTACTTCCTGAAATTAATTGGATACAGAAGGGGGAATTTATAGCTTGAATGGAGTCCCCAATTGTTGCCGACAGCACGCAAAAGCTGTTTTACCATTTTTCATTATGTGTTGAGCTTCTGTTTTAGCATTGTTTTTGGATTACAATTTTCCTGTCTGGCACTTAACCCTGTGTTGTCATGAATGTAGTGCTCATTTTTTGTACTGGTGCGATCTGACACAGTAATACACACGGTCTTTATCAGTAGCGTTTGATAGCTCTCCCGAGGGACTGACCCAGCATGCTCTCTGGAGCTTTATCCATGGAAATGAGACGGCTGGATGTGCCCTGAATGTGACTCTGTGGAACACACTCACACAAAGGCCTCTCTGTATGTAAATGTGCTGAATAGAGCTGGAAGGTATGACGATACATAAAAATGTTTCAGCCAGTAGAGATTCTGCTTAATGATTTATACCATGGTAGATATATCCATGCGGCAGGAAATTCAAAATTGAAGAATTGGCTTTCGATTTAATCGGATGGACCACACCTCATAGGAAGTTGAATAGCCTCTATGCACGATCGCGTCCGAGTTTGTCTCAGCACGCCCAGTTACTTCCGGTGCTGCGTCAGTCTATGGTCAGAAGCCGGTTTTGCGTTAGGTGGAGATAGTGTCAAATTACACTTGCTGTTTATAAAAATGTCCTGCGGTTAACGTGAATGATGTTAACAACACTGTGAGGCAGTTAGCTGTCACACAAGAGTGAAAAAGAGAAGTTATTTAAATTATATATTTCGAGCTACATCAACAACTTTGAGGGTTAGTATCTCTTATATCGTACGAAATTCGACTAGCGAATCAGCGTTTCTAAAATCGTTGCCTCCGTTTCTGAGAAAATGGATTTTATTCAAGTTTTGCCGCTATACACTTGGCCTGCAGAACGCGCTTCCGGAAGTAAAGACGCCGACTGAGATTCTTTCGGACACACGTCATCAGGGTTCGTGCATAGAGGCTATTAGAAATTGAATAGAAAGTAAGGAATCAATTAATACAATTTAGCAATTTAGAGAAATTCAGCAGGCAATGGCATTCTGGCAAATCAAGTGTATTTAAATTGTTTTAATAAGTTGTAATTTGATTTAAAAATGGAAAATGATTCGATTCAATGTATATTTATCTGTTTAAAAATGTACATACTTATTTTTAGAGCCCGATCGAATGTGGATTTTTTGTGGTCCTGTACATTTTCCAACTAACCTGATTTGCAATAGGGGTTGAATAATTTTGATTACAACTGTAAATTAACTGAAATTTAAAAAAAAAAATCATAAATTACCACTAAATTAAGTTATTTAAATTAAAAACAAAAATAAGTTTTTTAAATTTTTAAATATTTGATTAACAAATCCAAAAGTCTGGGGACTCACTTACATTGAAATCATCACTTAATTTGTTATTTAATTTTCCGTATTTAATCAATTTACAACTTAATTAAACAATTTAGAACACTTGCCAGAATGCCTTTGCCTTCTGAATGTCTCTGAATTGGTATTTTAAGTGATTCCTTATTTTCTATTCAATTTCCTATTGCGGAAAAAGGCTGATCGGACATCCCCAATCCCTAATCGGACGCGGGTGATAAGAAATGTAACTCAAACATTGTTTAGAAAAGAAGTCCCATCCAAATTGGGCTAATGAGATCTTTTTCAAAAACACTAATAAATCTTATTGACTAACTTTTTGTTGTGTATTATATTTAATAGCATTAGTTTAGGACCATACTGATGTCAGATCAGTTGTAAATAGAATTGCCTGTGCACTTTGTGGCGGTATTTGTGTATATGCAGTTGCTGCCTATGCAGATGGTTCGACGAAAGGAAGCTCACTATGTTGAGAAACCGAAACGTGTGTGTGTGTGTGTGTGTGTGTGTAAACTCCTGATTTGAGCGGACCCTCACAGGGATCAGATCCGCTCTGACATTTAAAGTCATTTATGGATGGGGCGCAGTGTGTCACTGAAGGGGGTTTGGTCAGATTAGATTATGTTGACTCCTCAGGGGTCTATCAAAAGGAATAAACTCTGGATTGCAGGTCAAATTATGCATGGAAATATGCTCACATAAAACATGAGGAGAAACAGGATTTGCACGGATAGCCCGAGAGACCTAACATCGCCTACATTCAACACTGAAACAAACTCCATTCAAATCAATCATTTATGCTGCTTACACCTTTCTCCCCTGCAAACGCGGCTCATGGTATTTACCTCCTCCCTGAACACATTAGGGAGGGTACCATAACTCATGCTCTGGGGGGGACTAACCTTTTTCAATAGCCTATAAACAAATTAGGGCCCCTGTGCTTCAGTGCCTGTGCTCATTAGTGGAGAGGAAACTCAGGCGCTAAGACATTACGGGCACACGGATGAAGAACGGCTTTAGACGGAGATTATGACACAAAGCCAATTAACAGCCTTTTTGATTTACAGTTCAGCCCTATTAATGAAACACCCGCCATTAACACAATGGGTAATGAATTCGAGGCTGTGAATCATGTATCAAGAGTCGCAGTCGTGGAACATGTGCGGTTTATCGTCTGCGTGCGAGGCGAAGCTTTCGACGGGGCTAAGAATGATGATATCTGCAGTGACTAAATGACAACGAGATAACGTAATACAGCGCTTTCCGGTTTAACTGTGGTCTTCATGTCTTTGTCTTATTATTAATCGTGCTGGGCTATAGTAAAATAGTATTAACGATTACGGATTTTTGCTGGTCTAGATTTTAGATTAGATTAGAAAAAATAGATTTTTTTTGTGAAAACCGTGATTTTTTTTTTCGAGATTCTGATGAATAGCAGTTTTAAAAGAACAGGATTTATTTGAAATAGAATTGTATTGTAACATTGAAATGAATTTTTTGCAATTTTTTTGTTTAGTAACAAAAAAAAGCTCATACTGACCCAAAACTTTAGAACGGTAGTGTATTTTCAAAGTTAACTTTTTTTTCCCCCAGCCCAGTTTCACTCAGAAATGCATTACATTATGAAAGTTAAGTTAAATGTGTTAATGTAATTTCATGTTGTCAGGATACTTCTGATTTCCTGCACAGTTAAATATAAACTGTAAAAATATATTAAAAAAGTAAGTAACCTGGTTGCCCTAAAATTTTAAGTTGATTGAACTGGAAAAAGTGAGTTAATACAATGAAGGAGATTGATTTAATCATCAGAAACTCAAATAATAAGTTATCTCAACTAAAAAACTATTTAAGTTGATTTGACATAAGAAAAAAATGTTGTGATAACAAATCTTGAAAATATTTTTTTACAGTGTGTCTCAAATGGACATTTCTGCCTCTTTATATCTTTATTCTGTCATTATTTTCTCTCCCTCAACTTGTTACAAACCTGTATGAGTTGCTAAACACAAAATAAGATATTTTTGAAGAATGTTGGTAACCAGACAGTTGACCAACATTCAGGTTACCAACATTATATATTTTTTTGTAATTCAACAGGAGAAAGAAATTTTAACCAATGATAGAAGGAAGACAGAATGTTTTTTTTTCGTCTCGCACCATGAGCGTTGCAAAACTGCATTTCAATATAAAAATATTTTTAGTTCTTAAAAACATCATTCTGCTACATTCTATCTAATAAACCCCAAAAAACAATAGTGTGACACCTGTTGGTGTAAATGAAACACTGTCCAACTGGACGAGTAATGGTTATGTCAACTGACCCAAACATTCCTCACACTGCTTCTGAATTATTTTTAAATAGTTCATACTATTTATTAATGTTATAGCTCTGAAGTTGTTCTTGTAGAGCTCATGAGACCACGTCCACACAGCAAAGTGGTAGTTGCGTAGTTGTCAATGGAGGGACAGCTACACAACTACTGTACCACATTAAAAGCTCTCAGATTTTATTAAAAATATCTTCATTTGTGTTCTAAAGAAGTCTAACAGGTTTAGAACGACATGAGAGGTGAGTAATTAATAACAAGAATTTTAATTTCTGTCAGGACCACTATCGTCAAATACGATTGACAAATAGCATACAGTAGTTTGGTTCTGTTCAGGGCAAGAACTCTGGTTACACTATATTTCGAAAGTCACTATCAGACGCTTCTACTAATTATAAGTAACTTTTCAACTACATGTCAAGTAACTCTTATTAGAGTTTTAGTATATTATAGTAGACTGTCAGTAGTTACTATAGTTACTTATAGATTAGTGCAATGTCTAAAGTGAACTAGTGTTACCAGAACTCCCTGTGCATCAATGCAGCCGAGCATGGATAAGAGCAGGGAGAGCAGCAAGGTAAACACAACAGAACCAACATGAATGTGTTACAGATATCATTAATTAATTTTAATGTACAGACAACATAATTAGAGAATTTTAGCCTGATTCAGGGGTAATCAGAATCCCAAATCCTGAATGAGCTGGGGATGGAGGAGGGGAATTAGCTCCTGAGAAACGCGATAGCTGCTGATAATCCTGAAGGAGCTTATACTGTATATGTATACAGCTGATAGGGGCCGTATTCCTATAGGTAGATGATCAGTTGAGAGTCAGCTGATGCAAAGTCTGACTAACGCTCGACGTGTCTAGAACTGAAAAGCATCGTAACTATCACTTTAATTGCAGACTTATCTTGGTAAATCTGAGGACATTTGGAAGAGTTTTTCCTCTCAGGCGAAACATCTGGGTTACAGAAAACTCCCCATTTGCTCTTAATTTATTGTCTTCACTGTCTTGGAGAAACAATCAAGATTTTAGAGATCTCTTTTGTGATATTTCTTTGCTATGGGTGATCCCACTGCTCTTCTATGAGTCATTGTGTGTCCAGGTTTAGGACGCTGCTTTTCATTGTTTTCGAATGTGTTTCTCTGAATTCGGTGTGTGTTTGTTTGTGTGTCTGTATATGTCTCAGTACAACATTACAGTTGAGATGATAGTAATAAAGTTGGCAGTGTGATGGTGGAGTCGTGACCCCAGGCCCCTGTGGGCCCCAGAGGAGCTTTTGTGTAGTCACAGGGGCTGAAAGTCTATTGATCTATCCAGGGATGGATGCTCTCTGAGCTGATTTAGTGGCCCCAGCAGCCTGCTCTCCAACAGACCAGGAGCTACATAAAACACTTGACTGCCAGCGTCTCTACACAATCACATCTCACACTCGCCCTCTCTCAATCTTTCATTCTCTTTGTCTGTCTTTTTTATAACCGCACACAGTTTAGCCACCTATACATGCATTCTGTTGTAATTTGTAGTTTCAGGTATCATGTTACAGTAATGGAGGGGCATTGGAGAACCATACAAATACTTTGATATATGAATGTGGTCATCTTTAGTACCATAGTGTATACACTAATGGTCAAAATGTTTTTGAAAGAAGTCTCTTATGCTCACCTAGGCTGCATTAATTGTATAAAAAATACAGTAAAATGGTAATATTGTACCGTATATTGTAATATTGGCAAAGCTGCTCAGCAGATCCATTATAATCCTGCTGTCTACAGTGTAGTATGCCACGGCTCGGAGCGACTTGACACGACAAATTCCCAACAGTACACTGATGGCCCGTTCTATTTCTCATACTTCAAGCACTCGCAAGACACTCTACTTCTGACCTGAAGAACAAATGGATTTGCAATGGACGCTTTGTCACATCCAGTGTAGACAGGCTCAAGTTGACTACTGTCACTTCCAGTGTAGAACACGGGTGTAAGAGCCTTTAAGGGAGAGTTCACTAAAATGTTTTTAATTCTTTCGCGTCACATTTCATTCCAAACCAGTACACCGCACAGGATTTTGTGAAACTGTGGTGGATGGACCTCAGTCCTCTACGGGGGTCTGGGGATATTTCCCCTGTAAGAAAATGTTGTGCAAGTTCAATTCATAAATATGGTGCACTTTCAGGTTCAAAATTAAGAGCTCCAATCCATATTCAGTGTAGAAAATTGAACAAAGAAAATTTATGTGCATTGACTTCTACTCGGAAACTACAGTTGAGCTTTTATTTTGCAGAAAACAAGTTTACAAACATGTCTGACTGACTGCTTTGTCAAAATGCTTTGATAGCAATGGCGCAAAACATGACATTAAAGACCTTTTACATTATTATGTGATATATTATGTTAAATATTTTTTTGGCCATCACAGTCACAGTTATTGAATGGGAAGCACTGAAATCTACGTGGTGGTCAATGTTGATATTTTGGGGGACCACAGATAAATCATTGTATTGGAAACACCGCAGTATATCTTTCTTCAGTGGAGCACAAAAGAAGATATTTAGAAGAAAACAAATCTTAAAATGAAAGTCAATGGGGTCCAGTAATGTTTGGACCTCAACATATCATATTTTGTGTTTCGCAGAAGAAAGAAAGTCATACAGGTTTGGAAACACCTGAGTAAATCATGACACGATTTTCTGACAGTTTGGGTGATCTGTCCTTTTAAGGGTACTTTTAAGAAATACTTCTTACTGAAGGTTTATTTTATTTCTGTCATGGCTTTTTCTTGGACATGTCATGGACATTTCAGTGAAAGCCAAAGCCTAACTTTTATGTTAGACAGAAGAAAGTCACACAAATTTGTAACATGAGTGAATATATTTTCTATCCCTTTATGATTTTCAAATTAAAAAAAAAAAGTTAAAAAACAAAAAATGCCAACGATGTTTGGCCCTACTGTGTAAAACCCATGATATTAATTGGGATACCATGCACATTCCATAGTATATGCATATAATCATTCAGTATTGCACAATATATCAAAGTGCCATTATCCTCAGTGCTTTTTACAGTCGAGTTTTGTTTATTTTGGCTTTAGATCATAAATGATTATTCAGTAACATAAAAGTAGCCCATATGACTCATGCACTATATTCCAAGTCTTAATCTAAATCATCAGTGAATGACGTTTCTCACACAAAGCTATAGTGTGGCGTCAGAAGACTTGAAATATATCTCATGAGTCATTTTATGCTCTTTTTAGAGCTTGACAGACTCTGGTTCCTATTTGCTTTTTTGTTGTGGAGAAGAGCAGCTTGCACTTTCTGCCTAACATCACATGTGTTCTGTAAAACGTAAAGTCGATAGTGGTTTAGAACAACATGAGAGTGAGTAAAAGAATGACCGAATTTTCCTTTTTGGGTGAAATATCCCTTTAGGCTGCTCACAAATGTTCAGGTTACTGTTTGTGCTTAATTTTTGTCACATGTGGCAGTCTGACTTAATGTTGTTTTGTCCAGGAGTTTGTGTTGTCTGGTCACTGTTCAACATGAGTTACATTCTCTGAAATAAAACATTCTACACACTTGCTGAGATGGCCTGTGACTGCGAGAGAGAGAGATAGATGAGCCCCCACACACATTGCTCTTGTCAGTTCTTCTCGGCTGTGGGGTCTGTAAATGTGCAGTGTATCAGTCAAAAGCATAATGACTGGCCTCACCGAGGCCTAAATAGCATCATCTATCAGCCTGAGCGAGAGAATGTGAGTGTCACTGCTTTACACATACTCACATAAAACGCACATACACACTCATCACATACCAACACAAAGACTGTTTCAATACCTAGTGAGCTGCCTACATAGTGTGCTTCCAAATGTTAAGTAGTGTGACTTTCCTTCTGAGGCCAAATCGAATGCATCATTTACAGATAATACAATACCATAATGCAGTGCGACAGCTGAAATAATGCATGGATTATTTTATTCCTCCAAAGATGGAATGAAGAAACGTTTATAAATATAATTTAAATAAAATATATAAAAATATGATAAATTATATAAAATGTTTAAAACACATTATAAATATAAATCTTTTAATACCAAAAAGTATGTACATTTTAAAATAATACATATTATTTGTTTGTATTATGTATGTATTTTTGCGCTTAAGGTTGCAGATAACACAATCCCGTAATACATTACAACAAGTGAAAAAAATGCATCAAAGATGCAGGATGAAACGAGAAGTGATTATAGATTTAATTTGTAATAATTTATAATCATTATATTTAATATAATTTGCTACACAAAGTGTAGGTAAAATTGTTTAGAATAATTTAGAAAAATATTTATTTGAAATGTATATTTTTGTGCATAGAATGTCATATTGCATTTAATGCAATCCCGTTTTGCATTTTTTTATTTACGCTTTAACAAACGCATATCTTTACAAAAAAATAAATAAGAACTTCTACGGAAGACTATTTTAGTAATTTTGACTTTATTCTCGAAATATTACGACTTTATTCTTGAAATATTTTTACTTTTTCTTGAATTTTTTTTACTTTTTTCACGAAATATTTCAACTTTAATCTGCGCGGGCACCATAGATTCATATTACATCTTGTGAAAAGGGGCATAATATACAGAAGCCCTGAACCCCAACGTAAAAAAAAACAACATAATACCTTTTTCTTGAAATGCAACATTTTTTATTTATTTATTTTTTTACGTTGGGGTTCAGGGCTTGCGTATATTATGCCCCTTTTCACAATATGTAATATAAATCTATGGTGCCCCCAGAATGTGTCTGAAATTTCAGCTCAAAATACCACAGATAATTTATTATAGCTTGTCAAATTTGCCCCTTTTTGTGTGTGAGCAAAAATGCACCGTTTTTTGTGTGTATCCCTTTAAATGCAAATGAGCTGCTGCCCCCGTCTCCGTTCAGAAGAGGCCGATTCTTTACACAAGGTTCGAATACAATAACAATGTGAGTGATACCTTACGGAGAGACTATAGGGATTGCAACTTATAGAAACACCTGAACGTTTCTGAATGGTTGTGGATACATTTATGTAGTTGTTGTGGAGTTACATTGATTCATCTCATCGACTTGCATGTATCATCATGTTTAACTTTTACACAAGTTCCCTGATGTCTTTACAAGAGAATTGTTGGGTCAAATATTGTTCAGTGTTCGTCTGTGCAGCAACGACAAAACAGTTTGTGGCTTAGCTCGAACTTATGCCATTGCGTTAAACTGGTTACACTGTTACCAAATGGTGGCGCTGTGGGTGAAACTGTGCAGATTAAGTGGTGGTAATATAATAAAAAGATCCCTTTCCTACATCAGAAGGGAAGCGACATCTGATCGGCTTATTTTTGGACATGCTTGCAGAGAAAGGCTTACTAAAACAATTGGGATGTCACTTTTCATGTTTTCTGGGTTGGCAGATGCACCGGGACCCGATTATAGCACTTAAAAACAGAAAAAGTCAGATTTGCATGAAATGTCCCCTTTAACATATCCCACATCCTTTATGCTCAGAGACACATCACTGACCCAGAACAGCCATTTATTACCCAGCATTCCTTCTCCGGCCACACACAATGGATCCCTCAACCCTAAAAACAGGAAACAGAGAGGGGAAGTCTTTATTATTAATGAGTGTAACGTAAAATGCTTAATTTGCACCGTCTTCAACTAAATTATAACTCACACTGAAAGCAGCAGAATTTGCATAAATCTCATTATAAACAGAGAGCACAGTTCATAAATCCTCCCATTAATTAGCGGTGTTTTCACCTCTTTCACACATATTGCGTATATGAATAAATGTGTATTTGTGGCCTAATGGTTAGAGAGCCAGACTTGTAACCTAAAGGTCACGGGTTCATCTCCCTACTGGCAGGAATCGCTCATCGGGCGCGCAGTGAATGGCTGCCCACTTCTCCGAGTGTAGTGTCCACGGCTTGCAGTGTGTGATGGCACACATGCCTTTGGTGTGAGAGACCCGGGTTCGAATCCACTGTGAGACACTAATGTGTCCCTGAGCAAGACACTTAACCCCTAGTTGCTCCAGAGGCGTGTGACCTTTGACATATATAGCAATTGTAAGTCGCTTTGGATAAAAGCGTCAGCTAAATGAATAATGTGTGTGTTCACTTCTAACTGCTCCTAATGTGTGTACACTGACTTGGATTGGTTAAAAGCAGAGGTCAAATTCACTTCACTGTGTGCTTGTAGTTTAAGTTAGTGACCTTTGTGATTCCTAGATGTGTCTGGATGTGAAAGAGGTGCTTTGTATATTTTGACCCGAGTGATATAGATTGATTGCTATGCATTTATGCATTTTGCAGAGGTTTTTATTCAAAGTAGCTTTTAAAGTATAAATTTCATCCATGGGAACTGAACCCACGGCCTTGGTGTTTCTAGCACCGTGACCCATATATGTGTGTGCATTTGAATGTGTGTCAAAGAAAATATGTGTGTGTGTTTATGGCTGTGGAAGGGATTCAGCCTGATCTGTGTGTTGGTCTTTCTCATTATTGTAGGATTTGCAGCATTAGGCTTCTGTCAGCAGAAGTAAAGCTGGAATGAGTCAGGGACCCCCTCGCCAGGTGTCTTCATAAACGCACACCTGTTACCAATACACAGACTCCATGTGTGTGTTGTATAAAGAGCTTAGAGGGTGTCATTGTTGCTTCTGGTTATATTGTAGCAGGTTTTGGGATATTGAAAGACTGTTCAAGAGAAGGAATGGGAGAATAAAGAGGTGAAAAAAATAATATAAGTTAGTTTGTTTAGATTTTGATTAATGAGAGATGAAGAAAGAATGAAATACTAAAATAACTGCTTCTCAAGGTCAGAACTTTGCACTTGACACAAATATCTGAAATATTATACCTTTATTTACTCAGCCTCACTCGTGTTGTTTCACTCTAGTTTCAGCTTTTTTACCTGCAATGGCGTTTTGCTTTATGGGTGTTGAGCGGTACTGACAGAAGTTACGGCAGTTTATTTCATTTTCTCCCCTCCGTTTGGTCTAAAACACTGTGTTCATGGTCATCCAGTTTGAAAATGTTGACTACAAACAGGTTTGTCAGATATTCTGTAATATCACTCTGATACGCTGATTTCACGCAGCCGTCATTTTGAACGGAAGTGTCGCCTTTAATCATAGGAGAGTCGCGAATACGATGGCGTATTGCGCATTGTGTAATGTAGAATTTTTTTTTTCTAAAAATGTACATACATTTCTTTCATAGTTTAGACTATATACAGTGAAATTTATAAATGTAGAAATACAGTTTATATATATATATATATATATATATATATATTAGGGCTGTGCAAAAATTAATTGCGATTAATTGCATCCAAAATAAATGTCTGTGTTTACATAATATATTTGTGTGTGCTGTATATAATTATTTTTTGATATATAAATACCTATGCATGCATGTATATATTTAAGAATTATTTGCACTTAAATTCTCTGTGTGTATATATATATATATATATATATAAACCATACATAATCTATATTTTATAAATATAAATATTTTATATATGAATAACACATTTTCTTAAATATATACATGCATGTGTGTGTATTTATATATATATATATATATATATATATATATATATATATATACAAAATAATTATATACAGCACACACAAATATATTATGTAAACACAGACTTTTATTTTGGATGCAAATTAATCGTAATTAAGTTTTGTACAGCCCTAATATATATTCAGAACATAAAAAAGAAGCAGGAACGAACTATATACATATCCCACATTGGATATTAATATCTAGTAGTTTAAATCGCGGCAGCAGCTTCAGGTTGGTAGTCCAAGACATTGTTCTCTATCTGTACTTCCAGGATTCTTCCCGCCGGAGCCTCGCTTTGGATTTCAAAAGAGCAGCTGGGTGAAATCAGCGTATTCGTTTACCTGGGAACAATACAAGTCAACACTATTATGACTAAAAGTTTTCTAAGAAGTATTTCCTACTAAAGCACGGTGGTATTTGACTCTGATAAGCGTCATTCATAGCAGACTGGAGAGTGTGGCATTGGACCGCAACATGCCCAGTGCATTATGGGTATTGAAGTTTTCCTACCAATGTAATTGTTTATGCCTTTCTACTATAAAAGCAGCCAAGCTTTATTAAAAGCCCATTTTGCCAATGGTGAAGTACCACTTTAAGTGAAATTCAGCCTTTCATAATATGACCCCTTTAAGATGTAATTTTGTCTTAAATGTCATTCATAGTCTCCATCTGTGTATTCAGGTACATCCATTACCCAGCTGCAGGCGGTCGATCCGGACGGTGAGCCGCTGATTTTCGAAGTGGTCGGGGAAGAGGCCATGCGGTACTTCGCCGTGCAGGAGACGACTGGGGTGGTGTGGCTGAGACAGCCGCTCGAACAGGGAGGTGCGGAAAACCATGAGATGAATGACTGTCCGATTGGAGCTGACAGTGATATTAATGCGGCTGTCTGTTTTTTGTTTTTGTCTCTTCAGACCAAGTCAGAGATGCAGGTGGAGTTCTCAGTCAGTGACAGTCAAGGGGTGAGTTAGCGATCATCTATCCATGTCTGTCCAACTTTTTATCCATCCATCTATAAGGTCTATGCAACCTTAATGTTCAAAAATGTACGATTTTAAAGATAAGAAAAGAGAAATTAATACTTTTATTGAGCAAAGACATTAAAAATCTGCATATTAGAAGGATTTCTGAAGGATCATGCGACACTGAAGACTGGAGTAATGATGCTGAATATTCATCGCTGGAATAAATTACAATTGTTAGCATAAGTGACTTCTTTCAAAAAGATTTAAAAAATCTTACCAATTGACGCTTAGCACTTGTTGAACTTTTCTTTTGCTTTTATAATTACTATAGACTTTTTTTTTAAAATATGAGATTCAGTGTGGAAATAATAGAACATTCTCAAAAGCCTCTGCTATTTGATTTCATTTGATTTTTAGGTCGTCAAGGATACAGTGAACATTCAGATTGGAGATGTAAATGACAATGCTCCAACATTTCACAACCAGCCGTACGCCATTCAAATACCAGAGGTAATGTTGCATTCACTTAATTTTTCTTTCATGATGTGATCTATTTCTAAGTCAAACATGATATTGAATGAGAAGAAATGTTAGGTGAGTTATTAATGAAATTTTTTTTAAAATTTTGTTCAATATTATTTATTTTTAAATGTATTTTTCAAATATTTTATTTTAAATTATTTAATATATTTTATAATACATATTTTATCATGTTATTTATGTATGTATTTTTTTTTAAAATAAAAGATTACAAAGATAAACCTCTTTTTAACATCATGCACCAATGATTTGCATTAAGAGAGCAAATTAGAGTCAGTTTTATATTTCTAAGGTCTTCTCATCAGACTAATTTAAATATTTTGGCTTGAATTCCAGAAACAGTGTTTTATGTTTGGAATGCAGAGAATATTCTTGTATTCTCTTTATTTAGTTATTTCGCTCTCTGCTTTTTTTCTCCATGTTTATCACCCCAACTGAGATCAACAGAACCCCCTTACCCTCTCTCTCTCATCTCTCTCTCATGCTCTCTTTCTCTTACGCTCTCTCTCTCTCATGATCTGTCTATCAGCACTTTTTTCAACTTCAACCTATCCTTCTCTCCTTTTCCCATCATCCTTCTGGCCCATCCTCTTCTAATCCCTGACATGAGGTAATTTGGTTGAGTAAAGTAGACAACTTTCTCTCTCCACACACACACCTCAGCTGATGTTTATATTGTGTGTCTATATACATCCACACTCCTCCCCAAAGAAAATCTTCAAAGCCACAGTTATTTTTTTCTCTTTTCAATCTGTCATTCTGAGTAAATAAAAGTAGGGTGAGAGTGAGTGAGTGTAGCAGAGAGCTGTATTTAGCTGATGTTGTTTACCAAGGCTTGATGATTAAGCTGTCTGCAGTTAGAAGGACAGAGGAGGACCGGCATATTTGGCCACTTACCCAAATACTCAGTCTTCATCAGAACTGTGGAAAACCCAAAGAGATTTGGATTGTTTAATGTAGAGTCTCTCTTGAGTCATCTTGGAAGTTACAGCTTGTATCATTTATTTTCAAACATGTCCAGGTGACGTTTCACCACAGTCAAAAGATTTTTTTTTAATAAATAGATTTTTTACATAATGAATATAAAACTTATTGTAGGTTCATAAAACCTTTTTTTGCATTTTGACATTAACATGACGGTAATATTTTTTTCATTGCTGCAATACATTTAATTTTTTTGTAATTCCCATCTAAATGGTGATTTTCATTAGTGTATTACAGAAACATTTTATTTAATCCATGTAAATAAACACAACATAAGAATATTTACCATGTTTTATAAATATTTTACAATTTAAGTTAATCTGCTTCTCTAGCTGAATATCATGATCCATCTTAACACCAAGGTTAGTTACCATGGACTTGACCTAGGGTGTCTGGGGACACAGGTCCAATTGGGAGGCGCCAGTAGAACTGCTGGGTCTAAATTTCATGACTTCGTTTTACATTACGGTCTGCCATCCAGACTTTAAATGTCATAAAAACAATCTAACAGTCTCAGGGAATTATCACCCTCCCTTTTATAGGCAAGTGATCAGTGAATCATCTGAATAAAAATGTGGAAACTGATGTTATGCTTCTTAAGATGGATCAGGGGAAGCAAATACAGGGAGAACAAATCGGCCCCAAAATAGAGCCCTGAGGAACTCCACATATCATCAGCCAATCATCACTGGTTTCACATGTCTCATGACTACACATCATAGATGAATGACACCACAATTTAAATTGAGATTGACAGAGGGAAGGATGATTTTTAAGTGAATTTTGACTCTTTAATTATTTGGCCAAACTATTCCTTTTTTTCTCTTTAGAAAGAGCAAGAAAAAACTGCTCCCTGCTCCTCACCAACCACCACTTTCTGGTTTTAGGTCTCCATTTCTGCATTTTGATGGCCTCATTACCTCTTCTGACCTTGCTTGGTGTGTGAAGACACACTGTGGCATCACTCAATCAATCTGTCATTTAAACTGTATTCCACCAATCAGGCATTATCCACACATCACCCCTAGCATTGAGAGGATGAGTGGGAGGAAGAGCGTAAGATGGTAGGAAGAGCTGAAAATGATTGAATGAAAAATAAAGTTAGGGTAAGAATTTCAGGACAGTTTATAAAAGAGAATGGCTTTTACATCTTTACCTTAATGTTTGATTTAAAGGTGGTTTAAGTAACTGTGACCAGCAAAAATAAGTCAGGAGAATGTTTGTGCTTTTTTGAGCTAATCAGAAAACAAGAAAAAAAAAGAATGGCATAACCATTTTAAAGTTGCTTTAGTAAGAATATCAATGAAAGTAGCAGAAAATGATGTTTTCACTAGTATGGTTGTAATTTCTACAATGATGTGTGAATGAGTATCATAAGAGGCTGAAAGAAAGAGGCGTGTGTGTGAATGGGCCTGTAATTGGCAGTATAATTTGTTGGGTAGTAACTGTGGGAGGTTTCTTATGGAAGCGGAGCAGGTGAACAGCATTGCATCTGACAGTTATAAAGCTGCTTAAATTTACAGTGTGTGTAAGCATGCAATTGTGTTTGCGCCAGTGTATTTCTGCACCGTTATTCTCAGATGACAATGTACAGCTGCTGAATCTACAGTGCTATAGCAAGATAATTTTTTTTCATTATAGAGTTGATTGTATAAGACTGGAGAAAGTGGAAGAACTGGAAGTGCTTCTCCCTGAGAAAACAAAGGAAATTTACATTTGAACACTTTTGCTGTTTTACCTGAATTCACCCAAAAATCTAATATGAACAATTATCATACAATATTATACATGTTTGGTATCATTTGAAATGTCTCAGTGCGACTGGTACATAGGTCTCATTCCCATAGAAATAAACCAAAAGGGTGTGGATAGTTTGGAGATAACTTGATAACTGCTGTGGGTGTGTCCCCGAAATCAACTGTCTGTCAAGTCTGGGACGGTGATTCATGCAAATTCCCATTGTTTACTCGTGTTTACATTTGAAAAGAGGTTTCTGTCTCGGTCTGAGTATTTAGGGAGATGCTGAAGAAGGTTTGGGGCAATTTGTAGCTCAAATTAGCTTGTGATGCGGAGTGTGGGCAAGACAGTCAGCATCACGTATTTTCTAATGTCAGGATTACATCTTTTCTCTTTATTTACAAACAGAGCATTTGATGTTTTTAGGGCCCAAGCACCGATGGTGTGAGGACCCTCTTGGAATTGCTCTGTTTATTACGTATTTATCTTTGAACTGGTTATGAAATTGGCATGATACATTTACTTAACATTAATGTATGTCAGAAACATTTGATTTTATTGAAACCAAGTAGATTAAACAGATTTGTATGTTACCGCAAGCCTGCGTCAGATTAGTGGCGGCTAATATTTTATTCAAGTGTATGTACTTGGTTCGCAAAGACAATAAGTGAATTTCCATTTAGAACTGCAAACGTGCTGTTTGACCAATCCAAATTTGGGTTTGTCTTACCTCTACTTTCATTTAATGTGACTTTAGATAAGTGAACGTGGGAAACCACGGCATGGCCAATTCAAAGCTATTATGAGAGAAGTAGTGTTGGACGACCTATATCTGTAATAGTGGCTTGGCCATTCCTCTATTGAAGTAAACGTTAATTTAAATTCTAGTGATGCAAAACCACGTGGGCTATTCCAAAGTATCTTCAGTCATGTAAGCGTGAATGAGACAATATCGGGTATATAGCAATTATCACTGTTAGTGACCGAAGCTGGTGAGACCAACGTTAAACAGAAGCCGTGAGTTTAACCTAAATTCGAGGTGGTGATAAAACGGAGGTTTCCATCATGTCCCGAGCTCCTGAACGCGAGTGTGTATCGATGCCTGCAGTGCTTGGCGCTTGAGAGAGAGAAGACGCGGCACCGCGAGCCCTTAAATGGAAAAAATTCGATTCGTGGCCGTTGAGAATCGAATTTTGAATCGACCCCATTTTTAAAACAATTAATCGAAAAAACGATTATTTTGCTTAGCCCTGATAAACTATTCCAACCCAATCACACTAAATGCGCCTCAATAGCACGCAGTGTGTTTATCGTGCAATTTATATGCAAAAATTAGTTTTTATGTGCATAGGATACACATGCTTTGGTTAGGGTAAGTTTATTAGTGGTGTGGGGTACGTGTGTTATACGTTTTGGTAGAATTAGTGGTGTGGGGATTAAGTGTATTACACGCGAATGAACTGCCTATCTAATTCATGCGAAAACTGCGTATAATATCATATCACGTAAAAACTCATTTTCACGTATAAATTGCACAATAATACACAATACGTGTTATAGAGATGCATTTACATGAGAACAGGCTGACTATTCAGTGCTAAATAAACTACTTTTTATGACACATCAGAAAATTGTTGTTTACCTCTGAGAAACTTTTAGTTTAGTTAAAGAATTCGTGCTGTAAACAAAGTAGCAAAACCCAATATAATAATAAAAAAAAAACATTATTTAGTTTGTAGCTTGTATAGAAACTTGCCAGAAGAATTTGAAGGCAGCATGAACCTTTCGTTGTCAACATGCGTTCTGGAATTGCAATTAATCTGTTTGATGCACTCTTACAGTAGATTTTAGAATAAATGTGATGTTTAAGTCCAGTCTTTGTGCAAATGCTTGCTAGGCCACTCACTTGGGTTTGGATCACTCAATGAGATAAATAGGGAATATTCAGATTTCTTTCTGGCTAACAAGATGCAATCAAATGTTATTTGTAATGATAGAGGCCATGTGTTGCATGTCACACAGTGGCAAGCATAATAACTGTTTTGGATAGCAGTGGATGTATTAATAAATATTTTGAAGGGTGAGCTCAGCCCTGTCAGAAAAAAAATAAAATATGATTTTTTCCAAACTGACTATTTTCACTCCCAAACCTGCCAAACATCCAGAAGACAAAGAGCGTGTGTGCCAGCTTTCAATTTACGTTCAAAGAAAAATGGAGCTGCGGGAAATGGAGATTTGTGGTGGACAGTGATGATATGGCCTCTTGATCTGTGTGAAAACTGCCTGCCAAATGTAAAGCAGTGGATGTTTAGGGAAGGGAATTGCTCTCCCCAGCCAGTCATTACAGAATTCACTGCTGGAGCAGTAAACTGGAGGCTTTATTCCTGTCGCTCTCACTGAAATCTATTACAAACACACACACACATGGAAGAGAAAGCGCTCTTTCCCAGCATCTCTATAAATGAACGGGAAAAGGGGAGTAAACAATATAGAAAGGGAGATGGGAAGTCATACACTCAACTGATTAAAAAATAAAGGTTCCAAAAAAAAAATTTTTTTGGGGGGGGGTCCTACCAATCATTTTCAGTGATCGGTTCTTAAAAGAAGCATTTTTTTTCTTAGTGTGAAGAGCATTTTAATATTCTAAAGAACCTTTTTCCTCTATAGAACCTTTTGTGCATTGAAAAAGTTCTATAGATATTAAAGGTTCTAATGGAACCATTGATGCTAATAAAGAGCCTTTTATTTTTTAAGAGTGTATAGCTGTATTTTTGGCAACCCTGGGGTAATAAGTGACATGTAAGAGAGATCAATATAATTTGTTTATTTAATGTCTTTGCGTATTGTAGAAATGTTGAATTTCCTCATTTCTGCATGCCAAACTACCATTTGGTATGATAGACTGATCATTCAGAAGTTTGGGGTTGTTAAGATTTGTTAGTGTTTATGAGTCTTTTAGTCTCTTATGTTCACCAAGGCTGTATTTATATAAATAAAAATAGATAATTGACAATTAAATTAAAATAATTGTTTCCTAATGTGTTACAAATGTATTTTAGTCATGTGATGCGAAGCTGAATTTTCAGCATCATTACTCCAGTCTTCAATGTCACATGATCCTTCAGAAATCATTCTAATATGATGATTTGCTGCTCAACAAACATTTCTTGTCATTATCAATATTGAAAACAGTTGTGCTGCTTAAAAGAACATGAATCTCAGAAAGCAGTATAATTAAGTTCAAAATGCAGCCTAAATTAAGAAGAGAGCATTTGTGTGTTTGCCAGGTTGTTTGTATGTGTTTTAAGGCATCGATGCTGCATGTGGGTTTCTGTTTACGTTTGTGTGTGTGTGTTGATGGCGATTTAGTGAGATATCACAGATGCAGACTCATCTCGCTTCAGTTTAGCACACATAATTTACACTTCAGTGGCTAATACTAACAACGCCTGCTCCTGTCCGTCAAACCCTCCCTCTCTCTCGTTCTGTGTCCTGTATTTGCTTGAGCATGAAGAGCACCTTTGATTTGTGTTTGCAGTTTTTGGAGTCTAATCTTACCTGTCATACCAGTGCCAGAGAGAGAGAGAGAGAGTCTTTCTTGGCTGCTTGAATCAACCAAACCACAGAAATACCCATTTATATTTATTTCTGTAGCACACTTGAAATGGATTAGTCAGAGCAGAATTATGCTATGATCACAGCCTGCTCATTTATGTTGTAAAATATGTTTTCTAAGAAGTATTTTAAGTATTTGAAACATAATTTATTCCTGGGATTCAAAGCTGAATTTTCAGCATCATTACTCCTTTGACTAGTGATTATGTGTAAATTATTAGGATATCACGTTGATATAACCAAAACTATTAAACCAAATTTACACCGGTGTAAACAAAGTTCACAAACAGAAACCGTTCATTCAGAAACTTAAAAAAAAGCTTTAGATCAGGAGTGTGCGTGTATGTTTGTGTGTGTATATATATACAGTATATATGTATATGTATATGTGAATGAGATAGATAGAAGGATAGAAAGTCAAAAAATTTTGAGTAAGATGCGTGTAACATTCCCTATCTCTCTATATCCAAGGAAAGAGAGAAAAGGGAATAAAGGGGAAGGGTGCAGGACTTAATTATACATCAAAGGGGGTTACACTGGGAATATGAGGGAAAAGATAGAGACGGACTGAAATATAGACACAGAGAGGAATAATTAAACAGAAACAGGTTGGACAAATATACATGCACAATAAACTCATATATTTTAAAAGATTTCGGTGAATAACGACTTGAATTTCAATCCGGTTTTCATAAAATCTTCTTTTCTGACAATTTCTAAACAATTTAAGCACTTACATTACACTAAGCACTAAAACTCACAAATAAGTATAATGACCGAAGCCACAAACCACACAGTCAACATAAATAACATTCACTAATCAGTGTGAATAATACAATCTACTTTCAACACCAGAAATAAAAGAGCATCTAAAAATGTGAGTAAATGTACTGATTTCTCAGAGAGTGATAGAATAATATATATATATATATATTTAATGGTAAATTATCCTGCTGTATAATTCCTGAACCAAACCTTACCATCAGTAATTAGTGTTAAATATCCACTGTGGTCCACAATTATATGGACAGTACACTACTGTTCAAAAGTTTGAGGTCAGTAAGATTGTCTTTTTGAAAGAAAGTAACACTTTTATTTAGCAAGGATGCATTAAATTGATCAAAAGTGACAATAAATCATTTTGCATTGTTACAAAAAAATTTTCTCACCATAACTATGATCATGTTTGATGTGTCAAACTGTGTGTATATCAGTGTTTTGGTGTGCATGAGTTTGCATATGTATGTTTGGTTGTGCATTTGAAGTGGGAATATGGATGTGTGTGAGTAATGAGTGTTACTTGACAAGTATGTTTGTATTCAGTATTTGATATACCATACTGTGTGATCATGTGTTATCCCTTTAGCACTTGATTATTTGTGATGTTCATTTGTCACACTGTTTTATCTTAATATCACACAATTTCTCATTCTTACACTGTTTTTCTCTTCAGCATTTCTTATTTCGTAATTTCATCATCAACTTCACAAGAAAAGGTTCTATATTGATCCTAAAAGGAGTTATTTTACCCCAAAATTTAATTGAGCGAAACTTCTGAAGAGATTCAATTGCTTTATATGATGAACAGATTGAATTTTGTGTAGCTTTTATTCACATATAAACATTACAGAATTTTTTTTTTTGTGAACTTACGTACCCTTTAAACACTCATGGGTTCGATTGGGGTTCTATATATGATGCAATAACCTTTTATGCTTAAAAAGGTTCTGTAATGACAAGAAAGAACCCTTTTGGCACAAAGGTTCTTTATAGGCCATTATTCATTCATATTTTACATTATTCTGCAACATTTTGTAGTTGTAATTAAAATATTGTTTATTAAACTGTTCAATACCACATTTTAATCATGCAGATTTTTGGAGGAGAAAAACCAAAATGGCACTGTTCATGTGATATTGTTCAACTACATAAAATGATATTAATATACATTTTCTAACCCCCATATCTTGAATTTTGTGACCATTCACATGCATTCATAAATATATTTTAGGGTCTTGATGTTTGTCAATAATATGAAATATTTAATCCAGAAAAGGACAAAACAAAAGATAATGAATGAACCCAAAAGGTTCCATATAGAACCTTTTAGGGGTTCCAAATACGGAGTGCTGATAGAACCTTTTAAGGTTCTATATAGATCCTTTTCTTCTAAGAGTGAAGAGTTGAACAGTCAGGCACTTTAAATAGAACCTTTAGGGGGACCATCATGGGATAATTTAATAACATAATTCATTTTTTATTTTGATCAAATTTGATTAATTTAAACGGCTCATGAACATACTTTAAAATAAAATTACTTAATAAATTGAAATTGGAATAAATTTAAACAAACCATTATGAAAGTATTATGCAATCGTTTAGGACATTTCTTCTTGTATAGAACATTTTTGTCATAAAGCATTCTTTAAATTTGCTTTAAGAACCATAGTGTTCTAGACTGAACCCCATTGCACCTTTTTTCTAAGAGTGCAGATGTTCCTCCAAAAATAACAATAGAAAACAAGACAATTGTTGACAAGCTGTAACATTGATGTATTTGAAGAATTTGATAAGAAGTTTGAGTTGATACTGAATGTTTGTCTTTTGATTGCAGACCTGTAAATACTGGCCAGATCTGACTCACCGTTTGAGACATAAACACTTCATTCTCTTATTCGCTCTCCATTTGATCTCATCGCAAAATAGAAACTCTTCTACGATTTATTTTCCTTTTAAGCTTTTTGCTCAAACTCTCTCTTGAGGTGCAAGTCATTGTGCCTTTTTTCATCCCTGACTGAAAATGACATATTGAAAGCTTTAGTCTGCCATCAAATCGTGAATATCGAGGTCACAAAAACAAGGAAAACTTGATAAGATTGCAACAGTGAAGAGTAAACATAATGATGCTACCATTTTTTTTTTATTGTTTAAAGCAATAAAATCTAAAGTGGTTCATTATCAAGGGTAAAAACAGCAGCGAAAAGTGAAGACTGGGCCTATGATTAGTGATTTTCTCCATTAATCAGCCACTGATAATACAGTTCCTCCGACAGGACCCTCGTCTTATAGTCAGGAAAGAGACGTCACCCCAAAGGGCAGCCAGAACAGATAAACACTTCTCTTCCTCCGCACCAACCATGCATGTACATCCTGATCAAATTAGCGGTTATAGAATCAAACTAACACATGCACAGTATGCACATACACATTGATAATTGCAGTGTTTTATTGTTGGTAAATGCAACCGTATTGAATACATAACTGAAGCCAGAATGAATGTGGCATCTCTTTGTGCAATGCACCTTTTGTATGATAATCAGCTCTCTGCCCATTTGCATTTAATTCTATTAAAAACACAATTCACCTGAATGAAATGGATAGAGGGAGAGAAATGAGACCGAGAGATATAGGAGACACACAGAATGAGAAAACAATGTTTATGCGGTAAATTTGTTTTTCTTGGGGAGATGCTTTTAAAGCTGGTTCATTGGATTTTGTGACGACTTTAATGACTTTTTTCAGTCCTGAAATAAAAATTGTCATTATTTACTCTTTGAGTTAATTCTCATTTTTGCCCTTTTCATGATTTTTTCAGTCTATTTTGGACGTTTTCTTCCACACAATGTACAGTGGTCAAGCTCCAAAAAGGACAAAAAATATCATGAAAGTAGTTCTGTCTTATTCGATTACTCATTTCTATAAATGTGAAGACATATTTGACCAGGTTTGTAGTCAGCCGATGCCATTTTAAGTTTAAATATGTAGCGACATGGATGAGATATGAGAGCTATGGTGAATAATGGCTTAAATTTAGTCATAAACGGTAAGCCATTTTTATAGTGCGTTTTTGTCTTTTTTGGAGCCTGACAGTGAATGTCCTGCTTTACTTTCATTGTATGGAAAAGAGCTGGGACATTCTGCTAAAAGTCGTCTTTTTTTCTTTGATGGTGAGTAAATCATGACAAAATTTTCATTATCATCTTTTTCCTGTCTTTTCCGTAGTGTTTCTACAGTGTGTCGGTCCCATGTGGCGTCTGACCCTGGCTCTCTCCCCGCTGAGACACAAAAAATAGGATGAATGAGAGAATGAAAGAGTTGAATGATTGAGGCAGAGGAATGGGAGATGGAGGGTTTTTCTTTTTGGCGTCCTTGTGCTCTCTCCATGAGGTACCCAAATACCATCAGTTTTTTCTCTTTCTGCATTGTGTTCTCTCTCTCTCTCTCTCTCTCTCCTCTCTCTCTGTCTGTCTCCGGCCTTCCAGTCTCTTTCTTGATTATCTTTCTTCTTAAATACACAGCGCAGACCTTTAGCAACCAGTCAGCCGTGAACTTGTGTGTGTGTCTGTGCAAAGCCTATTTGATAGAGTATATTTCTTCACACATATATTTCTATGCTGCTCTTTATGCTGCCATATGTCAAAGCATCAGTGTGTATTATATGCTTAGTGTTTATATACACTGATACTTTGCTTCTGTCAGTGTACAAGGATAAATAAATACATATGCATATTTAATTTATTTCAAATATTTATACATTGCATTCAAAATATTTTAAATTAAATCATTGTAAAAAACATTTTAAATTATTTAGTTTATTTTTTATGTAATTTATAATCATTTATAAATATTATAAAATGAATAAATTCATGAAAAATTGTTTAATATGCTATGTTATATTTGATTATATTTAATTTAGTTTATAACAAATATAATGTATTTAATTGGTTAAATTTGCTTGCCTGAAGCTGTTAGTATACACTCTCAGAAAAAGGTACAAAAGCTGTCACTGGGGCTGTACCTTTTCAAAAGGTACACTTTTGTACCTAAAGGGTGCATATTGCTACCTTAGTGGTACATATTAGCACCTAAAATGTACATCAGCTCTTAAATGTACATATTAACACCTAAAATGTACATATCAACACTTAAAATGGACATATTAGCACATAAAATGTAACATATCAGCACTTAAAATGTACATATCAGCACTCTAAAATGTACATATCAGGACCTAAAATGTACATATCAACACTTAAAATGTACATATCAGCACCTAAAATGTACATATCAACACTTAAAATGGACATATTAGCACCTAAAATGTACATATTTACACCTAAAATGTACATATCAACACTTAAAATGTACATATTAGCACCTAAAATGTACATATCAGCACTTAAAATGTACATATTAGCACCTAAAATGTACATATCAACACTTAAAATGTACATATTAGCACCTAAAATGTACATATCAACACTTAAAATGTACATATCAACTCTTAAAATGTACATATCAGGACCTAAAATGTACATATCAACACTTAAAATGTACATATCAGCACCTAAAATGTACATATTAACACTTAAAATGTACATATTAGCACATAAAATGTACATATTTACACCTAAAATGTACATATTAACACTTAAAATGTACATATTAGCACCTAAAATGTATGGACAAAATGGACAAAAGTTTACCTTTTGAATAGGTACATCCCCAGTGACAGCTTTTGTACCTTTTTTCTGAGAGTGTATCATTTTCCGTCCCTCATGTTGTTCCAAATGTGCATGAATTTATTTGCTTCTATAAACAACCAATGGTATTTGGTCCCCATGTCAATGCTGGTGCTATGCATCTTTAATCAGGCACCAATTTTTTAATATACATAAGCGAGGCGAAGATCGTTAAAATCGTTAAGTTTTGGCTTAGCTTCTCATACACAGCTATTGTACGCTTTCAGAAGACTTCGACTATAGCACATGAGTCAAATCTTTTCTCCTTTTGGCTAAATTACCTTCTATACAACTTCACAGATTACACCTTCTTGTGATTTGCTTAATGTTCTTGCACATCTTTCATCTAGTCCTTCGTCGCCCTTACTGATTTTAGTTTTGTTGGTAGATAAGCGGGTATGGACACTGGAAAAAGACACATTGTAATACATTTGTGTCTGTGATGATCATTGTTTTAAAGCAGCGTCTTGCTTATATGATGTCACTTCATGTGGGCTGAGTTGCGTCTCATGGGTCGCGGGGCCTTTATAAATTGTAGCATAACGCTGCATGTGTGTTCAGTGTAAGTTTTGATTGGGAGAATCAGGACAGACGGATGAGAGAGAAATAATAAAGATGTGCAGCCCCTCCCGCTAAGAGCCATTTCCATCAGGTAGAGGAGGAGAGCTATTCTTCTGCTTCATTACTCATCTTTCACTCTCTCTCTGCTCTGTTCTCATCATGTTCAGGAAAGTGGACGAGGACAAAACAAAAAATAAAAACTGGAGGAAAATGAAATATGAGAGTAAGAATGACTTAAAATTGAAAATCAGATCTTGGGCAATTTTGGATGCAATGTGAATAAGAATGTGAATTTCACTTTAATACTTCTCAGTCCTCTTTCTTTTTCTCTCTTTTTCTCAAACCCCCTCATAACGGATTCATAATGCATTTGACATTTGTAATAGGACATATCTGATTGAAACCAAGAATTAAGAAAGTAAATAGGGTCCAACATCATATGGCCAAATTTACAAAGAGCCAGAGCCGAGCCTTTTGGGGGCCTAAGCAGAATATGTCGTCTCTACCACACTTGGAGTTTGAAGATATTTACATAAGTTATATGAAAAAATGAAAGCCTACAGAAGTACACATAGCTATATTTTTTTTCAAAAGTGGATGGGTTAACAATGCTGTCGCACGTCTTCATAATCAAAGCAAAGGTCCGTTTGCTAATGTTTGCAGCTTCACTCTTAGAAGAAAACGGTTCTATATAGAACCTTAAAAGGTTCTAAAGTGCTACGTATTTGGAACCCTGAAAATCTTCTATATCAAAATTCTAAAGATATGGGGCTAGAAAAATGTATATATTTATATCATTTTATGTAGTTAATCAATATACCACGAAAAGTGCCATTTCAGATTTTCTCCTCCAAAAATCAGCATGATTAAAATGTGATATTAAGTTTTAATAAACAATAATTTAATTACAACTACAAAATATTGCAGAATAATGTAATTTATGTATGAATAATAGCCTACAAAGAACCTCTGTGCCAAAAGGGTTCTTTCCTGTCATTATTGAACCTTTTTTTAGCATAAAATGTAATTTGGAGTTGAGTAAAGAACCCTATGCTACATATATAGAACCCTTTTTTCTAAGAGTGTTCACAAAGTGAACATCTGTTCAATCGTGTGATGAAGTCTTCATTTGAATATGTAGGGGAAAGCAGGGCACAACATAACGCATTTTGGTTTTGGCTCAAATAAATAAATTAAATTAGATTAGATTTTTTACACAAGCAACATACACGTCTCTGCTACAAATGAACACTTAAAGTTTTTTTCTAGGACCTACCATTTTCGTACAGTTGCACTGAAAGTGACAGAAATGCAAATGTTACAACTTACCCCATATACAGGGTTAATTGTAACAGACAGAGGGGTTAGTTGTAACACTTGTGTGTAACACACATAATTCAGGAATATTTTATTTGTATAGTTTGATATTGTTTGTGCGTCTGTATAGACAGATATCCATACATCCATCCTCATCCAATCATCCTTATATTGTGGATCAATATCATGGATAAGAGACATAGAAAGGGTTGCACAGTTTTGCAATAAATAATAATAAATAAAATTATAATTAAATTAGATTTGTTTGTGGCAGCTGCATGTACAATTATTATTATTTAATCTTAATAATAACAGTCATAATAATACAAATGAGCTTAAAATAAAAATGTAAAGGGTTTATTGCATTAAAACATGCCATATTTTTAATAAATAAACAAGTTATCATTCATAGTACAATACATTTTAAACATTTCAAATTCCAACATTGTTTGTGAACGTCCAACAAAGTTAAATGTATACTCAAACCTGAAAAGTTTTGTGGCTCCGTTTTCATTTGATTATCATTGTACACTTGGCGGCTTGTTTGTAACACTGTGTTACAACTAACCCCGCTGTGTATTACATATTTTAATCCTAGCTAACAGTCGCTAGGAATTGCTGACATGTTTCAAAATGGTGCCAACATGTTTGAGCCAACAAGACAGTGATTAAGGCAATATAAAGTTAGATTTGGAAATGTATACACCCAACTCAGAAACCGAAAAAACCTATGATGAAAAAAAATTACTTATACACTCTTTGTCCAGTATCTTCACGAAATATAATCTAAACTTTCCGCAAATTCGTGGGAGGACCGTCTTCGGGCAGCGAGAGAAAAATAGCGGAAAGACAGCCTGCTGGTCCCGACGAACTACGTAAAACGTCCGTGCTACATTTAACTCGCGCCAGGTTGTGCCCCGCGCTCCCCTACACCCTGCTCTGCTGCGAATGACAGCTTGAATGATACAAAGTGAAAACTTATGCCAACTGTATCATATATGGCTAGCAGGATGTCAAACATTGTAGCCAACCTGCTTATCCACTCCACATAGCATCAGACAACAGACAAAAGCAGTGAATAATCCTGTTAGCAATCTGTTAGGCTGTAATATAATAGTGTGCATGCAAAGTACTGTAAGTAAGTTATAAGTAGACTCAATTCAACAGTAACGTGTCATTCATACTCCATGTACTCATCTCCTCATATCACATCAAATCAAAACACCAACTGTAGTATATTAAAACGTTCGTCCTGGCAAGATCCTTGATATGTTTACTGGGTTTCGTTGCTACAGAACAACGTTCTTGCCCTCCAGCCAGTGCTTGTGACGTCATGTGCAAACTATGAATCGTTGTTGATGATCCCCATTACTGTAGTGTCATCAGTGAAACTTGATGATGTGATTGTTCTTGTGTTTGCCAATGCAGTCGCAGGTCAGCAGGCTCAGTACATCTGCTGATGCGTATGGTGGGATGATAAGTGTTTTGCACAGCTGAGGCTTGTCTGTGAATGAAAGACCGCAACTGATGTGGTCAGTTCAAAAGAAGACATTTGTTAATAAGCGTCTAGAGAATGAAGGGTTTGAACACTGAATAGAAATCAATGAAGAGCATCCTCTTTATTTTCCAGGTGATATAAATGAGTGTCACTCACTGTAGTCTGATCTGACACTGAACTGGACAGTCGACTGTTAGTCAGAGATATGATCGTTAATCTTTTTTCCAGCATGTATTAATTATTATTATAGATTTTTAGTTTTATTTTTGTATTTACAGTTCTATTTAACCTAGTCAAGATCTATGGGTGCATATGTCACAAAGATTTTGAATATTGTCATATTTGACATAATATAGGGTTCACAAACACTCTTATTAAGACGTTACATAGTCTTCCGTTGAATTTATATCAGGTTAAGGATGTTTTCCATCACCTAACCCAACCACTTCCCCTAAAACTACCCATCACAGAATGCATTGACATAATTACAGGTGGGACAGTGTTGGATATGTCCCATCTCACAGATATATTTATGCTTCCATTCTATTTGAATCTTATACAATGTAATCATCTCTAGTTGACTAGTAGAGTATTAAGTTTGTTTTTGTTAAAAAAGAGGCGATCTGACGCTGGGATGTTTTTTCCTCATCTTGACGCTCAATGCACAGTCTACGCACATACGAGCGCTTCAATTTAGCTTTAACACTATTGTGGAGACTCCCATTTGTTCTGGTGAAATCACAAAACAATGCAATCGCTCTTGATATACAATCTCTGATGAGCATCTTTGGTTTTAATTAGGGAAAAACACACTCCTGTACTACCCATTTTTTAAACAAAGTTACGCCAATGACCGAAACGTGTAAAAATAATACTTATTTTTTTGAAAGCCAGTAAAATGTCCTCACTAGTCGGTTGTTATAATATTTCAATGTAATCGAGGACATTTGACTCTTAGCAAGCATAGCCAAACCTGTACACACACACTTGTGACTGTACTGTTGGTCTGAAGGGCAGTATGCTTGTGTTCAGTTTGGATAAGGTGTTAATAATTGATTGGCTCATTTCAGCACTGATATATGAGGTATCTCTCTCCTGATGGATGACGGTGGAGCGCAGGACGTAAGAACGACACTGATGAGAAATACAAGTATGGAGTTTGGGAAATGATTCCATTTTTCAGGGAGAAATAGAGGGGATGAATCTGTGCGTGTTTGCTGTGAATATGAGCCACTGATAGGATGCATGAAAATGATCTTACTGTATATCATAGCCATTTGTTAACTAACTTATATTATAGTTGTTGCCGTCAGGATGAAATTCCACAGCATCTGACAGATATTCATTTTGTTAAGTTATTTTCAAAACAAAGTGAGCAGATTGTGAACAAAGTATAATGTAATCACTTGCATAATTTCCTTTCCTGATGTAGATGTCAAATTAAAACATATAGTCGCATTATAATTTGCATAATTTGGTAGAATGTATTTTCCCGACACTCCTCAGGTTGTTTCAAGGGCAAGCTGCTGTCTGTCTCTCCGTCAGGTCTTTAGAACTGCAATGAATGTTTGTGGTGAAACTATGCAGCGTTAGTTAAAGAGTGCGAGTGATGTGGTTGCCAACTTCAGCAAGGAAAATAGTCCTATTTTTAGTTTCGTTTTGGAGAATGTAAGTAACACTATAACATTCTCCATTTGTTTTTATCTGATCAATTATTTTGTTTGTTTTTTTGACAGTAATAAATGTAAATAAAAAATCTTTGCCATTACAGGAATAATTGACATTTAAAAAAAAAATCTAATTAAAAACAGTTTTAAATTATTATCATAACAGTATTATTTCATAATATTACTGTTTTTATATATCGAGGGCTTGGAGCCAGAGGGGCGTAAGTGGCTTTTAACAAACTTTACAGGAGAAACAAAACAAAATTTTTGACCACACTTCAATCACCTGTATCATTAACCTTAAACCACAAGGATTGCAACCACGCGCATACTTACATGAATAAGTATTTAAGTAAAAAATGTATGCCATATTAACACAATGAACATTTTCTAAAACATTTTCAAATGTAAAAAAAAGTCAAATGCGTCAGATACGCCTTTTTGTTGCTTTATTCAATACAGTTTGTTCTCAGATAATTATTTTGGCACCATTGAATAGAGCTCATCGATACCTTTATTTTGATATATAGAACTCATATTCGCCCAAAATGCCACTTACGCCCCTCTGGCTCCAAGCCCTCGATATATCACCAAGCATATTGTACAAAATAAAAGTTGTATTAATTAGTCAATTATTTAAAAAATTCTCGCACATATAGTATAAAAGTCTTGATACATGACAATATAAAGCTACATTTATAATTTACTAAAAATCATATTTGGGGGCCCTTGCCATCCAACAGGTTAAAGGGATAGTTCACTTTGAAATTTTTTTTTGGTATGTTTTAGCTTACCTCAAGGGCATCCAAGATGTAGGTGCTTTGTTTTCGCAGTAGTTTCAATTTTGATATTTTTAGGTCAAACTGGTCTTGTCTGTCAGTCATATAATGCAGGTCTATGGTCACCACCTCAGAGAGCATGCACAGAGAAGTCCAAATTAAACATGATTTAATGACTCGTAAATGTAAATACACATTGATGACCTAAGACACAAAATGAGCGGTTTGTGTGAGAAAACGAACAGTATTTCATATCCTTTTACAGCCACAAAGCGCCCGTGGCCTCAGATCACTTGGACGTGGCTGTAATTACAAGAGGTAAAAACTATATAAATACAGTTCGTTTTCTCACACAAACCGCTCGTTTTGTGTCTTAGGCCATCAATGTGTACTTACATTTACGAGTCATTAAATCATGTTTGATTTGGACTTCTCTGTGCATGCTCTTTGAGGTGGTGACCATAGACCTCCATTATATTACTGACAGACAAGAACGGTTTGACCTAAAAATAAAAAAAATTTAACTACTGCGGAAACAAAGACGCCTACATCTTGGATGCCCATGAGGTAAGCTAAAACTTATAAAAAGTTTATTTCAAAGTGAACTATCCCTTTAAAAACATTTTGTGTGATCACATTGATTTTGGCTCACTGGTATATGACATCATTGCCTTAAAAAAATGCTAATGCAATACTAAAATGTCACACACCATTACACACATATCAGTTTAGCTTCTACCCAGATAAATTGTAGCACAAGAGAATTGTGATTGTACATAAATATTTTGAGATGAACAGATTTGAGTGTTTTTGAAAGCTCATAGTGCTTCGTATGCGAGACATTTAGAAATAGTGATGAAAACAAAAGTGCGTAACTGAGCCAGTGTAATTTTTCCATTATAATCTGTATTTTAGCTGTTTGCTTGTAAAACAGTCATGAATGGATATAATAAGACAATATGTTTCCTAAAATTCAGAATAATTATGTATCATGTGGGATGTATGGCAGCAGAAGTTAGCGAGTTGGAGAAGGAGAGAATTAGCAAAATAGTGGAAGTCAATGAGGAAATGTGACATTTTAAAGGGTGAAAAAGAAAGAAGGAAAAAAAGCGTAGGTATAATCACGAGGCCTGTATCGGGCTAGAGTGGGCGTTCGGGTCCGTATCTGTAATCAGTGCTGTATTGTTGTCAGCGGTCGGCCAGCTCTGCTTGTACCCTGCAGGGGTTTCGCGGCTTCTAGGCTAACGCACTGCGTGATCCTTCCGCCGTGGTGGCGCCGGTACTGTAAATTAGCCCTTACGAATGGAGTCAGCCTAACTTTGAGAACATGCACGCCGTGGACCTGCTCCTCACCTCGCCTATCACACAATGTCTCTATTAACCCTCCCAATCAATGAAAGCCTTCAGTACGCAAGCTGCAATTCACTCCTGCTCAACCTGGCTAAACTTGAACTTCCTCTTCTACTCCCCGCACGCCCTTAACGCAGAAAAGCCCGGCCTTTCATACGTGTAACTTTAATCACCCCCCTTCCATTGACAAAGCTATTGGCATGAAAGAGCTTATGGCAGGGCACGCTGAGAGCTGCGGCAAGCTGCTAATACACCTTTCTGTTGTATAAAATGTAAAATAATAGCTGGGTTTTTTTTAGCGTTTAACAGAAAGTCGTCAAACAAGAGAGTATGATTAACTTGTTGGAGTGGTGAATTGTTAAAAGATGTCCAAGCATAAAACGATTTTCAGAGACAAAGCGATCAGACGTCTTTTATAGAGTGCCGAAGTGATGACGTCACTTTGTACGACAACTCGGAAGCTAGCGGCGCATGGGTTCCCTCCGATTGAAAAGTTATGCATTTTCCCCATAGACTTTTGGAAAATCGCAATAAGATCTGTGTTTAACAGAGTTGTGACCTTTACACATTTTGTCTATCAAGATAATCTTTACAAGTTAATTCAAAATTTATACATTTTGAAGCCTATATCAAGATTTTAAAAACAGCAGCAGATACAATAAAGTTTAAAAAAAACACAAGCAGGTTATAACTGTGTGTTCTATGTCATAGATCAAAACGTGAAAATATTTAGAGGCTCTGTTCACCACAGACCTTGTTTCAGGCGATTTAGCAAAAACCCATTCAAAAATCCCATAGACTTTAGAGCGAGGGAACCGGTTACTCTTAGAAAAACGGTTCTATATATGTAGCATAGGGTGCTTTACTCAACTGCAAATGACCTTTTATGCAAAAAAAACTGATGATAATGACAAGAAAGAACCCTTTTGGCACAAAGGTTCTTTATAGGCTATTATTCATTCATATATTACATTATTCTGCAACATTTTGTAGTTGTAATTAAATTATTGTTTATTAAACTGTTAATATCACATTTTTAGCATGATGATTTTTGGAGGAGAAAAACTGAAATGGCACTCTTCGTGTGATATTGATTAATTACATTTTTTTAACCCTCATATCTTGAATTTTGTGATCATTCACATGCATTGCATTTTAGGGGTTCCAAATACGTAGCGCTTTAGAACCTTTTAAGGATCTATGTAGAACCTTTTCTCTCTCAACTGTGCGTTCACACCGCCGCGGCGAGAGCGTCAAAGTGGCTCGGAAGTCGAGTCTCGGCGAGGGCGGCTTGGACAGTGAGAGCGGCGAGGAAAGTTGAAATCAGTTCAACGGCGTCGTTGACAGAGCGGCAAGAGCGAATTTTGCCCTCTCGCCGCGGCGGTGTGAATGTATGGTAAGAGTGTAGTGCTAAAATGCTAACTCACTTCCGCGTTTTGGCCTACAGAGTGACGTCGTGACTTCAATACTCTATTTCAAGAGCGTGAAATGAGCGACTACCAGTGGCAGTGCTGGCAGTGAAGGCCATGTGATGCAGTTGAGCATCTTTACGCATACAAAACTTTATTATCTTTAAATTGAAAGATTACTGAAGAACTTTCAAAAGAACCGCGGCTAATTATGACAATTTGACAAATATATTTTTTCAGAGCCCATCTCATGAAAGTTCGTATCTATAGCACGAATATCATTTCTCGCGGCATTTATACGCCAAAACTGTTTTTGCGTGTATATGGTACGTCGTTTTCGTATGCATACTGATACGCACTTTTTGCTGCATTTAATACATAGATTAACCCCCACCCCCACCCTAAAACCTACCCCAAGTGTTTTTTAGTGCGTAGCATTTGCACACAAAAACCTTTTTTGGTCGTATAAATGCCACGAGAAATGACATTCGTGGTATAGATACTGCATTTTCATGAGACTGTTGATTTTTTCAAGAAACAAAGAATTGTTTTATTTTATTTTAAAACAATGTTTTCTAAACACAAAATTGGCCTTGTAACATTAATAGATCACAAAGAATGTAACATTGAAAAGACCTTGAACATTTACAACAATTTGACAAATGCACCTTTTCAAGCAACAATTAATTAGCAAATTTTATTTCATTTTCTATAGGACCTTAGATTGATTAGTCACATGGCTCAATATGGCAGCTATTCTGTCTCGGTATCATAGACCTCCTTGAGCGAGACTTGGTTTAATCGCTGTCAGTGTGGATGTTAGTGAGTTAGAGATGTATCATGGTAAATGATCAGTGAGTTCATTTGCTTTTGTCTCTCTGTGGTGTCAGGGTAATTATCCCTGTGAGACTGTTTCATGGACAAGCAGTGAACCGGCCACTGTACAAGTGTTACAGACCTCTGAGGGCCACTGGCATTTAGCCCATAAACTGGACAATGCAATGGTGTGGTATTTTGTACAGTATATTTAACTGACATCTGCATTATGTTGTGGGCAATATACTTGTACTTCTACACCCCTTCAGAGCTACAGAGATGTCACATTTGTGCTTGTGGGGCAAAAAAAGTGGCATATACTGTACTGGATATACAATATGTGTTTAAATACAGACATTTTAAATGCACATGAAATAGAATTGTGTGAAGCAGTGCTTCAGATATTTGATTGTCTAATAATGCAGTTGATAGAATATGAGATGCTCACCAATTGTTGTGAGATTGATATGGTTTAAGACAGAGCCGAGTAGATTAATCTGATTATTTCACCAAACATTTATTCATTTTCCTTTTGATAGTTGTGAAGTAAAACATTCTGAATATGAAAAATACTGTCATCAGTGATTGGTGCAGAGCGACAGGACATCTGCTGCACATTCAAACTTCAAACCGCTTAGCAGCAGATGCTGGAGGCTCGACTCTGAAAACACAATTTAACACAAAATGAGTGATGAGTTTGCCTTCGTCTTACTGTCTGATTGGGATCTAAACTACATCCAGTCATTGAGAGTGATGTCTTTGATTTTACAGATGTTAAATTTAATTTGTTTTCTTAAATATTTATGTGATTTACATGTATGATATACAAAACTGAGAATCATTTATAAAAGCATCTATGCAGTTTTAGTCATCATTATAATGTACTTATAATGTAAGTTTGGGGTTGGTAAGATTTTGACATGTTTTGAAATAATTGTCTTATTCTTACCAATGCTGCATTTTTTTCTTCAAAATACAGAAAAACAACAGTTAATGTGCACTACATTGCATATTTATTATATATTTTTTAATTCACTTAATGGGTTAGTTCACCCAAAGATATGTTTTTATCATAATTTACACAGCCTCAAATTGTTCCAAACCTGTATGAATGTACTGATTTATTATATAATCATATAGATGAACACTTTAGATTTTGCAAATTACATTATATGAATGGCTGCCAACTTTAAGAATTATTATTAATGATGAAAACTTAAGTTCATTCTTATGTGGCAATTAAACAAAAGTCTAAGCTTGACAAAATATCTTTGTCATATTGACAGACATTATACAACTGTACATGAATTTAAACATTTTCAGAAAATAATTGTCTTTTCTCTGTAGAGGATATCATTTATGCTGATTTGCTACCGAGCTCTTGATGATAACGGTAAAATCCAGTATGATGGAAAAAAGAACAGACCGAAGATGATGGGGAATCCCTATGATCCCAAACATTCACAGATAATTTGTCTCCTCTGAGAGTCTCTTGAAGACTTCAAATGGGCTAATGAACTGATAAATAGGCTTGTGATCATTTTAGAAATACTGATAACAGTAATTATAGAGCTTGAGAACATGTTGAACAGAGTGTGCACAGTGATCTTTAGTGGAATGTGTTGCTGTTCCTTTTAGTGTTAGCAGTTCACATCTCAGTGTGAGCTTTACTGCACATTTCACTCTGATTCTCGCTTCCAATTTACATTTTTGCATTTGCGCGGATACTTTTATCTAAAGATACTTGAGACATACATTTGATTAGTTCCCTGGGAAATTCCCAAATACAGCCCTATTTGCACAAGACTAGTTTTTCCCGAGGACGTTTTTACAGTACGTGCACTTACGTGTATTTACTAAGAAAGTACTGGGCAATATAAGGTAACTACATGCTACTAAGTGACCTTCTCTAGTAACTGACTGGCTGCGGTCTTCTCCATGCCGGAGACCCTGATTCGAGTAGGACTGGTTACATTTGGTGCCATGACCCGGCTGGGACTGAGGTTTCAGGGGTTGAATATAACGGACGTCTGGTCAGTAAAGGCCAATTTATACTTCTGCGTCGAAGGGTACGCCGTAGTTTGGCCAACGCCGATGTGAGTGAGCATTTATACTTCTGCGTTCAGGTCTCGGTTGCTCTGCAGTACTGCTCCAAAACACTAGTTGGCGGCGGAGGGTTTTAATGTTCCACTGTGTTTAGATTCCTCGCGGCTAGGTTACTACAAGCAATAGCGACTGAAAGAGAGCCGGTCATGTTGGAGTTGGAGCTTATTGAGGTGGAAAAACAGTTAATTTTAGTGAAATTACTAAAACTGAAAGGCAGAAATGAGAGAAAATGTCGGAGGAGATGGTACATGTGGAAATGCGTAGGAGGAAATTCAATGCCACCAAGCCGACCAATCACCGATCTTGTGGTCCTCGTTGTCGCGATGTGTAGTTACATTTTTGAGGAGGTGCGTGTGAGGCTACGGCGAGGGTATGCGGAATGGGACGTGTCTGTGCGTATGCTACGCCGTACCTACTGCGCGCACCCTGACGCAGAAGTATAAATTGGCCTTAACCCTTTAAGACCGACAGGAGCGTCGGCACTTCGGTCTGCTCAGTGTGTCTGTTTAACAGCCTATAGAAACTGAAACCAAGTGGCTAGCTCAATCATTCTTTTTGCATACAAAACCAGAGATGTAACATGATCAGAACAAGCCTCCAACATGCGCATGTTGCGTTATTTTCACCTTCTAATGAGTCTGTACAAAATGAGTAAACTGCGTTTCACAAAAAAATCACAAAAATGCATTGCACGTCTTGCACACATGATCATGTAGATCTGCGATTGATAGTTACAGCTTCCGATGGTGCATTGACGCTATCACGTTCGGTGCACTATGACAGATCAAGCCTCAACATGCTCATGTTGCGCGGTTTTCACCCTCTAATGAGTCTGTAATAATGCGTTTCCAAAAAAACACACAAAAATGCATTGCGCGTCTTTGCACACATGTTCTGTAGATCTGCAATTGATAGTTTCGTCTTCCGATGACGCATCCATGGACGATCACACCATCACGTCCTGTGCACTATGACCCCAGCGTGTGTCGCATATAGTGACGTCAAAAGCTGCGTCTTTTGGCCATGCGTTTGACTCATATAATAGGTTTGACTCGCACTTGACTCCCATCTGCTATATGTTCCTTCTTATCGTTATTGTCTTTTTACCATTGCTTCATTCTATCATTTCTTTCTCGTTTATACACTCGCAAATACAAGCACATTCACACACACACACACACACACACACACACACGTACAGCGTTATGTCAAAATGAAAGTACACGGACGCACCGAGCTCCGTCTGCTCATCGCCTTTATTTATTTATTTTATATTTATTTTATTATTAATTGTTCTGACAGGGTCTATTTAATTTATATTCTAACCAATTCAATGTTCAATCAATATTCAAAAGCAAAATGTTATCTGTTTGACCACAAATGTAATTGAATATTTTACATGGCATTTTACTCCCTTTTTTGAATGAGTGTATCTTAAAAACTAATTGATGTAAACAGTTCAAATCAATTCTGTATAGTTTTAAACTGTTTTATGCACATTTTCTCATTGACAAGTTTGAGGTTGACATTTATCATTTTTTTTGTATTGAATAAAATATGTAGAATTTTTTTTATTGTTTTTCTTTTGTTTATTGCACTTTTGAGATATTTATCTAGGTACTATTGATTTATTACAAACATAGCCTTCAAGTTGAGAAAGTAAGGATTATTTTGATGTATGGCATATGAAAATGCTCAAAAGAATGACAGCACAGCATGTAAAAATAGAAAGATATACTCTAGTGAAACTGTTCTATGGCAGGTCATAAAGGGTTAAGAGGTGTGTGTGTAAACCTCACTCCCCTGAGCTCCGAGGCGCACGAGGTGCTGTGGTCTTTATCATCCTTGTTAGCGCGCGCCCACCTCCTCCTCCCAGTTTGAATCCCGCTCGGAGTAGGTCAAGTAGGACGAAATTAATACAAAACACAATATATTGACCCGTTTCCTTAAGTTGATCGCAAATGCACAAAGGTTCAATAGAAACAAGTGTTAAAACCAGACCGCGCTGAAACTATAAACTTGATGTCACTCTTTTTCCTTTGGTGTTTTTTGTGTAAACTGATTTTACTTGTCACAATATAAGAGCCAGAAAGCTGATAATAAGTGTCCTCTTTCTCTCCTCCCATTTCCCTCTTTCTGTCTTCCTGGTTTGGGAATAATCTTCTCTAACATACTGCAGTTGAAAGAGGCTGGGAGTCCCTGCTGTATTTGAGGTTCTTAATACTATTAGATATGCCTCTCTCTCCACTCGTGCATTCTTTTCTTCCTTCATTCTTCTTATTTTCATATTCTTGCTAGGCTCTTTTTCCTAACCTCAAATATTATATTTGAATACAAATTTCTTTCAGATCAACACCCCCCTGCTCTCCCCGTCTCAATAGATATGAAAAAATGTCACTGACTTGATTAAATAGCTACAACTCAAAGTCTGTATTTAGATGATTGAAATTATGAGTTGACCACTAAAATAAGCGGTCCAGTTTCTTCAGTTGACCTGAAGGGGATTGTTTTTGAGGTGTGGAGGAGCTGAGGGCAACTGTGCAGTGAGAGGAGGACGGTTATCAGGTCGAGGCAAGAATTCACTGTCCACATCTATCTTCATTCCCTCTTATGATTCTCCCTTTTTTCTAATCCTCTTTTCTCTCTCTCTTTTATCTTTGTCCTTTATACCTCTCATGCTTTCTTTTTCTCCAATAGTTTATCTGAATCTTTTCTAATCCTTTCTTTCAAAGGATGGCTATCTCCTGTTTTATTGAAAGAGATAAAGAGTGAGTGCTTGCTGAAGTACAACTCTCTCGCTCAGGAAGGATCTGGTTTTCTGTTTTGGAATGGGAAGTGTCTCTTTCTTTCTCGTTTGTTCTCTTTCTTTGGCCGAGGGATTCTGGAAGTAATGCGGTGACACAGCTTTATATGTAAATGGCATATATAAGCATGAATAATGCAGCTTGCTATTCATAGTCAGCTGTGACTCTCTACAAGAGTTATTGAAGTTGCATTTTACACTTGGGCTGCGTCCGAAAATCACAGTACATATTCATTTTAAAAAAAAAGCTCTATATAGTATTAATGTGTGTAGTATGAATGTAATCTGGACGTATTACATCTGCCATGTTGTCATTATCATGTGATCTGCCAGCATCAGTTGCGTTGCTTCACTGCCATTCATAAATCCTCTCCCGTGGCCTCATGGGATAGTAAACATCGTATGCACACTTGTTCGCCAGAAGAAGTAGGTCAGCTGGATACTTTTTGCCTGCTGTTTTATGGGTACTTTGAATTCAGACTTCTTTCGTCACATACCATATTTCACCTACTATATACAGTAGTAGAGAAGTATGCGATTTGGGATGCAGCCTTGCATTTGTCTAGTGTAGAAATGTAAATATAGACTATGTATAGATGGTGTGCAGATGATTTGTAGACTATTCATTTGTTAAATGTTTAGGGTCTGTACGTTTAAAAAAGAAGGTCAAAAACCCTTCAGTGTCACATGATCCTTCAGAAATCATTTCTAATATGCTGATTTGGTGTTCAAGAAACATTTCTTATATCAATGTTGAAAGCATCTGTACTGCTAAATATCTTCTGTCACATTATATATTTATTTACTGTCACTTTTGATCAATTGAATGAAAAAAAAAATCAAAATTACAAAAAAAAATAAAAAAAAATAAAAAGGACTGACCCCTAAACTTTTGAACATTATTTATGAGCAAATGTTATGAAATCTGTCAACAATACGTATGGGTCACAATTTACCCCCAAATCAAAAGAAAGAAAAAATCTATTATTTTGCGTAAAGAAAATGAATCTTATTTCTGGACAATTACAATTTTTTTTCACATTTCCCACAAACATTCTTAATTCTGCAAATATATTATAAAATTAATAATAATAATAAATCAGAATGGAGTCTAATTACTTTAATGTTAAAAATGTGTGTTATTTAAGCTGTAAAAAGTATATATATTATAGTAGCATTTTTTTGTATGGCTTTTATGTTATGTACTGTACATCATGTTTTATGTTAAGGTTTTATAGTTAAGTAATAAATATATATTACATTATTGTTTTTACAGTAATGTAGTACAGTTATTAAAACCACCATTGAAAATAATGAGAATTACTAAAGATTTAGTCAAAGAGGTATGTACAGTCAAAGAGGTGATATATATATATATATATATATATATATATATATATATATATATATATATATATATATTTATTTATTTATTTATATAAAAATAATCATAATAAAAAAATCACTACATTATTTTTGTAAAGTAGAATTTTCAGGCTGATTTTATTTATTTATTTTTTTAAGAGTAAAATTTGAGCTGGTCTAGTTTTTATCCAAGTCACCCATTTTGCCCCTTCCCTGAAGATAATGTATAAATATTGGGTTACAACTTAAGCGTGTGAAAATGCTCCTCTAGCATTTTAGTGTGTGTGTGTGTGTTCTCTGGTGCTGACAGACTGCATCATGTCTCAGTGACTGCAGGGTCTGATCATCTCAGACGTGTGTCACTTACTGACAGGTGAAATGACAGAGACAAGATCTGTCACTCATCATCTGAAATATGCCTAAACACAGCATTAAAATAATGCTCATCATGCAAGTATGTTTTTATTAACATTATCATTGTTGTCTCTCCATGTGTGTGTGTGTGTGTATAGAACACTCCAGTTGGAACGTCAGTGTTAATGGTGAATGCGACGGACCCGGATCAAGGCGTGGGTGGTAGTGTACTCTTCTCCTTCCAGCCTCCCTCTCCGTTCTTCTCCATTGATGGGGCCAGAGGAATCGTTACAGTGACGAGAGCGCTGGACTATGAGACGACAACCAGCTATCAGCTCACTGTTAATGCCACGGTTAGAAAACACTACATTGTCAAATGATTGTGTGGAACTCTGCCAATTCTAAAGCTAAATTAAACATGTATTTGTTTTGTTATAACAGGACCAGGATAAACGCCGTCCGCTCTCTAGTCTGTCTAATTTGGCAATTTCCATCACTGATATCCAAGATATGGACCCCATCTTCACCAACCTCCCCTACAGCACCAATATAATGGAGGACGCACCACCAGTCAGTAATCTTACTTTGTTATCTAACTTAATTCAGTAGTGTTTAAGTGGGTGTTTGACCCTGACACACAAAAATATATTTAATTATTGTTTATAATGAACATTTTTATATCATGTTTTATTATTTATGTATCTACATTTTATTTGTTTATTTACAATTACTTTTTATTTATCTATTTTCATGACAATTTAGAAGAGGTCTCTCTCAAGTTCTCTAATAACGTTATTGTGTTTGTAATTTCCATTTTTCTCATTGGCAAACCTGGACATGTCCTGGGTCATTTTTTTCATGAGATTGATCCAGATGGATTGGTACAAAATCTAGTGAGCTGCACAGCATATTTGGGCCTTATAAGCATGTTAGATAGGATGGATTTTAGTTTTTGAGTCACAGCCAGGTAATATTTAGATAGAACCCATAAAACAGTAATATATGTAGGAGGAAAAATGTAAAGTACAGGTTTATGTAAATGCTCCAGAGAATGAGAGAGACAGATAGAAAGCGAGAGAGACTGACAAATTTGGCTGACAAAGAGTGATAGAATGTGTGTGTTGAGTAATTAGACAATAATTATTGGAGAAGCAGCATTTACACCTGTGAACTCTCGCTGGAATATTCTTGTAATTATAGTGATAAGTTTATGATGTGACTAGGGTAACGAAAGGTCAATTCAGCCTGAGATTCACCACTGGCCGTTCATTCCCGTCTCATTTTACTCTCAGGCTCTGAGGATGTGGTGTGTGTGTGCTTCTGTCTGTGTAGAAATATAAGTGGAATCAGAGTAAAATAGCTCTGGTTTATAACAGATCATAAACCAAAAATCATATATTTCCACAGGAGATTTGCACTTACTGAACTGTGTATCGATTTTATACTGAACAACAGTTCAATAAAGAGTAATGTAATATTAAGTAACTCATATTTTAGACACAATATTGCCAACTAAAAACACTCAAGTCACTCAAGAAGGAAATGATGCAAAAACAGTTTGATGCAAACTTGAATTTAATATAGATAGATAGATTATTCAGTTTCTGCTTTTTACATATTTCTCCTTCTTTCATGGCCATATTTTCTCTCTCCTTCCATTTAACTCGCTCTGGTGTCCATTTGCATGCATATTAACTCATGAGCGTGTCAGAAGTGAAGCATTGAGACACGGACCTATCAGTCGTCTCGGGAAGGTCAGGAGAAAGAAGACAGTGATGACTTGAGACCAGTTGTCCTGTCTAAATGTAGCGGTCAGCATCAAGTTCCAAGTGGACATGATTGATTTTGGCATTTCATTCCTTATATCCTACATCAATGCTGGAAAAAGTGGGGGAAGCACTATTTAAAAAAGACAAGAGGTCTTTGTGTTGAGAATTAGACACTCGAAACACGTACGGCCTCAATAACTGCACACGTCACACTAGCATGTTCGTATAAAGCGATGTTGACACGTACACTTAGCCACACGCAGAGAGCTTAAAGCTTATCTTCCCTCACACGCACACACACACACACACACACACACACACACGCGTATGGAGTGTGTCGGCTCAGACGACGGGCCTCGGGCTAAGTGACTGAGTGGGTGTGTAGAGTTCTCAAGGCTACTGACATTTACACACAAACAGATATCAAACACGCAGAACTGTCGTGGGTCATCTGTCAAAACACAACTCTTAACCCCCGCTCCAACTCAGGTGCATCACTCACACACACACCTGGAGAGAGATCCGGTAGCTTTCCCTCTCATCTCAATGGCTTTTTTACATCGTAGAAGCACTTAATTTAAAGCAATAATTTACTCAAAACTCAATTATCATTATTTACTCACCCTCAAATTGTCCCAAACCAGTATGATTTACTATATTAATTTAGTAAAGATTAATTTATAATGTTTTGTACGGAGCCCCCCTAGTCCTTTTTTTTTGCAAAAAAAATTAATTATAACTATCTCGTGGCCTCAAGATATTAACTGGTGGGCTCAAGATAGTATCTCGTGGCCTCAAGATAGTAACTCGTGGCCTCAAGATAGTAACTCGTGGCCTCAAGATACTAACTCGTGGCCTCAAGATAGTAACTCGTGGCCTCAAGATAGAACCGTGGCCTCAAGATAGAACTCGTGGCCTCAAGATAGTAACTCGTGGCCTCAAGATAGTAACTCGTGGCCTCAAGATAGTAACTCGTGGCCTCAAGATAGTAACTCGTGGCCTCAAGATAGTAACTCGTGGCCTCAAGATAGTAACTCGTGGCCTCAAGATAGTAACTCGTGGCCTCAAGATAGTAATTTGTGGCCTCAACATAGTAACTCCTGCCCTTAAGATACTAACTTGTGGCCTTAAGATAGTAACTCGTGACCTAAAGATAGTAACTTGTGGCCTCAACATAGTAACTCGTGGCCTCAAGATAGTAACTTGTGGCCTCAAGATAGTAACTCCTGGCCTCAAGATAGTAACTTCGTGGCCTCAAGATAGTAACTCGTGGCCTCAAGATAGTAATTTGTGGCCTCAACATAGTAACTCCTGCCCTTAAGATACTAACTTGTGGCCTTAAGATAGTAACTCGTGACCTAAAGATAGTAACTTGTGGCCTCAACATAGTAACTCGTGGCCTCAAGATAGTAACTTGTGGCCTCAAGATAGTAACTCCTAGCCTCAAGATAGTAACTCCTGGCCTCAAGATAGTAACTCGTGGCCTCAAGATAGTAATTCGTGGCCTCAAGATAGTAACTCCTGCCCTTAAGATACTAACTTGTGGCCTCAAGATAGTAACTCGTGGCCTCAAGATAGTAACTCCTGGCCTCAAGATAGTAACTCGTGGCCTCAAGATCAGTAACTCGTGGCCTCAAGATAGTAACTCGTGGCCTCAAGATAGTAACTCGTGGCCTCAAGATAGTAACTCGTGGCCTCAAGATAGTAACTCGTGGCCTCAAGATACTTACTCTGTCTCTCTATAAAATTGTCAGATGAACTACTCATTTAAGGGTTCGCCTAAAAATTTGTCAATACTGAAATATCTACTTTAAATGGATGCTCCTTCATGACTTATATTGAAATAATCATGTTAGTGCACCTCACAATCTCAACTTAGTTATTGGAATTGTGACTATGTGATTTTTTTAAATGCCACAATTGTGACTATTTCTTATTTTAAACTCCACACTACTGTTCAAAAGTTTGGGGTTGTTATATTATTTAAATTAATGTTTTTGAAAGAAGTCTCTCATGTTCTCCAAGGCTGGACTTTTTTGATCATAATACAGTAAATATATAGTGAATTATTTTTACAAATTAAAATATCTGATGTTTATTTCAGTATATTTAAACTTGTAATTTATTCCTACAATGGTGAATCTGAATTTTTAGCATCATTATTCCAGTCTTCAGTGTCACATGATCCTTCAGAAATCATTATAATATGCTGATTTGCTGCTCAAGAAATATTTCTTATATTTATCAGTGTTAACAGCTGTGATGCATTTTTTTTAAATCTGTAATATATATTTCTTCAGAATTTTTTGATGAAAAGAAGGTAAATAATCTAAATATAACATGTCTTTACTGTCACTACTGTTAATTTATATATACTGTTAATTTCCTTTATAAAAATTGAACAGTAACACATTTTTGAACAGTAGTGTATCTCAATTACTTAAACAGAAATTTGCTTCCATAACTATCGTGTAATGAAGAATAGATATGTAATATGTGATAGATAAGAAATAATAGATATATTTTATCAGAATACACAGCTAACTTTGAATGCTCTATGGAGTGGTGTAGCACACAAACCGTTCAACTCATGGCCTCGTTCAACCCCTGAATGCTCTGCGGGTCATGTTCATGCTGAATCCACCTGCCAAATGGACCAAAGTTTGAGAACAGCTAAAACGTAGAGAAAAACAATGTTTTGCAGGAAAAGTGGGGTGTTTTTTCACAGCTGTTTGGCGTTTTCTTTTGTCAGGGTGACATTTAAAGGCTTTTTAGGGGCAAACACAATTTGGCTGTCAAGCGCTTGATCTGAAATGGTGCAAGAGAAGAGACACGGATGGAGGGAGGATGAAGGAGTGGACGAGAAGGTGCAGGGCGTAATATTTAGGGATGAGAGGAAAGGAAAGCGATAGAGAGAGACGCGTGCATGATTGAACATTCCACTTGTGCGGCTGGAAAGAGAATAGCTCGCAAATTACTTCAGCCACACTTCATCCTCCGTTCAGTCGCTCACTCCCCACTTTTGTCATCCATTTCTCCCTCTCTCCTCCTCACGTTCTTGCGCTAAACGTGCTGTAATTGATTGTGTGCTGTAATAGCGGTTGAGTGTTGGCAGAAATGAAGCATAAACAGCTCTCAGACACTATTAGCTGGATCAATGGCAGATGCTCTCTCACTTTTCTCTTTAAGCATCTTGACGCTTTCTCATTCAGGATCAAAGAGTCCTCTAACTTGGAATATTTTGTCGTTTGTTATTTTTCATGTCTCATTTGATTCGGTCGTTCTTGAAGCTGATGTCAGTGTAACATCCCTCACCAGGTCCTTTCCTCAACAGTTTCAAACGAGAAATACAATGACGCCAAAAATACACTCACCTAAAGGATTATTAGGAACACTTGTTCAATTTCTCATTAATGCAATTATCTAATCAACCAATCACATGGAAGTTGCTTCGATGCATTTAGGGGTGTGGTCCTGGTCAAGACAATCTCCTGATCTCCAAACTGAATGTCAGAATGGGAAAGAAAGGTGATTTAAGCAATTTTGAGCATGGCATGGTTGTTGGTGCCAGACGGGCCGGTCTGAGTATTTCACAATATGTTTAGTTACTGGGATTTTCACGCACGTTTACAAAGAATGGTGTGAAAAGGGAAAAACATCCAGTATGCGGCAGTCCTGTGGGCGAAAATGCCTTGTTGATGCTAGAGGTCAGAGGAGAATGGGCCGACTTATTCAAGCTGATAGAAGAGCAACTTTGACAGAAATAACAACTGCGTTACAACCGAGGTATGCAGCAAAGCATTTGTGAAGCCACAACACACACAACCTTGAGGTGGATGGGCTACAACAGCAGAAGACCTCACCGGGTACCACTCATCTCCACTACAAATAGGAAAAAGAGGCTACAATTTGCAAGAGCTCAGCAAAATTGGACAGTTGAAGACTGGAAAAATGTTGCCTCGTCTGATGAGTCTCGATTTCTGTTGAGACATTCAGATGGTAGAGTCAGAATTTGGCGTAAACAGAATGAGAACATGGATTCATCATGCCTTGTTACCACTATGCAGGCTGGTGGTGGTGGTGTAATGGTGTGGGGGATGTTTGCTTGGCACACTTTAGGCCCCTTAGTGCCAATTGGGCATCTTTTAAGTGACACAGCCTATCTGAGCATTGTTTCTAACCATGTCGATCCCTTTATGGCCACCATGTACAACATACCATGAATTCATAAAATACATTATGAAATTATATGATCAGGGCTCCAGACTAACTTTTCTACTAGTTGCACTGGTGCTATCAACTTTCTCAGTTGGTCTACACCAGCATATGATTTGGTTGCACCTTTTTTTTTGTTGCTACATGCCATGGGATTAATCAATGCATGCTGATGAATAGTGGTTTTAATCTCTGGGCGAGGGAGTAACCTTCTCTCCTATATGACGTTATATAGGGGGAGATTCTACATCAGGCGTCTGAGATGCAGACGGATGCAGAGAAGAGAAAAATAGCCAAAGCTCGGTTTACACTGATTGAAAATTCTAGGCACAAGGGACCAAATACAGTCTAGGGGAACATATTAATGTTAAAAAAACTCCTAAAATGAAAATTTCATGTCAGGGGACCTTTAATGTTTAAACTAAAGACAATATGTGTGCACTTCTATGCATAATTTTTCTCTCTCTTCTCTCTCTGTTTGTCTGTAGGGTTATGAAGTCCGTAAGATCAGGGCGATCGATCAGGACTTAGGTCGACCACGTGGAATTGGATATACGATCATGTCAGGTCAGTCACATCCATCATGATTGTCATATTCTTGGACTTGATCCTCAGGGAGGTTTACCCTTTAGTGAGAATGTGCAGCAAGAAACCATAGCCTGCCTCTTTAAATCAGCACCACTATATTAATATATAGTAAAAAGTAGCCTACTGTACTTAAATTGGTACCAGGTCAATACAAAAGTTATGTAAATGATAAAATGATGCTAGTCTTTATGTGGTACAGTTCAAATCAGGATGTTTACTGTTTGACTAACAGAGAATTGTCATCATATTCATTATTATTAACAAGTATTACTGTTAAATTCACTTCAATGTTTAAACTGACAAGACCTAAAAACATGTTAAAATGATAAACTTTCTTGAAGAAGCCACGCTGGCCCATTGCACTGGTAAGTGATTATAGTTTTAGGGGGCTGAGAACTGCCTGACTTTAGTCCATGTTTTCTGAAGAGAAACGATCGTTTTTATGATGAACAGACTGAATTTAGGCTTTTATTGACATAAAAATGTATCAGTGAACATAAAATAAGCTCAACTGAACCTGCTTGATGCTTGAGAACAAACCTCATTGGTTTGTCAAGATATTATATCACTTATCTTATAATATAAAAAATGGCACAATATTATAACAATAATATTAGACAGTAATGAGAAGAGTAAAAATAATATTATATTCCTTTTATACTTTAAAATATTATATATATATTTTTATTTTTATTTTGCATATTGTCCTGATTTCAAATCTGAAGATATACTATATTCTCCATGTCCCATTATGTTGGTGTTTTGGTTTTGATTTCAAGGTTGTGTTTTAAGGTTGTGTATGGAGCACAGTGTCATCATATTTTCATGTTGGATGTCAATCTTTTTAGTTTGTTTTTAAGGGAGACTGTTTATACGGTCTGCTACGCTCTCCGTATCTTGAATGAATGAGGCATTTATATGTTCATCTTCATCTAAACGTAACACTTCTACTCTGTTTAGCTACATAAATGTTACCTTGAATTATAACCTTACTCTTACCTCTTGGCAGTATGTGCTTGGTTCACTGTCCAGTTAAAGCAAATAACCACAAGCACAATTATACAATGACTTTGACAGTGCTTATAGTATAATATATAAAATATAAAAGTGAGTGTTGAGTATATGGTTTTTCATGCTCTAGTCTGAAAGACAGTGGCCTATATGCGTCACATTAGTGATGGAGTGGTATGTGTGTGTGTGTGACTGAAAGCCTTTGTCGGTTTAGTCCATACATGAGCTTAACACAGCAGGACAAACCTTCACACTGTGCAACACACACACATACAGTTATTGTGTATGGCTTTCCCCGTAGATCACTTTCATTGCTATCAGCATGAGGCAGACCGAGCAAAGGGAGGGACAGAATGGAGAGAGAGAGAGGGAGAGAGAGAGAGAGAGGGAGAGGGTTACACCATGTGTTTTAAATGTACATTGAGAACCTTCATTGGCTAAATTTGGTGTTGAATGGGTTTTTGTAGCTGAATGTGTATAGATATTGTTGAGCAAGACATTGACATTGGCTCCACCCACTGGCGTTAAGTCGCTTAATGGCTGACATTTGACTACACTGGATGTGAGCGTCACTTTAAAAGCATTATACCCATTATAAACACTGATGCTGTCTACACTGGATACAATATACCAATGCATTCTCATCCTTTAGTGTCATATAGAACGCTATATGACAAAACGGCACTATACTACGCACATGGCACCCATTATCGTTAATATAACATGCGCTGTGATGGGTAGGTTTAGGTGTAAGGTAGGGTAGGGTATACAGTAGTCTCATATTACGCTGAAAGGATTTATGACACCCTTGGTAGGTGTATTATATTAACGATAAAGTGTGCCATGTGCGTAGCATAGGTGCCGTTTTGTCATATAGCGTTCTATGTGACGTAAAGGATGAGAACGGGCTGAATATGAAGAGTTCAGATGCAAAAGCCTCTAAATGCCATTTGAAATTTTCTTCTAAAATGACCATTTTTATCAAGCTTGTATATTCAACGGCATTCTCATCCCATGGCGCCATATTTTGACACTTTTGCAAAAGCGCAATATCCAACGCACATGGCACCCTTTAGCGCCAAATGAGACGGTTAAGTTTAGGTATGGGTAGCGGTAGGGTTAGACCACTAGGAGGCGCCTTCTGCCCGATTTATTTTTACGTCTGATTTGGCGCTGAAAGGGTGCCATGTGCATTGGATATTTACGCTTTTGCAAAAGCGTTGTATATGGCGCTTTGGGATGAGAACGGGCTGGTATATTTAAGTTCAGTAATTTCACTTAAATGACAATTAATAGGTAATCTTCATTGCCATTTAAGTGAAATTACTGAACTTAAATATACAAGCTTGATAAAAACGGTCATTTTAGAAGAAAATTTCAAATGGCACTTAGAGGCTTTTGCATCTGAACTCTTCATGTACAGATGCACGTTCAGCTTCTGGCATACTCTTAGTCCAACAGCCGAACAAATGGAAGAGTGAATGAATTTTTGTTTTGACGCATCTAGTTTATTTGCGTCTCTGTACTGACTTCAAAAACAAGAAGATAATTTATTTTAACAATGTCCCAGATTGAATTGTAGGATTACATGTTTGTTCGGAGCATTTTGTTTTCAAAAGAGGCACAGTGTAATAAATTTGCAAAGAAATAAAAAAGGTTTTATTTAGGGATGCATATATCGTGCATCCCTAAAATAAAACTTTTTTTATTTCTTTGCAAACTCATTACACTGTGCCTCTTTTAAAAAACCCACATATCGATATCGGCCACATATTCGATATTGGCCGTTAAATTGTAATTTTTAATGTAATCATTATTGATTTGATAAGAAAATTTGGCCGATATCATGTCATTCATATATTTCTGATTAAGTTATATTAAAGGACAAAGTGTGTAGTTTCTTTTCAAACAGATTTTCTGAACATCTGCCATTTGTCACCCCAACAGATAGTCCCGCCCTAAACTCATGCCATTGGTTGTTGCTCAGTATTGGTTGTTATGCTCAAACACACAGTTCCATGTTTTCATAGTGCCAATTTGAGGAAATTCAGCCTATGAATTATCAATCTTAAATTGGGGAGCAAGTACTAAAACAACCCCACAATTACATGCTTCTCTTTTAATTGTCATATTTATTGTATTTTATGTGTTGCAGCACAGTTTGTTACTGCCACCCTAATTGAGATTAATGTCCACGCCACAGGCTCGTATAGTTTTCACTGCACATTATAAAAGCAACTGTGACAAAAGTTGATTAGGCTTCTATGTTGCTCACATTTCAGTCCTCAAGTATTCTGTAAACACACTGAGGCACAAACACATGAATACATTACATTGTAAATTAAGCCATCTATAATAAACAATTCAATGAACTGCTTTTTTTTCTGAGGTAGATCATAAACATTTTTTCTTACCATTTATAGATATATTAAGTTCTATTATTAGGATGTTTTTGATAGGACAGTTTAGAGAGATTATAAAAAATTATATGATATAATGCATTTATGTAAATATAATTACAATATTATTTAAAAATATAAATATAACTTTATTATGCATGCATTTTATTTATTTATTTCATAAAATGTTATTTAAGTGTTGACTGATATAGGGATATACTGTAGCCAAAATCTATAAAGCAGAGTGGCAGATGACAAGTAAAATTGCATTTATGCCATTTGCACACAAAATTGTGTATTTTGGTTTGGTTAATGGAAAAAATCACAAAATAGCCTCTTCAAGTTCCTGTTGTGCAGGGAGGCTTAAGGACATTATTTTTGAGAATCAGCCCAAGTCACATCCAAAATGACATATTATTCAGTTTTTAGAGGAGAGCTGGGAAGTGGTCAGATGAATATTCTGGTGAAATCTGCTAGCGTTGACATTAAATTGAGGAGCATTAACACAAAGATTTCATATGGAAAGAGGATTGTGTCAATTTCCTCCGAGCAGTTCAAGTCTAATGGTCTAATCAATAGGACAGGGATCCGTGATGTAGGTTAAACATTCCCGCTGGCTTGTGGAGCACTGCTATTTCCTGAACCTGATTCTGTACTTCGTGAATCACAAGAGCTATTGCACGGGCCCTGACCCTAGATCAGCAGAATATCACTAGTTATCATTCATAATGGTAATGGCTCTATTAGAATTCATACTGCATGCTCTCTCGAAGCCGTTGTGTGAGAATCTAAAAGGGACAATCAAAGAAGCATGGGAAAATGGGTAGAGCGCTCTCTCCAGGAGCCTCAGATCCAGTTTGAGATCGTATGAAATGTTTTTTTAGTGCAGTTTCTTTTCTGTGTTAACATTAGGGTTGTGCAGATAGATAGATACGATAGATATGATAAATATATATATATAGATCAGATAGATATATATATAGATAAGATACGATAAATAGATAATAGATAAATATAATGATACAATAGATAAATTACGATAGATATCAGATATCAATAATATATCGGATAGTACGATAGATAGATACGATAGATACGATAGATAGATATATCGATAGATAGATAGATAGATAGATAGATAGATACGATAGATAGATAGATAAATCGATAGATAGATAGATACGATAAATACGATAGATACGATAGATAGATACAGATTTATATATAGATATGATAGATAGATCATATAAATATGATATGATAGATACAATACAATAGATAGATAGATAAATAGATATATAGATATATATGAATATAGATATGATAATGATATGTATAATTGATAGATAGATGGATGATAGATCAATATATCAATCAGATCAATGGATATATATATATATAGATAGATATATAGATATAGATATAGATATATAATATATCGATAGATATATATATATATATTATATGATATATCTATAATATATACTGATATATATATATATATATGTATATATATATCGATATATTGTATAGATATGATAGATACTATAGATATAGATATATCAGATAGATACAATCATATATAGATATATATGATAATATACGATATATATATATATATTAGATATATTATAGTATACTATATATATCATATATATGATTATATATATGGATGGATATATATATATAATTTATTATAATTTATATATGATTTCTAATACTGATATATATCTGATATATATATATGATGATATATATATATATATAGATAGATATATCATCATATACTATATATAGATATATACGTATTATATATATTATATATATATATATGATTATAATATATATGATATATGTATATATATATATATATATATACGATAATATGAATATATACAGTTATTGATACGGTAGATATATTAGTAGATATATATATATAGTATAATATATATAGATAGATAGTATAGATATGTATACATGTATATAGATATACTATAGATGATTATAATGATAGATGATATCATAATATATATTATATATAGATATGCATATATATATAGATATATATATATATATATATATAGATATAGATAGATAGATATATATATAGATAGATAGATAGATAGATATATGGATACTATAGATAGATAGATAGATATAGATGATAAATAGATAGATAAATAGATAGATAATATAGATACGAATAGATAGATAGATAGATAGATAAATAGATAGATAGATAGATTATGATAGATACATATATAGATAGATAGATAGATAGATAGATAATCTCATTAGTGCAGATGCACTGTTAAATTCATCAACATGTAATGAATGAACACCTCAGGAAGCGATAACTGCATGCCACATCAGAACTGAAGAGTGTGTGGAGAGAGACAGGCTGATGTGTGTAGTGTGTGTGTGTGTGTGTGTGTGTGTGTGACTGGTTTCTCTCTGAGCTTTAATGTTGGGTTTTCACACCTACATGTATATGCGTATGTGTGTGTATATGCAATTGTGGTGTCCTTTGGGGCCGTGTGTGTGTTTCTCTGGGGACTTGTCCCATTAGCTAAGTGATTAAGATACAATGAGTTTTAATTGCAGGGTGATGTGTGTTAATGATCTAGAGACTAGAGATCATGCTCTCTGTTCTCTCTCTCTCTTCCCCAAAGGTGTGATGACAGTGCTGTTGATGTTATTATTTACTGCCAAATTACTCTGCTGTTCCTCAGGCATCAGACTTCCTCTCTAATCATGCAACTTGCCCTGGAATCATGTGTGTGTCTTATGAAGAGACACACACATGATCATCTCTGTTCTTTGAACTTTCTATTCATCAAAGAATCCTGAAATAAAAATGTAAAAAAACTGTTTTCAACATGGATAATAATCATACATGTTTTTGGAGCATAAAATCATCATATTAGAGTGATTTGTGAAGGATCATGTGACACTGAAGACTGGAGTAAACTGAAAATTCAGCTTTTTTTCAGAGGAATAAATTACATTTTAATATATATTAACATAAAAAAGTCATTTTAAATTGTCATAATATTTCACAATATTACTGTTTTCTTTTGTGTATTTTTTATCAAAAAATTGCAGCCTTGTTGAGCAGAAGAGACTTCTTTTAAAAACATAAAAAATCTTATTGACCCTAAACTTTTGACTGGTAGTGTGTATCGGCATATTCGGTCTATATATATTGTGCATTCCTAGTCTTGTTTACAGACTTGATAATATTTCCACACAAAATACATTTTGGGAAATGATTGCAATGCATTTTGTGCGCAAGTCTGGAAAAGAGGCCAAAATAAAACTAAAAGCATTCGGATTTATGGCCAGTCGACAGGGTTAAATGAATGTATGGTTGCAATATTAATATAGAATTTAACATACATGTGATAAATCAGATTAGATCAGCCGGAACTATCAGTGTTATAAATCAGAAGGACTGATGCTGAAGTGTGTGTGTGTTTAAACTGCAGCACAACTACAGGACAGGTTGGTACAACTGTGACTACTGAAGCTAGAGGGAAGGTGTGTATCTGTGTGTGTGTGTGTGTGTGTGAGAGAGAGACAGACAGGCTTGTGAAGGTCTTCAACATGCTCTCATGCCTGTAGAATCCATTATGAAGTGCCCTGGGAGAACAGTGTCCTGAGTATCCCAGCAGGGTTCATGAACCGCAGTGCTCACAGTTATGGCTAACAGCCCCTGCAGCTACGGTGGCTTTAAAGGGCCAAAGTTAAAGCCTCATTAAATCACCCAGGTCTTTTAGAAGCAGATGTGAGCTGCTTTGGATTCAGAGATCCCGAAAGGAACAGATCCACGTAGCCCCGCTATTCCTGACACGGAAGCTAAATGTTACCATGGAAACCTCATGGAAAGTTAACCGGCTTTATGGAGACCAGTTCTTATCTGATTTACACTTTTCTTATGTAGGGAACTGGACGTGAGATTCCACCAGGACAGATTCTGTTGATGTGTGCAGATGCCAGTTTAGGAGCATCTCATAAACTTCAAGACATATAACCACACACACACACACACACATTTGGCTACTGTGTCGTACTCAGTGGACACCAGACAGCTTGCAGACCCATTTTGCCTTCATGAAAGAGTTGGATAAGCAAGACGTGATATTACACACACACACACACACACGTTTGTTTCCACATGCATGTACAGTAGATTGACTCTAGATCATGCATGCACACACTATAGGCCAGGGCTTGTATGTCGGCTCGCTTTTATAAGAGCTGTCAAAGTTAACAGGTTTACACATAATATTAAATATTGTAATGTTGTTATTCTAGTTATTTTATTATATTAATTATTATATTGTAATTTATTTAATTTGTCATTGTAACTGTTTTGGAAGAAAACCAATTGGACTTTGGAACCCATTTAAACTCTTTCATAAATGAAAAATGTATACTGTGTATATATATTAATACACACACACAGTAGTGGCCAAAAGTGAAGCCCAGAGGGTACATTTGTTTTTAATGATCCTACAAGTTCTCTTACACCATTAAAGGGAAAATATTTGACTTTACTTTTATTTTCACATTCAGGTTATTCTAAATCTAGTTGGGCATTAAATGTTATCAAGACAGTAACATACCCAAACACGAATTTTGCCTTTGTTGCATTTATATGACAAATTATAATTGTTGTATAAATGCATGCGTGCTCTTCAACCATCAAAAAGTCAAAATTAAGGATTTTTTTTTTTATAATTGATTAATTATAATCACCTGACACCATATTTTACACTGCCTGGCTAAAAGTAGCTGTTTGGTTTTACACTGTTTGGATTTTAATAGACAAATGCAATAAGAGTCAATGATCGGATCATTATTGCAGTGATTATGATGTTTCTAGCATGTTCTTCTAACCCTATTTGAAGTGTGTAACTTTAATTTAAATAAATAAATGTATAGTTGCTATATTAATATAGAATTTAACATACGTGTGATAAATCAGATTACTGATTACTAGTGTGTAACTTTAATTTCTTTGTTGCTTTTACACTGCTCACACAGTGTTGTTGAGTGTTGTTTCTTGTGCACAACCGACTGTAAGACTTGTGATCATGCAAATTTAGTTTACTTTGAAATCAAACATTTTTTTGCAAAACATATTTCCAACCATTTATATAGCAAAAATGTCACCTAGTCCTTACATCCTCACATTTCAGTGCACACGCGACTGAAACGAAAAGTTCAATAGGCTCAATCATCTGTGGATCTTGTTTAAAGAATGCGCCTGACACTTTGAGTAGAGAGATCAAAGTTTCCAATCTGTCTCTCTGGGTTTGATTATTCCCCTTGTGGCCTGAGCTCTCCGGTCAATAGTCAACCCTTTGACCTGGGTTACAATAAGCTCTGGTTGATAATGAAATATCTGTGTGTATGTGAGTGTGAGGGGTCTTTAATTAAGATGAGGCTGGCGGTGTGTATATTGAATGAGTGTGTGTGTGATGGCTGACGGGTTTGTCGGATAGGTCACTCCTAGTACAGACACCGAACACCTTTTATTCTTTATTCTTTTACTTTCACTGTGTCCTGACGGCTGGACCCTTTGCCCTTTAGAATCTGTTCTTATTCAGGAATGGTTGCTTTAAAAAAAAAAAAATTGAAATTTCCATGACGTTGTGTTCAATCGATGGTTCTGGAAAATCTGCATTCTTCCACTATTGTGGACTGAATGCTGCAAAACATGCATAAATATACTTAAAATATGCAATATACACATCAGTGTCACCTTTACTGTTATCGTGATCAGCATGCATCTTCTTTTCTGTCCGCTGAGCACAAGAATGAACAATAACCTTGCAGGTCTATGCTGCCGTGTTAAACGTCTTTCGAGTCACAGATGAAACGTGTCAAAAGCGCACTGAATCCTTGGGATTAGGAAAAGTAATAAGAACAGAAAGGCTGTTAGATGCAATAATTGTGGAAGCTTCTGATACGTGTTATGTGGTTTATTTCCAATTATTTGTTTCTGTTCTGTTCTGTTCTGCTGAATCCTGAAATAATCTCATCATTTCACTATAGGTTGTTTGTGGATAGTGAATGCAATTTCCAAATAGCATCCATTCGTTCATCCTCAAAATTACTAAAACAATTGTTGATGGAATCATTAAAGGGCAACTCCACCCATTTGCATTAAGCTTTCCATTGTTAGAAACCCAGTTATACTATTGAATGGTCATGCAACACTTTATCATTTTCCCCTGAGACGAGAGAAATCTGCTATTTACCTTTTCACTTCCTCCAACAATGACGCAAAAATCGTCATTTTACGTCATTGTTGGCGGAAGTGTAAGAGAGGGCGATTTCAGTAAAAAACTACAAGCCCGAGTCCCCACCCTTTCAAACCCGCCAATAGGGGGTTGGACCTATTGCGCTAACAGACCTATCACAGATCAGTGCCAATGCGTTTCATTTCACTGGCAGAAACGTTTTGAAAATGTGGACGAAACTACTGAATACGCTGACGGATGCGTTATGGAGGATTGGGATTAACATTACACATCTTTTTTGGACGCTAAGCTAGCAGGCTCTTGTTCTGTGGAGAAAGCTGAGTAGTAGGGGTTACCGTCCTCTTTTTCCTGGACATGTCCGGCCGTCGATGTCCGGGATTCAGCTTTTAATTTCTGAAGTCGCCATTCATTGTTTACATGTAAGTTACAGCTTTTGTTTCAATCTAACTCAATTCCTTATGATTGGTGAATCTGACTGTTGTGTTTACATGAACGCCAAACAAGTGATCGGTTGATGCGTTTTAACATTGCTAAGAAAATTCCTGCTCCTCCGTGAGAGATACGAGACCGGTAACTTACGTCTTAGGTGCCGCTCATCGGTAATCACGTCACCGGCCTCGCGCCGTTATCCACACAGCCGGCACTCATCCCGGTCGACACAGTAAACCTGGCTCGTCTTCGCGCCGTTTACATACAGCTCGCACTCGTTCCGCTTGCCACAGTAAACATGATGAATGACGACTGTAGAACGCAAAAGCCGAATCGCGGACATTTTGGGCGATCTCGAAACACATTTTCGGACAGACTCATCACGGAGAATCACTAGTAGACTGTTGTTTACATACTGCGAGGTTAGCGGTAGGCGTGGCCTCCTAGGGCAGCGAAGCAAATGAATTCTGGGAGTTGATGTTTTTCATTCACATAAGCCAAAAATACATTTTCTGTCTTTCTCAGTCTAGAAAGCTCCAAATTAAAAAATAATTTCACATTTCTTCTACATAAATGACCCATTTTAAATACACATTCATCTTTCCAGAGGTGGAATTGCCCTTTAAGAAACCAGAATTGTTAAGAGGAATCATAATCGTTAAAAGCCCATCCTGCAACTATTCTCTCTGACTCTAAAAAGCTTCTTTGGCATTCAGGCTGTGGTTCCCTCGTGGTCCAGGTGGATGAAATCGATACAAATAGTAGAAGACTAAAATAGACACTATAACTGGATAGCTGGATATCAGGATTTTAGGTTTATTTCAAATAATTGTTTGCATGTTTCTGCTCATTACATGTTCTGTAAAGTGCTTGGTTTTTTGGTTGTCACTCTTGCCTGAGTCCGGGTTAGCGTTTGCGTTCCCTGTCAGACTGAAGTGTTCAGACTATTCGGGATTCTGCATTTGTTTTGTGAGGATATTGATTGAATTATGTCATATAATCCATAAAACAGCTTTTTGTGTCAAATGGAATCAAATGGTTTCTTCCCATCTATAAAGAGAGGAAAGATTTCAATGTTTCTGTGTGTTGTAAAGGTGTGTAAGGTACATGAATGGTTGATGGTGTGGAGTTTGGGTGAAAAGTTGATGGGACAGGGCTTTATTCATTGTAGAAGGTTATGATTTGGTAATCATTTGACTTTTTAAATATATTATCCGCAATATTTTGATATAACTTATGACTTTACAGTTGTTGGTAATCATTTTGCTGCTTTTTTATATATTGACCCTAGTAAATCCTCAACTTCTAGACTCCATTTCCAAGTCTACATCTGGTAATTTGGAGTATTGCAAATCCTTGTAAATGTCCATTTGTGTATTACATAATAATTATGTAAATTACAATTTCAGTTTTATTTTAGTTTAGTTTATAGATTGATAGCTGCTAAGCCTTTTAGTATTGTTTGTGTCTTTTTAACATTACTATATGTATATATATATATATATATATATATATATATATATATATATATATTTTTTTATTTGTATTTGAATTATTTTATTTTAGCCAAAAAGCCTTATAGTATTGTTTTTTTCCTGCATTGTGCATACAGTTTTGTGATTTCAAGTGTGCAAAACAAAAAACAAATATATATATATATATATATATATATATATATAACATATATATATATAATGATATATAAATACCCAAATGAGAGATGCATGCATTTATTGTATTAATATATATTTTAAAAACAAAATAATACCAAACTGTGTACAATTAAACAGTTTAATGATACATTTATAAATAATAATATCAAGTGGCCGTCAGCCTGGCTAGTGATGTAGTACTTAAGTCTGAGACTGATTTTTGCTTTCTCGGACTCGTCTAGGACTTGTTCCTTCAAAGACTCGGTCTTAACTCGGTCTTGGACCACAGTGGGGAGAAGGACTCGTAATTTCCGTGAGTGGAAATTTGTGAATATCAAAACTGATACGTCGGACAAAATCTCGAACTTGGACTTGCTTCCTCAAAGACTCGGTTCTTGACTCGGACTCGAACTGAATTTGAAAACCAACGAGTCGAGTCTCAACTTCGGACTTGCTTCCTCAAAGACTCGGTCTTAACTCGGCATAGGCAGTCTCGTCTCCATCACTAGATCTGGCCCCCTTTATAAAAATTTGGACACCCCTGAAATCGTTCCTCTCTGATAACTCTCTCTCTCTCTCTCTCTCTCTCTCTCTCTCTCTCTCTCTCTCTCACACACACACACACACACACATGCACTGAAAGCTTTCTGCAGTACACTCATTCACTGTTTGTGTGGAGTACTTGAAAAGCCATTACCTGTTCACGCACAAGTCTGCTCACAACAGTGTGACCTGTGAAATCCACCTGCAAAGACGTGATATGTGATGAAGCTTACTTCCCTTTGTTTTGCCATCTGTCTGATCTTTTATAGGATGTTATCAGTGTCCTGTCACTCTCAGATTAACAGCGTATTGTCATCTGAATTTGATGTACTTAAATACTCTTAATACAGCGAGATGTTCACTACAGAATTAAGATCCACAAAATTTATTTCCGTGCTTACAAAGCACTTTCTTTTGATATAACACTTTTAGACATTTTACTAATTGTAAGTAACTTTGCCGCTACATGTTAACTAGCAGTCAGTCATTGAAGTATTACACTCTTAGAAGAAATGGTTCTTTTGAAATGGTTCCACCCACGCTTCATATATGGAACCCCAAAATGGTTCTATATAGAACCATTTTTTTTTGGTAAAAGGTTCTATTGGCCAAGTATGGAACCCCAGGGTTCTATATAGAACCCAGAGGAACCCTTTTTTTAAGAGTGTATAGAACCTTTTAGGGGTTCCAAATACATAGTGCTGATAAAACCTTTTCTTCTAAGAGTGTAGAATGTCTTCTTAATGTCTAGCAAAGCTTTATTTTGATAGTAACTTTACAAAGACATGTCAACTTATTCTACTAACCCAAACCCTAACATCTATATATATATATATATATATATATATATATATATATATATATATATATATATATATACACACACTACCGGTCAAAAGTTTAAGGTCGGTAAATTTTTTTATGTATTTAAAAGAAGTCTCTTCTGCTCACCAAGGCTGCAATTTTTTGATAAAAAATACACAAAAAACACAGTAATATTGTGAAATATTATGACAATTTAAAATGACTTTTTTATATTAATATATATTAAAATGTAATTTATTCCTCTGAAAAAATGCTGAATTTTCAGCATCATTACTCCAGTCTTCAGTGTCACATGATCCTTCACAAATCACTTTAATATGATGATTTTATGCTCCAAAAACATGTATGATTATTATCCATGTTGAAAACAGTTTTTTACATTTTTATTTCAGGATTCTTTAATGAATAGAAAGTTCAAAGAACAGAATTTATTTAATTAGAATCTTTTCTAACATTATAAATGTCTTTACTGTAACTTTTGATCAATGTAACTCATCCTTGATGAATAGAAGTATTGATTTCTTATTTATTTCCCCAAAAATAAAATATAAATTCTTACTGACCCCAAACTTTTTAAAGGGTAGTGTTTAATGTATACAAAAGCTTTCCATTTCAGATAAAAGCTGTTCTTTTGAACTTTCTATTCATCAAAGAATCCTGAAATAAAAATGTAAAAAACTGTTTTCAACATGGATAATAATCATACATGTTTTTGGAGCATAAAATTATAATATTAGAGTGATTTGTGAAGGATCATGTGACACTGAAGACTGGAGTAATGATGCTGAAAATTCATAAATTACATTTTAATATATATTAACATAAAAAAGTCATTTTAAATTGTCATAATATTTCACAATATTACTGTGTTTTTTTGTGTATTTTTTATCAAAAAAATTACAGCCTTGGTGAGCAGAAGAGACTTCTTTTAAAAACATAAAAATCTTACCAATCTTAAACTTTTGACCGATAGTGTATGTCACATTTTGAGCTTGTCTTTTAATCTGTTCCTCTATTATGTTCATGTTTGAGTTTCTTTGTTGATCTTCTAGTCTGTTGATGAGTTCAGTTCTCCCTGTTTGTCTCCATGGTTTCTAATTGACTGGCTTCCTCAGTTTAGGTGTGTCTATTTAGTTTGTCCCTCTGTCTGCTGTGTATATATTTGCATTCATTCTTTGTTCCAATATTAGTCTTGAGTAAGCTGTGTAGTTCTGTTCTTTCTCCTTCAATGCCCTCATTTGTGAATTTGAATAAAACAGTGGATTTGTATTCCTGCTTCCAGTGAGTGTTTAACTCTTAATAATTTAACTTGAACACTTAATGAATTGAATTCTTTATTCATGCAACAAGTAAACAACTACACTCTTGACTTGTTTTGGACACACTGTGCTCTGTATTTACATTACTCCATGTTTCTTTGGTTCCATGCTTTCTGTAAAACACTATTAAGTTCCCTTGAAACCTATGAAAGCTGGTCATGTCCTTTTCAAGAGGTTTTGATTAAATCGGTAATAGAATCAGGTAATAGAAGTCATTCGGGTCAACTACAGGCTTAGAATTAATCTGCTGCGCTGTCAAATGGCCGTTTGCCTGTCTCTATAGAGAGATCTGTTATAGGTTATCATTCTTTTGAAGCAGAACGTGCGTTTGTTGAAATTGAAAGTACTTTCTTTATATTGTAATGTAATGCAGGCTATTGTTAACATATATTTGTTAGTTCAGAAGATTAAACAATGTAATGCAGTGTTTCTGACCGCTGTAACAAAAGAACGCATGCGGAGGATGATACAGTGCACATCTTGTCTGTCTCGGTGGGTTCACCTGCATGAAAGCATAATTATAATGAGGGAATGAATATCAGCTCTTTTTGTGCATGTTCCCATGTGAGCTTGTTTGTGTATATGCATTTACGTGTGGCTCGAATTTATCTGGATGTCACTCTCTCTGATGTCTTTCCTAATGCTCTGAAATTATTCTCATTACATCGACGCTCTCATAACACAGCGCATTAGCTTGGGGGAATCGCAATCTTTTAATCACCAAACCCCAGAACATATCCCAAACCCTCTAACAACATCCCCTCAACATTAGCACTTTCCTGTTGCTGTTGTGAAAGTGGTTTGCCAAGGCTTTGCACGTAGGTTCACGGTGATTAAACTTTGACAGAAAGTGTGTGTGTGTGTGCCGAGCGTGAGAATCGTTTGTCTCATCACACACTCGATCACACACACATCAGATTATGCACTCGTCTTTCTCTTATAATAGCTACACATGTTTGAGTCCCTCTCTCTTTTCATCTGGGTGTGTTTTTCTGAGAATGAGGCGGGCAGAATTTCAATAAGTGTTGACTGGTGGTCCGGAGAGACTGCTGCCTAACTCACACATGCACAGACACTGTGAATGTTTTAATTTCAGTCTTTTTTTAAATTAATGTGTCGGGGTTTCACTCAAATATATATATTTTGGAGCTGCATGGTAATCTAGAGAAATTGAGAATCACAATTTTATTTTTTTTTTTGGTTTAAAATCGAGATCATGATTCTGAATAGACTAAATAGAACTTGAATAGAAATTGAATTGAACTAAAAAAATAACATTTCGTTTACTAGAGGTATGGAGTCTGACAAAATGTAAATTGCTGCATTTGATTTAAAAATATTTAATTAGTTTAAAAATATTTATATTTAAAAACTACATAAAAAATAGTAAAAATCTATATATTTATTTTTTCAATTATTAAAATAAATAATATATATTTTTTTAGATTGCTAGAAATATGTTTAATTAAATATTTCGTTTTCTTTTTATTTTAAAATTATACAGCTCGGCATACGATTTAATAAATGTATTTTTCAACACTATTTATTGATATTTTTCAAACCACAAGTCGTTTTATTGTAAACACAACAACCTCAAAAGCCTAAATAAAATACCATAAATAAATGTGTGTGTATATAGAGAGTGTTTGCATGTGTGTGAGTTGTGGTTGCTTTAGCTTCTCATTTTCCAGCTCACTACTAGCGGTAATGTGAAAACCCCAGCAAAACTCACACACCCTCCACACAATCCACTGAATGGAAAAGTTAATTCAAGCATCTTGAAATAGTGATGGCTGCCATACTTGAAGGACTTTAGCTCTAGTAGTTTCACTCGACACACACTTGCATACATACAAGCACTTGTTTGTGTGATCCAGTGTGTGGATGTGTTTTGTGCCTGTCAAAGATATGAAAAAAAAGAAACAATATACAGTAGACACTACCGTTCAGAAACGTTGGGGTTAGGTTTAGAAAAAACATCATGCACTAAATTGATCAAAAGTTATAGTAAAGACATTTATAAAGTTACAAAAGATTTTCATTTCAAATAAATGCTATTCTTTTGAACTTTCTTTTTATCAGGAATCCTGATAAAAATGTATCACAGTTTCCACAACATTTAAAGCAACTGCTTTCTACATTGATAATAATCAGAAATGTTTTTTTGAGCAGCAAATTAGCATATTAGAATGATTTCGAAAGGATCATGTGACACTGACGACTGGAATAGTGATGCTGAAAATTTAGCTTTGTATATTAGTGCATTTTAAAATACATTAAAATAGAAAAGTTTAGTAATTGTAATAATAATATTTAAAAAAATTATATTTACTGTATTTTTGATCAAATAAGTGCAGCCTGGATGAGCTTAAGATACATTTCTTTTTAAAAATCCCCAATTTATTTTTTTAATCCCCAAAAATTGTATGCAAAAAATATTTGCATACAATTTTTGTATGCAAATATTTATTACCGGTAATTTATTCTTAGTAATAATGATGTGGTGCTTCATATCACTTATTATTGAGTATTATTGATTTGTGTTTATGTGTTTGTTTCCCTTTAGTTTTAAATTGATTGTGTATATTTTAACTAAGCTCTGTATCTAAGGTTAAGAAAAATGGCTGTGTGAATTGTGTGTGTTGTCTAGTCTAGTCCAAGCACAGGTGTGGGTGACAGGTGAGGGCGCAGTGGTCTGTATAGCCGACGGCTGTCACAGTATATTGGTAGTTTGGTCAAGCCACTGAAGCACACAAAGCAATTTAGAGCCATCATGGCTGCTTTGAACCCTCATGGATGGCCAGTCGCGGAGCAGCTGACACTCAGCACTCTCTGTCTCACTGATTGGACGGTGACCAGTGAAGGGGTGTGTCACAATGAGAACAACCTCTGTTCCACCTGCCATAGATATGCAGCTTTATAAGTTTGGAGATTTGTTTATGCCAGACACGCACAGGATGTCTTTTTCGTGTTTCGCCGTTTTGTTTCACACAAGAATTAAAGAAAGGACATAAAGATGAATAAATGGAGGCAGAAGTTTCAGTTTGGGGTGAAGTAGGTCTTGAAAATCCAGCTTTTAATGTTGTTTATATGTCTATAAAACGGCAGTGAACCAAAGACAGTGTCCAAAACGCGGTTTGAAATCGCTGGTGTTTCTGATGTCACAACACTGTAAAAAAATATTTTCATGATTTGAATTCACAACATTTTTTCTTTGTCAAATCAACTTAGATCATTTCTGTAGTTCAGATAACATAATATTTTGAGTTTCTGGTGATTAAATTAATCTCCTTCATTGTATTAACTCATTTTTTCCATTTCAATGAACTTAAAATTTTAAGGCAACCAGGTTACTTATTTTTTAAAGTTAAACCAACAATATTTTTTTTTACAGTGAAATTACCTTGTAACCAATCACATCAACGTGCGAATGAACTAGTCATGATCTCTGAGCTGAGTGAGTGTGTTCAGGGTGGGGCTAATTTGCGTATTCATACATTCATACAACAGTGTATAGATCAAACTGCTGTGTAAGATCCTCTGTCCCATTATTTGCGACCGTTTGTGACAGTATAATTATTTTCTCAGTAATTGTATCCCTTACAACTCCTCTTTGATCACCAAAATGAGAAATTTTAATGTTTTTACCCTGAAAAAAATCTTCATGTCTTAAAATAGCTTGAATGTAAAGGCCATTGCACACCGAGTCTGAAATTCGCATCCGAAATTTTCGCTCGTAAAAAAAAAAAATTCGACCTCACGTTATGTCAATCATGCTTGCATACCGCCTCCGAAAACTTTCGTCCGTCATAAAATGAATCGGATCAGGTTCGAATTTTCTGCGTTTTTCGCATCCAGAGCCAGTATTTTGAGAGGTCTTTTGACAATTCAGGGCCGGGGGAGCTTGTCCTCAAATCATTGCACATTTGCGCCGTGCTTTCAGTTTCGGTTTTCAGTTCGATCAAGTGTTTATGTTCTCTTCTCTATATTGGATTATGAAATTAATAAACCTCCCCTTTCAATCAGATTGAAATTTAGGATCGAATAAGATGTGATTGAGCAGCCAATTCAATAACTAATGTATTATTTGGGCACAATATATAACATAACAGCCTAGTTGTTTTGTCTGCCCAGCGCTTCGAACCGGGCCGCGCGCGGGTGTGTGTGTGTTTGTTTGTGTGTGTCCATACCTTAGACATACTGCCAGATCTCCGTTCAGAACTGGTTGCTTCACGGAAATTGTTGGTCTTGTTTTTAATATGTGGCTCCAGAATCGCTAGCAAAGCATCAAACTGTCCCACTGGCATTCTGAAGTAAATTTTTAATCGCTAGGGATAAATTCACAACTCCTTGATAAAGAGGTGAAACTCTCCTTCCTCTCGGCGCAATTTCAGGATTGGATGGACGTAATATTTTTCTTCTCTTTTCAATAAGAGAGAGGGCAACAAAATCATCCTCACTGCTTGACGAATCCATTTGGTATTTTTGCGTTTTTCCCGCAAAGGTTTAGTAAATACGCATCGGACTCGGTGTGCAAGGTTTCTATGTGTGATGAATTTTTAGGCTGACGAACACGAAAAAACGCATCCGAAAATTTCGTACTCAGTGTGCAATGGCCTTAACTCTACACCCTTGCCTCATTTAGTATGTGTGGTTCTATGAATATGCAAATTAGCCCTGCCTCCACTCACTCACTTAGCTTAGAGATCCACTTGGTGATGATTGCACGTTGACGTGATTACAAGGTAGTTTGTGACAGACAACATTAAAAGCTTGATTTTCACCACAGGAGGGCTTTCACTAATGAAACCTTATTGTAAAGTCTTACCAAACATTTTAAAATAATGTTTATTTCAGTTTGTGTAATTGTATTGTTTTTCCTCATGAATTAGAAGTAAAAATTAGCATTTATAATAGGCTTTTGAAGATATTGTGTGAGTGTGTGTATGCCTGTGCAGAAATGTCACAACTGTGGCTGCGCAAACATACACAGTAACATTTGCCAGGATTGTCCCCTCAACAGCTCTTTTCTGCCCCCCTCCTCTCTACACCTTTTGCCCCCAATCCTCCATAATTACCCATAAGGCTGCGCTCCCCTCCTCCGCCTGCAGTGACCCCACCGTCACCCCATTCTCTGACCAACAATGGACTGGCATAGGCCCAGTACGCAGTGACTATAGACAGGTCTGACCCGGGGTTAATCTGCTGTGCCCCAGCCTCTGTCAACATGCCCACTCTCTGCCCTCGTTTATTGCACAAACGCACTGCGCTCAACACTAGTACAGCAGACCTGCAGCAGGGAGAGCGTGTCTGAAGCTGCAAATGCGTGTGCCATGGGAAATGGGAACTGTGGTGCTAGTTAGCAGGTGTTTGTTCCAAAGGATCCAAGAGGAAACAATGACTGGTATGTGCCTCTGTTCATTTGTTAAGCACTGGAGCTGATGCGATGAAGAGGGAAATGTCAGGGAACAGTGAGGGGAGAGCTTGGTTGTCCCATAAGAACAGAAGCATTCCAATTCTGTTTCATTTTCAATTATTCCCTGACATAGCGTGATTGTTTTTCATTCATCCAGCCTTTTATCAGTGATGTGAAATTGATTTTCTGTCTCACTATTTCTAAGCACACTCAAGTGCGCCACACACAGTTTTGTGGAGTGGTACAGCATGGGATTTACTCTGTGAATCTTAATCTTAAAGGATTAGTTCACTTCAGAATTAAAATTTCCTGATAATTTACTCAACCCCTCATAATCCAAAGTATCTAGTCTTTCTTTCTTAAGTCGAAAAGAAATGAAGGTTTTTGAGGAAAACATTCCAGGATTTTTCTTCATATAGTGGACTTCAACGGGTTGAAGGTCCAACTTGCAGTTTCAATGCAGCTTCAAAGACTCTTCACGATCCCAAGCAGGAATAAGGGTCTTATCTATAGCCAAACCATCCGTCATTTAAAAAAACGAACAAAAACAAAAAAAAAACAATTATATACTTGTTAACTACAAATGCTGGTCTTGCACTGTCTACGACATCATACATTACGTAATAATGTTGAAAGGTCACGCGCAACCTCAGGCGATAGTACAGACCTTGTCTTTGCACGTTGGCTTTATAAACATGAAGTCAAACGCCCTTTACAAAATAATAAATAAACAAGCAAAAGGTAAACCAATGATGTCGAATGATTTTGAAGTTGGAGGTGTTTTTCGCCCTACCCTACATTTTCCACCTATGTCAGGTTACCACCTGACCTTTTAACGCAATTTTAACGTGAAGTCGTGGACATGGAAGACGAACATTTGTGGTTAAAAAAGTATATATATATATTTTACCTTTTTTGGAGAAATTTGCAGATGGTTTGGCTAGATAAGACCCTTATTTCTCGACTGGGTCACGTAGAGCAATGAAAGATGCAATGAAACGGCAATTTGGACCTTCAACTTGTTGAAAACCATTGAAGTCCACTCTATGGAGAAAAATCCTGGAATGTATTCCTCAAAAACCTTAATTTCTCTTCGACTGAAAAAAAGAAAGACATGAACATGGGGTGTTGCCCACTTAGTCTTTGGGATACACCTATTCCTTATGATGCACAAAACATGGTGAGAGTAATTTAGTAAGGATTACAATTATTTTATTTTAGTTTTGCTCCGTCAATAAAAATACTTCCATGTATACAATTTAACACGATTATAAGGCAATCCAGAGTATCTGATTTTTGCATAGGCGTGATTACAGTTGTTCATACTTTTTCGTTAATCTAATAAAGTATAGTATTAAAGTTATTGTTGAGATATGATTTGTTGTTAAAAACCTTTGTTTTCACTCAAAAATGTTTGCTTGTGCACGCTTAGTGATGGTGAGTGAGACCCGCTTGTTTATGTTCCTGAACGAATCAGTGTTTTTGAATGAATCGTTTGAGTGAATGATTCAATGACTCACTCATTCGTTTAGTTTGTGAATGTTTTGAAAGAATCAGTTTTCAGAATGAATCAGTTCGTCAGAATTAATGACTCTTTCATAAAGACGCCACCTACTGGCATATTGATGTAACATATAGCAGGGCTTTCTTAAGACTCACCACTAAGGTAAAACTAAAATATATTAAGCATATTAAGGGTTGTACACACTCCAGTCTTGATTAGAACAGACATACAAGCCATTCCTAGGCATGAAGCTCTATGTCACTGGTGTTTTTGTTTTGAAATCGTCCCTTTCAGGCATATTTCAGCTGAATACCGCTGCAACTCCTCTCCTGCTCGCTGACAGCCTAATGAAATTATTCACTAATTCACGCCGTGTCCACTAATTTGCTGCCTGACTGACTTGATAGATGCGACAATGCGTGGCTATCTGCTGTGCAGGTTCCCTAACCCATAACTGTGAGCTAATTTGCGTCGCTCTGTTAGCATGGCTAAGATCAAGGCTGGCGACGCGGCTCTTGTAGTAAATCAGTCTGAAACAGAGAGATAGCAGGTGCCGCGCTAACAGAGGCTGAGAGCAGTGGAGTCTCATTCCTCTTCTTTAACGTGAGGTTCAGCTAAGCTCAGACGTGCAGATGATGGACTGTGACTTTAATTGATTTTACAATCGCCTTCACAAGCAGAAGGTAAACAAGTGCTGTCTGGGAGGCAAACACACACATAGGGCTGCAGCTTTAGAAGAGGGATATTTCAGGAAACTCCTGCAACACATGACATACACTGCCCTACCAAAAAACAAAAGTTGCTGTTTGGATTTATTGGCAAATGCTTAAGCGACTATGACTGGATTATTATGTTTCCAGCATGTTATTATGTTTGGCAACAATTCTTCTAATCCCAATTTATGAAGTTTGTATCTTGTAATTTCTTGAACAACCATGTAGGAAGACACATGGCCATATTCCATGATGACAAAGTCAAGATTCATCAGGCTCAAATTGTGAAAGAATAGTTGTGAAGGAGCGCGAAGAATCATTTTCACACATGAATTGGCACCTCTAAGTCCAGACCATAAATTCATTGAAAATCTTTGGATGTGCTGGAGGAGACTTTAGTGGTTGACACTTGCATTGTAAATATAAGATCTTGGCCAAAAATGCATGCACCTCTTGATGGTTATTTGCAGTGTGGGGAACGTTACTTTAAAAAAGAAATGAGTTATAGTTACTGACTATTTGTTCCAAAAAGTAACTGAGTTAGTAACTGAATCACTCTAAAATAAAAGTAACTCTTTACCAGGGTAAGTAACTATTTGTAGCCTGGTTAAAACCAGACCATTCTCAGTTGTAACGGTCTGGCAAAGCGTCTTAGACAAATCATTTCCAGAGGGGTATCACCAACGGATGTCACGGGCAGACCTAAAACCAATCAGAGCGTTGAAGGAGATGACGTTTGCAGAGTGGCGGCTGGCGGAGAAACATCTCCGAGTGTTGTTTTTTGCTCAGTTTTTAACAAAAGGAAATGTTCAAATCGCTTAAAATAGCTGATTCGAACGAGTGATGTTCGACGGCGACATCCATATTTGTAATGTAGGCTTCAAAATCTGCTTCAAAATTTGCTTCAAAAGTTGTCACTGTGTTAGGCGCCAACGTTTATGATTGGTTACGGGATTTCGACGGATTGGAAATGAGCTTGAATGAGCTCTTTGCCAGACTAACTTTCAAAGCAAATCTAAATTTGCCGGAAGTTGTCTGGGTTTTCCCAGGCTAAACTATTTGCGTTACTGTGGAAAAAAAATTGCTAGATGTCAAAGAATATGGATTTTTTTTTTTTTCGTAGTTTTCACAAGTCAGTTGACATGAGTAGAACAGACAAGTGTTTGTACATAACTTTCTATATTTCTTGCACATCAACAGACAGCAAGAGGTTTTAGGGTACCATTTAACGTCAGTTAGATGACGCTATCTAATCCTAACCCTACCCCAGACCTAAACCTACCGCGTCATCTAACTGACACTAAAGGTAAAGCATCAGTCAAATGACGCCTAGGATCGTCATCTAACTGACGTTAAAGAGTAGCCTAAAACGTTGGGTGTGTATGGTCAAAAGTGTCAGTTAGATGACGTCTTGGTATGAGAATGTGTTGTAACGACGGGAAAAGATTACTGAAAAAATAATGTCGTTACCCAGTGGCGTTATCCCAAACACTGCTTATTTGGTTATTTCCATCAAGAAGGCGATTTTGGTCAAGTTCTTGTATTACAAATAATTGTATGCTATTAAAGAGCATAATCACAGGGTTTTCCCAGCAGTCTCCAGCTGCTGAGGTGTAGTGTAATGGCAGCTCTGCCTGTCTGCTCGCTCTGGTGTGTTGGTGTGCTTGTCTTGAGCTCTCTAGCTTCTGGCCCTCAGGAGGATTAGAGAATGAGTGAGCTATCTGCTCTTCTGCACAGCTCCACTCACTCACACTCGCCTCTTTATTCTCTCCATCAACTTCAGCCGAGCTTGATTTCTCCAACAGAGTGAATTTTCTGTCTCACTTTGCGTGTTGATGAGATGTCAATCTCTGGTAGGGAGAGTTTTTGTTCTGTCAGGCAGAATGCAGCATCGCTCTGGTCTTCTGAAGAGTCTGCTTATCTCACGCTAATATAAGCGCCTCTAAATCACAGCTCTTGACTGCTGACTGGGTTACTAAAGTATTAACATGCATCTCTAGTTGAAGGAATAGTTTATGGAAATTCTGTCATTATTTACTCATCTTCTCTTCAGTGTTTTCCATGGAAAACGATTTGTGAGCATGTCTGTCAAGCTCCAAACAGAACAAAAACACCAATAAAACACTATGAAAGTGTGACTTGTGACTTTGTAATGACAATCTATTTCCAATCAATAAATTATCTTGTCAATGCTAAGTTTATAATTTCCTCACAAGTCACCCCTCAGAAACAATCAGCGTCTGCCGCTCAATTTCAATATATTCGCGTTGCCAAATAAGGATTATTATCATTTCAAATCAGCCTGCTCTTCAAAAGTCTTAGTCCAGTGAACAGCCAAGCATGCTGGTTTTAATGAATCCATTAGGTCAGCGTGGCTCTCGGCTGCACGTTTGATTTCACACTGGGCAATTGGGAAAGTGAATTAAAGTGTGTATTCTAATTGGCCGCCCATGCCCAGAGGAGCCAATATATTCACGCTAGCGGACTCTCAATCAATCTGGGTTCTCCCGTTGTTTGATTTCCATTACGCAGATGGTTCAGATTGCGCTATTTGAATGTATAAATCACAGCTATCTCTTTAGGGCAGCTCTGAATCACTCATGTATGCTCAACGAGCTCTGTTTGAACCCAGTGCCAATGCAGCGGTGGTGTGGCTATGTCCAATTTGGCATAACAATAGTGATGAGATGGGCTGAATGAAGATGGAAAGTTTGAGAACCTGGGAAGGAGGAGGTAAAGTAACAGTGATGAAGTGGAATGGAGCGATAGGGAGGTGGAGGAGTGTAATGGTGTGTTCACACCGAACGCGAATGAGAGCGTCAAATACTCGTCTATCACGTCTAGTTAAGACGCTTGAACATTCGCTCAAGTTCAAATTTTTCAACTTGCGTGGAAGACATTCGCGGCAAACACGTCACCCAATTTGTGTCATCCGTAACGCCCGGCACGTATGATGCGTCTATTTGCGTCTTTGCATTGACTTTGTATGTACTCTACTCGCGCAAATAATTAAATTCGAGTTTACTGTTGGAGGACAGGGTTATGCAATACATAGTAGAACAGAAAAAAATTCTGTTTTTGTCCGTCTGTCTGTTGGCAAAGTCCCTCTCAAGGAAAGTCTGTTCACTCGACGGCCATCTTTGCAACGCCTCCAGGCAGCTATTATGGGCATCCAAGACCAAGTCCTATCTATTTGAATGGGGGAATCCTGAAGTCTCAAAAACTGCTTGCCAAACTCACAATTAAATGGCATATTTAAAATCAGCAACAAAATATTACTCAAATTGATTTATTATGCTCAAATAGCATTAAAAACACTTAATTTTCAGCCTAGACCAGGCATTGCGCATGTGCACACAATAACTTTACCTGTCTTTCTGTCGGTCTGTCATGTGTTCAAATTACTCACAGTTCGATTTTTAATCACAGTTTCGATGTGGTTAGGAGTGTGCGATGATCACGAGAAAAAGGAAAAATGTTTTATCCACTTTTTTAAATCATCGCTGTTGTGACATACTTTGAAGCCATTTCTCAATAGCAAACAACTCTGATGGAGGAGGGGGAAGGTGGAGGCGTGGAGCAATGGTTGGCTGAAGGTTATAGGAATGGGCAGAGTTGGGTGGATTTACATGGGAACAGGGAGGTGGAGGAATGATGAGGTAAGAGAACGAAGCGATGGGGGGCTGATGATCTTTAGTAAAACATGATTGTATGTTATGAGAGCTGTACAGAGGTGAGGGAATCTATCATAAAGAACAAAAGCACTGTTAGAAGAGAAGACAGATTGTGTGTCACTCTGTGGGCCATCTGCAACTGCTGGACTTAATTAGTGTGCAGTGAATAAACACTGCAGCTGCGGGAGAGGGACAGAGAGAGAAAAGACATGAAAATATAATGAAAATAATTACTGAAATATCATATAATTAAGGAAAGTGAGGTGTTAATGAGACGAACAGTTTATCGAGGGAGTATAAACTGTTTTGAGTGGAGAATGAATTAGAAAAGAATGGTGGATCGGATGGCGAGCCAGTGTAGTGCTCTTTTGTAGCCCTAAAGTTTGGGCCTCTGCTGCCGAGCACTAAACTAATTACCCAAAACCAGCATGATATCTCAGGAGGAACGGATTAATTAACAGGGCTATCGTTTCCAGTCTGAAGATATTATTTTCTTCTATCCCAGACCAGGGAGAGTTCCAGTCCCAAACCTCACGCCTGCTCTCTGCCAGACAGTACTTTTATTCCTGTTTCTTACTCTTTGTATCTGGTATTTAAGCAAGTATTTTTGTTGACATTAGCGGTAAACTATTGTCTTTATGACATCAGTGTGTGGGGAGCTTGTAGAAAACATTTTCTCCAAAATCATGTAGTTGTGTGTGGTATGAGCAATATCTTATTTCACAGTATGAGTAATATTAAACACACATAGTCATTCTAATGCTGGTTTTCTGTGATAGTTTATTATAGTTGCCAAACCAATCTCCTTAATTGTATTAACATTTTTTTTCATTTTTATTTCAATGAACTCAAAATTTTAAGGCAACCAGGTAACTAAGTTAAACCAACAATATCTTTTTCATTGGTTAATAAAAGTGAGATTAAATAAAGTATATTTGTATTATCTAACATATTTACTAATTGCAATTATTGCATTTGTCTCTGTTTTTGTGCAAGTAATATGAGTAAATGCATGCTCACGTTTACTGTAGAACAACAAAAAACATCATGTTCACACACATCACTCACAACACCTCTTACTCTAGATTTCTCTCGACATGGAGACAGGAGAGGTGCCAGTTGAAAAATGAGAAAACACATCAATTGTTACTTTTTTGAAAAAGTAATTTTAAAGCTCCAGTCCATAACTTTTTTGGGTTAAAGGAGTCTCAAGGAGTCTCGGCTAGTAGGCTATTTTGAGTCAATATGTCACATCTTTACACATAAAGAAGGAGTCTCGGCTAGTAGGCTATATTGCAAGTGAGGATGTTGGAAGTGGAGATTTATAGCCTTTTCTCACAGCATTTGATATAATTAAACTTATTAATTTGATGGCGGATTTAGAAAGGTTCAAACGACAATCACCAGTGACAACTAGAGATTCACCCGCTGTAAAATGCAAAAGACTTTGGCCTTTGGAGTGGCTACAGGCAAAAAAAAAAAAAAAAAAAAAAAAAAACAGCAACCAGGCCCATATGAAAACAAGGGTTATATCGGCCAATTTGGCCAATTTACCAATCCACAAACTGACACACATTTGACCAGCAAACGCACACATCCTACCCTCCTTCTCTCTACTTTCAGAGGCAGAAGTCTCGAAACTCCTACTTTCCAATCGCCTTACTGCCTGTCCGCTTGATCCTATCCCCACTAATCTACTTCAAGCCATTTCTTCCTCAGTTGTACCCACACTCATGCACATCATAAACACCTCTCTTCACACTGGTACCTTTCCCACAGCTTTTAAGCAGCCTCGGGTAACCCCACTGCTTAAGAAACCCAATCTAAATCCAGCACATCTAGAAAGTTACAGACCGGTATCTCTTCTTCCATTCGTCACAAAAACACTCGAACGAGTTGTTTTCAACCAGATCTCCTCCTTTCTTACACAGAACAACCTACTGGACAATAAACAGTCTGGTTTCAAAAGCAGACACTCAACTGAGACTGCCCTGCTCTCAGTAATTGAAGCTCTGAGACTGGCAAGAGCAGCTTCCAAATCCTCAGTCCTCATCCTGCTGGATTTGTCTGTTGCTTTTGACACAGTTAACCACCAGATCCTCCTGTCAATCCTAAAGATGAAGGGTATTTTGGAAACTGTACTCTAATGGTTAAAATGTTTACCTCTCAGGTAGGTCCTTTAGGGTATTGTGGAAAGGTGTGTTATCTAAGAACCAAAATCTAGCTACTGAGGTGCCTCAGGGCTCAGTGCTTGGACCACTCCTCTTCTTCATCTACATGACATCACCAGGATCTGTGATTTAGAAACATGGCTTTTCCTATCATTGCTATGCTGATGACACACAACTCTACCTCTCATTCCAGCCTGATGATCCAACGGTAGCTGCTTGTTTCTCAGCCTGTCTGATTGACATTTCTGGCTGGATGAAGGTCTTTCAGACGTTCCCCCTGGAGCGGAGGTTAAGTGACCTGCTCTAGGGCAGAATGGTGATTAGGGAACTCAATGACCTCCGCTTCGCTGACACCTCTGAGGGTTTTGACCTACAACCTTTGAGTTTGGGCTCGGATATTTAACCACTTTACAATCATGACCTCCCAATAATTAAAATATCTTAATGCTAAACAGTCAAAGTGTAACGAGGGTACAAACTCTTGGGTTTAATATGGCAGTATTCAGTGCAAACAGAAACATCTTTTGACCCAAATACTGCCAGAATAATTCACAATCCTTTTTGGTTCTGTTCATCAGGTAACACCAACAGCATGTTTGCTCTCGACTACATCAGCGGATCTCTGACAGTGAGCGGCCAGCTGGACCGGGAGAACCCGCTGTACTCATCCGGATTCACCATCACAGTGAAGGTGCGACTCAAAACTAGAGGTGGAGGTTGAGACTTCACAAAAGGATTTGTTCAATTTCAATATTCTAGTTCACAAACGGTGCCATTTTTTTATGACGTTCAGTTTCGTAAACAGTTCTTGAACGTCTGCGCTCTGCCTTATTAAATCATTCAGAAAAAATATTTTGGTACTTAAATAATAATATAAAATAATTATAATAATAGAAAGAATACAATTATTTTTATTTAATATATAATTTGGACAAATGCTTCCTCAGTAGTACCATAAGAACTGTCCATTGATTTGTTGAGAAACTGGAATGGTTCAGTGGAATTGGAATCAGAATAGTTAAAATCCTTAAGCTCTTAAAACCTTTTATTATAAGTCGTCCAACCCTGTGTGAGATTCAAATCCTCTAATGCATTATTAAAATCTATTCTGTGATGTTTCAAGGTCAACACTGACTTTAAGTGAGGAATAAAATCACATATAATACGATTTGTTCTGTTTCCAGAAATTCGCATCTATAGTAGTTCTGGTTAGTCTCTTATCCCCTGCACAGAAATAATTGGGATCTCTGCCAAATGCAGTATTGATTCTACTGTAAATGTTTGCGGACTGTGACTGTAATTTATCGAGCCATTTACCCACATTGAGTTTATCAGGGTCAGTGTGTGAAAAGGTCTCACTGACCCTGGAGCTTTAAATACATGTTTAATTATCATTGCTTAGCCATTACAAACATGCAAAACACTTCAACTGAACTGAACTGGACTGGACTGCATTTTCGGTTCACTGTGCATGCTAGTGTTTTTAGAGAAACATGCAACTCTCATAAATCATGACAATTGTGTACACATAATGTGTATATGTATTTCAGTATTATTAAAATAGATTTCAATTTTATTATTATATTTTTGTCAGATTCTATATTTCAGATCCAGATGAAAAAAGTATTTTTGTGACATTGACCATGTCAACTCCTTTGACAGATGCTCTTGGTTTCATTGCAACTCAAGATGCTCTTTGGATCCCTTTTTTAATTATTATTATTTTTTTAATTCACTTTTTTCTTATAGTTGTAGCTAGTTGGAATGAGTGACCATGTGACAGACACCTGTGTGTGTGTGATCTCATTGTTATCCCAGTGTCCCGCTGACAGTGCCAGGGCCAGACACAGGACACTGGAGGGGAGAGAGAGAGACAGAAAGTGTCCCTGTAGACCTCAGGCAGGAAAGCTCTTTGTTCCAGTCTCTCAATCTCTGAGAGCTCAGTTTAGCAGAGGCTCCTGAAATAGACACACACAACATTGCCTCCTCTTTGGGCTGGGGCTGTATGAGGATGAAGATGAGTGGGACAAAAAGAACAAAAGGGACGAGCAGACATACTTTAGTCTAGACCTTTGAAAATAATTCTGATAAAGACCATATATATATATATAAAGTTTGGATTTGAGTTATCATGGTTTCCACAAGAAATATTAAGCAGCACTTCTTTAGCACAAAATTTAGTATAGTAGAATTATTTCTGAAGGATCATGTAACTTGTGTGTGAGTTTCAGCAACCGTTATTCAAGTCTTCATGTATATATGTATAAATATACATTCCACTGATTTTCAGTAACAGGTGTGCATACAGCTGAAACACTGGTTAATAATAAATAATCTTTAGACATCCCCCAAAAAGAGCTGTTTTAGATTTGTGCTTTATTCACATTGAGCTGAAACGGTCCAGAAAGTGCTGTGTGTGGGATTCTGTTTCTAAACGACTGGTGGAGATTTCTGTCATTATTTCTCTGGATTTGACACAGACGTCCTGATAGCCATCATTATCGCCTCTGCTCTGATAAGACACCATTGAACTGCTGCTGATGTCAGTAGATTTGCACAAACCCTAAATTCGGCAATGCTTTGACTTCCAAAGCACAACCGCAGTGACAATATATGACCAAATAATATTATGAATTATGCAACAGGACCCAGTCTGACTAACCCAATAGGCCATTCTGACTCTGTGAAAGGATAAGTGCAGAACAATCATGCAGGACGATCTGTCTTTGTTTTTGTTTTGACACTTAAGTTGTTTTTTGCAATCAAAACTTAATAATTCTATCTAGAAAAGCAGGTTTCAGAGCAGGGACTATTCTGTTCTATAAGGATGATTCGCTCAAGTTTTAGTTACTGTTACATTTAAATGTTCCCTCATTATTGCTGCATTTGCCTTATGAAATAAAGTGCATGAAAAGGGTGTAGAGAACAAAAACATTTATAAGAGGTCCAAAATCGAGATATAACTCGCAACCGAACATTGACGATAGCGGACAAATGAACAGAATAATGTTCGTCTGATGTCTGTTTACACGACAGAGCGTAAAATGTAATGTGTTTTTATGCGTTTACACGACACCGGGGTTTTGGGTGCCTGAAAATGCTAAGTTTTGAAAACAGGTTGTTGTAAACAACAAAAACGTGAATCTCTGAAGATGATGACATCAGTCACATGCGTATTACGTGTTCAGTCCATAGTGTTTCAGTCGCCATCTACTGGCCTGGCAGCAGAACATAGCGTTGTTAGGAAACGTGTGAATGGGGATCGTTTTGATGATGTCGTATGTACGCAGAAAACTTCTCAGTTTTAGGCCACGTTTACACAAAGCCGGGTATTTAGCAAAACAAATATTTTCCCCTTTCCGTTTTCAAAAATAGCATCGTTCACATACCCGCATAAATGCGCCGTTGAGCGCCATCATAACTATGCCAAATTTATTGGCAGCAGTGTAGGGGTTAAGGATAAAGCCATGCAAGCCAATCAGAATCCTCAGAATCGATCAGAGAGAACCTAAACGCGGTTTCTCCCAGTTCACACTACGACACTTAACCGGCGTTTTCAGAAATCTCCACTTTGGCCGGAGTGTTTAGAAATAATCGTTTTCTGTGATAAAAACTGTGTTTTCGTGTAACGAGAGGGCAAAACACAGAGAAATATCTGCGTTTTCCCATCATGTAAACGGGGCCTTAAGCATATCGTTGTTGTATAAATGGTCCCTAAAACTCAGGGCTTAAAGAGAGAGTTCACTTTGAAATTAATTTTTGATAAGTTTTGGAAAGTGATCGCGTGAGAGACAGGGTTTCCGTGGGGTCTTAAAAAGTCTAAAAAAGTCTAAAATTTCAAAATCACAATTTAAGGCCTTAAAAAGTCTTAAATTTGCTGAAGCATAGTGTTCTAGGTCTTAAATCATTTTAAACAGGTCTTAATTTTTCTATGTCCATGTAAATCTCATTGAAATGCTCCCGCAGCGCTTTGGAATGTTTTTTTATTTATATTACGTGGTTGTAGTTCTTAATTCGCTGTATTACGACTACAAAATAAGACCAACATGCAACAGCCAATCAGTTTTGAGGTTTCGTGTTATTGGCGTGTATCTCAGATACCACAGACAGACATACGTAAAACTAATGTTATCCAGCTATGGGGAAGTGGAAGTTAAGCGATACTTGGCTTAAAAAATCTGAATTTTGGATCAGATTTTGCTGATTTGGATTTTGCTTTTGGATCAGAGCCAACACTAAACTTCTCCACACGGCAACAAGACACCAGTCCTACATTGTTTCAAACAATGTTTCCGGACTCTGACATCGCTAAATCCTTCTGGTGCGGGAAAGATAAAATGGCCTACATTACGTGCTTTGGAATAGGGGATTTTATAAAAACAGAACTAATTTACAAAATCACAGGACCGTTCGTGCTGATTTTCGACGAATGTTCAGTTTGAATAAATTAAATAACTTTGCGAATAATTTTGAGACTCTGCGTTTCCTTTGTACATTTTTTTTGTGATATAGGTCTTAAATTTCATTCATATGGTCTTAAAAAGGTCTTAAAAGTCTTAAATTTCACTTTGTGAAATCTGCAGAAACCCTGGAGAGATCACTTCCGCTGCTTTCCAGCGCTTGCGCAGATTGAAGTGCCCATGCCTTCAGATTACTTGGATGTGGCTGTGGCTAGAAAAGGGGAAAACAATAAAAATACTGTTCGTTTTCTCTCACAAACTGCTTGTTTCGTGTCTTAGGCCATCAATGTGTACTTACATTTACGAGTCATTAAATCATGTTTAATTTGGACTTCTTTGTGCATGCTCTATGAGGTGGTGACCATAGACCTCCATTATATGACTGACAGACAACTCCGGTTTGACCTAGAAATATTAATTTAAAATACCCCAGTATTTGTATGTGAAACAAAGACACCTACATCTTGGATGCCCTTTAGGTAAGCTAAAACATATCAAAAATTAATTTCAAAGTGAACTATCCCTTTAAATACATACAATAGAAGACGTAATCAATGTGAACAGAAACAGGTGTGTGGAAACTAACTAGGAAATCAGGCAAGCGGGACAGGAACAGGAAACTGAAACCAGGAAACAGGAAACTTTCAGTGAAACTGAAACCAAAACAGACTATATGTTACAGCCTCTTTCTCTCCCTGTAATATCATATAGAATTCCGTCCGGACAGTTTCATAAATGTGTTTTGGATTCTTCTGCTCTATTTGCAGACATAAACTGCACAGCTGTAGTTCTCTAAATTGAAATCAATGATTGCCACGAAAAGTGAAATTCAAAACAAAGAAAAACCTCACAAAATATTCATAAGTTATAGATTTTCATTATCTATTTCTCACTCCTGAGCCTCTGCTCCTTTATATATATTTTTTCTCGTTACCATTTTGTCTTACTCTCTCTCTCTCAGTCTCCCTCTCTCGTATTGGTCGCATTATTGATTTGAAGTGAAAAGTAATAAAACTAATTTCTCAACTTCACAGAGCTTGGATAAGCTGAAGTACATTGGACCAGAGGTCAGTGCATTTATTATACGGAGGGATGAGGAATAGATGTGCAAGGGGGTGTTAAACGACACAATTCGTGCAGCGTCACCACACCTCCATCCTCCGTTCACCCTGCATCCCTCCTTCACAAAACACCATTATTCCTTTTGAGTCCAACTCTATCACTCAAAAGAGGAGAGAGAGAGAAAGAGAGGGAGGGAAGCAATTGTTTCCTGTCGATAAGATGTGTTCATCCTAAATTTTATTGCCTGTATCTGTCTGGCCCCCGTGTGCCCCCATTCACGGCAGACCTGTGGGATATCTCCCAGAATCCTCCCCTCTGATTTAATAAAGAGGCAGACTGAACAAATGGAGGAGATTGAAGACTAAACGTTAATGCTGCTTACTGCCAGATTCCCTCTATCATCACATCCATTCCTCTCTCGTTTCCTATCTCCTACTGTCTCTCTCTCTCTCTGTCACTCTTCTCTCTCCTTTCTTATGCTTTTATAGAGCTACTTATAATGTTTTCATCACATTAGAGTGATGGAGGATGCGTTGTATAAAGTATGATGTTTGATTATCGTTTTACTCAGGTGTAAATGATTAGTAATCAAAATAATAAATGAATGGTTGCACGGATTAATCCTCTGCCAACTGTGTGTTCATTTATGAAATATTTTGACTTTTGATAATATGATTCTGTCTGGAATTGCTAATTATGTTATATTGTTCCTTTTTGTGTTATTCATTCTCACCGTCAGCTATCTGGCTCGCTCTTAGCTTCAGATGTACTTGGCTTGCAGGGTGTATATATATATATATATATATATATATATATATATATATATATATATATATATATATATATATATATATATATTTTATAGGAGAGATTTCTGTTGAGGACAAATATGTCCATGTTATTTTTTAGTCATATGAGTTTTGAATGACATAAGGATGGGTACACTTGTTGTGTTCTTCTTGCATTCACACTGTTATTTTTAAGAACAAATCTAAAGATACAAAAAAAGGGCTATTATGACGTAAAGTATATTTTGCCACTGAACTTCCCGAACATCCAAACCAATGCTGTATGCTCAGGGTGTCCACTGGGTCTTAAGAAGTATTAAAAGTTGATAAATTAACTTTAATTTTAGAGAAAATTAAGGCCCTTAAAAAGTTTTAAAAAGTCTTAAATGCCATTTTCCAAGGTATTACATTTTGTATCATCTGTTTGTTATGTATATGTCGTTTCGTATTGTCCATAAAATATAAAGTTTGCCTGAATTTAAACATTGTGTTGAACGAATGATGTTCTGTGTAGTTTATGCAATCCCACTAGATATGACGTCATCTGTTAGCGCGCTGCCGATGACTTACTGCTGCGTGATAGCACATATGTCCCTTACGCACGGACAGTGTTCGAATTATACTGTGAGCTTCTGTGGGGGGTATAGCTATTTCGACTGGTGACGTCACTCTCCATACACAAATACACACTTAATACACACATGAGAACCACTAATTAATACACTAATCAGTATGTGCTTTGCAAAGCAAAATCATTTTACTAATAAAATTCAGGAGTACGAATAGGGCTGGACAACGAATAAATAAAAGTTTGTGTTACATAATATATGTGTGTGTGGTGTGTATAACTATTTTGTATATATAAATACACACACATGCATGTATATATTTAAGAAATATTTGCATGTATATACTTTATATATATTTATACAGAATTATAAATATACAGAATTATTATATATAAATATTTGATATATTAACAACACATTTTTCTTAAATATATACATGCATGTGCGTGTATTTATATATTAAATAGATATACTCACTACAGACACATATATTATTTAAACACAAACTTTTATTTTGGATGCTATTAATTGTAATCGCGATTAATCGTTGTCCAGCCCTAATTATGAATGTATCAATCGATCATCAGTTATTATTATCAATCAAACTACATTTGGATGCAAATAAAGATGCATTTGACGTCACTTTTAATCAGGGTAGCCTTCGTCGAGCCGCAATTACGCAACCGGCTTCAGCGGACCCAAGACTATAAAGATTTCTACAAATACCTTATTTGAATTATTCAACAAGGTTCGTGTACTTTTCGTCCATTCGTTTTCTTTCTTTTTTTAACCCATATTTGAAAAACGAAAAATGAACGAATTGTTGTATTTTTAAAGCGCAAAGTTGAACACCAAAATTTGAACTGTAGGCTAAACAAATGCTGCTGAAAAACAACATTTGTATGACTTTTTGCCCCTTTATTAACATTTAAAATTTTCACAAGATGTGTTCAGTGGAAATAAGAACATCGTCACATGATCAGTGTCACAAATTCTCTGAAAATAGTTCTTACTCATTGTGCATAAAAATCTCTTCATTTCCAGTCCTCCAGATTTCCGTTGCAGTCTTCTTTTGACCCTGCTGTACTGAGATAGCATTCAAAATGTCTTTCCGTCTCTGTGTAGGCGACGGAGCTGAATGAGGACCGCACGCCCTCGGCTGCCACCGTCATGACCACCTTCACTATCCTGCTGATCGATAAAAATGACAATCCACCCAGATTCAACAGCTCTGAGTATCGTGTCCTGATCCCCGAGCTGGCGCAGGTCGGCTTCGGCTCTGCCTCTGTACATACAGGTTGAAGACAAAGATGAGGTGAGACATACACACATACAAACTTCTTAAAGAGAATATTTTCCCTTCACATGATTTCACTGACACATATGACAAGTATGTCTATAGGACATTGACTTTGTTTCTTCCGAAAATTCCTACGAGTAAAAGACTGTTCGCAGAAGTTTCCATTTTCCATGAACATGACATTTTCTCCTGACCGGTCTCACTACACCCCCTTTGGCGGTAGTTGGAAACAAGCTCGAATCAGTCAGATGTCAACCTTTCTCACCTGCTCACCCCTATCAGTCAAGCTTCAAACTAGTCACTCTTCTGAATCTGCTCTCTGGGCTGTAAAGTGCTCAAGTCAGCAGCAACATGCTCGCCTAACTCCACGCTAATTATTTTCAACCTGTAAGCAGTTTTTCGACAGTGCCATCCACACATTTTCAGAGTCAGCACTTATAGTTCATGTTGCATGTGAATGGCAGGTCCAGGTCAGTTGAAATGGCTGACTTCCCTCACCTTGATCCCTCATTGGGATAGGAATTTTTACAATGTATTTGCTGGTGATAAATGTGCCATTTTTATTTCACTAGCTCAGAAACAATGCAATGAGTTGAGGGTCAATTACATGATGCACAAACATAGATTCAATTTCAGTTCATACATAGTCACTTTTTTTATGATGAGCAATGAATTTAGGTATTTTTAGCATGGCTCCAGTTGTGTCAGTTAAGCAGGTTTTCTCGAAATCTGTTGTACAACAAAACATTATCATCATGCATTTTTTTTTTGCAGTTTTGAAGTGTTTGATTTGTAAGTAAGTGTTAAAGCGAGTTATGAGTAAGTGTTAAAGAGTTATGAGGTAGAAATATGTGCCTTGGCTATATATTCAGTTTTTTCAATGTTATGGCTTATGAATATCAATGTCCGTAGGGAACGCTATGTCAAGGTCCTGATGAAATGTGCAGGATGTTTCTTGCTTTCACGAGCATCGTTTGCTGTGTTTGACACATTTTTTAATTAAGGCAATTCATTTTTATAGCTTTTATAATGGAAAAACTTGAAATCCTATCTTATCTGTTTAGTAAAATTCAAATCAAGTCAAGAATTATGATAGGAAGTTTTCTGTAGTAAGAGGGAGACACACTTACTGTACACACAATATTTGCTGTTATGTCAGATGTTCATTGTCGGTTTTGGAGATTCTGACTCTAAATTCTCGATTGGATGAAAGACCTTCAGATCTGCTATAAAATGTCGACTTTCATCACCAGCATGCAAACATACAAACACCCTCTGATATACATCCCTGGTCTCTCACATGTCATCTAACACAGCAGAACACAATTTAGACAGAAGATTAATTTGCTTTTGAGTAGGTGAGATACATCAACAAATTATCCCTAACCAGAAAAATCAATCAGAGATAAGAGCAGCACGAGTTTAACTTTACATTGATTCCTGCTTCAAATTACTGGAACAGAGAGTGACAGGATTAAAGGAGAGAGAGAGAGAGAGAGAGACATACTAACACGCCATATACTGTATATTTTGTACAAATTATTATTTTTTTATAAAATAAGTATGTTGATACTTACATACTTTTTTATATGTAAGTATGTTACAAGTATGTAAGTACTTGTTTTCGCCACTGAATAAAAAAATAAAAAGGTAATTACTAGGGCTGTCAAACGATTAATCACGATTAATCGCATCCAAAATAAAAGTTTGTGTTTACATAATATATGTGGGTGCACTGTCTGTAATTATTTTGTATATATATATATATATATATATATACACACACACACATGCATGTATGTATATATATATATATATATATATATATATATATATATATATATATATATATATACACGTGCATGTATATTTAAAAAAAAAAATATTTATATTTAAAATGTTTTTATTTATATATAATATAAATTATATATAAATCTATACACAGTATATACATGAAAATAGTTCTTAAATATATTCAAGCATGTGTGTGTATTTATAAATTTAAAATAATTGTACACAGTGCACCCACATATATTATGTAAACACAAACTTTTATTTTGAATGCGATTAATCGCGATTAAATCGTTTGACAGCCCTAGTAATTACGACTTTTACATATCTCACAGTTCTGACTTTTTTCTAAACTCACAATTGCAATTTAAAAGGTTCGAATTGCAGAACTGATTTTTTTCTCAAAATTGCGGGTTTTAGCAATTGTGTCAGTGTGTAGGAAAAAAGTTCAGTCTTTTCCCCTCAGAACTGGACTTTATAACTCGCAATAATGAGAAAAAGTATTCATTCATTATATAATATCATAAAAATTAGAATTCAGAGTTTGAATTTATAATTTGAATTTACAATCTTTCTGTATTTCTTGAATTTACAATTTATAATGCTTATTCTGGCAAATGTCATCAAGGTATTCTATGAATGCAGGAAATCTGCATAATTTGCATGATATACATATTGTTCTTCTGAAATAATAAGAGTAGTATGCTCTTCTGAACATAACCAGATAATTAAACAGAAAAGAGGAAGTCAAGTGTGTTGAAACCAAAAAACATTTTACGGTCCTGTTAAATGCAATTCAGCCTTAGAGGGCATATAAACAGTTTCTTTATTTTTTTTTTGAGCAGTGGGCATTTCACTTACTCAAGAAATACAGCACCAGCTTCATTTTAGAGGCATTTTCAGCTCTCTCAGCACAAGACTTTCTAGAGATGACAGCCCTTCAATAAAGTGAGGCTTGACTCTGATCCTAATGCAAGATGAACAACAGTTTTCCAGAGGATCTGAGATTTCAATAACCACTTCAGCCTCTGTGTGCATGTGTTTAAAGAGGCTTCTTGAGTGTTTTTTTAGGGACTGATGGGGAATTATTCCTTTAATTGCACTAAATGAACATTTTAAATTGACATTTCTTTGACATCTAACCCAGTAAGCATGTGTCTTACCGTAAGTGTCTCACCCAGGATTTCTTACCATGTTTCCAAACTTTCTCTGTATGGTTCATCTTCAAACTTTCCTAGTGATGCGTGTGACAGGCAGCTTTTATCTTCTCTGTAGTGGTACAGGCAAATGGGACGGGCAATACGCTTATGGCCGGTGAGTGTTGACATCCCTGCATATTGAATGGCTCTTTAAATAGCCCCCATCAGCTACAATGGCTCTCTTAGCGACTCCAAACAAAAACAAGGGGTTATTTTAACCGCCGATGTAATTCGGTCATCGATCTCGAGCGCCATCCTCCGTGTCGCCTGCGTTCCGAGGCTTTTAAGAGCACAAACAGTGGCGAGAGGTTTCTTCACTTCTGCAATGCTTGACAGTTAGTGGTCTTGATTATGGATAGAGATATGTGCTGGATGGTTTGCCTTTACTGTGTGTTGTCACCGCAGTTGGAGCTGTCAGGTGGATCTTAATAGTACACGGTGTTGGGCAAAAAAGAGCTGGGTTTTTGTGGTCAGGTCAGTCCTAGTCTTAGCCTTATCTGACCAGAAGATGAATCTTCCATCCATCCATTTTCCAAACCACTCCTTCAGTGGACTATATTAGTGAATCAATGCAGGGAATAGTGAATGTAGGGTTTAAAAGGGGTGATTTTGAACACAGCCCTGAAATGTTTCCAGTTAAGTGTGCCCTATGCATCAGACGATCATCCAGTGGTCCGTGGGCATGAATTTGGAAAATGACGTGGGAATTCGTTCAGCGCGACCATCACAGTGCATTATGGTTATTCTCAAGCCATTAAGCATACATTGGTTGAACACTCTTGCAGTGCATTGTGGGATTGAATGAGTGCACTTGATAAAGTTTCAGACAGCACTACAAATAGTGCCCTATTTAAAGGACAACTCCGGCGCAAAATGAACCTTTGGTCTAATTACACATTGTTACCAAGTCAACCGTTATCTGAGATTTGTTTTCATGATTGACGAATGTAAATAGTTTTATCTATAAATACAGTTTAGCCTATAATGCTAGTATAACGCTAGTATATAGGGCATAGAGTAATGACAAATAAAAATCGCTTGTTATTACCACTAACAAGGCTCAAAATAGCCCCACAGTAACACGGTAGCATAATAAGGGTCCCTACATTCAAACCGAAGCATTGAGAACTTTGTCAGTGTCCATACAGTTTAATAAGAAGATATTTTATCCACACAGTCAACTTCGCGAATACAGGAAGAAGCCATCTTTGAAATATAGTCTCTACCAGTCGATCTACGATCGCCAATCCAAGTGCGCTCGTGAGATGTGAATAAGGTGATAAGGTGAGCGCGACCAGTAGGCAACATGTACATATTGAAGACAAGAAAATGGTTTGTGTTTGTGTTTCTTCCGGAAACAACGGACTATATGAGATTCTGCACAGTTCAGCGCACTTGGATCGGCGTTCGTAGATCGACTGGTAGAGACTATATTTCAAAGATGGCTTCTTCCTGTATTCGCAAAGTTGACTGTGTGGATAAAATATCTTCTTATTAAACTGTTTGGACACTGACAAAGTTCTCAATGCTTCGGTTTGAATGTAGGGACCCTTATTATGCTACCGTGTTACTGTGGGGCTATTTTGAGCCTTGTTAGTGGTAATAACAAGCGATTTTTATTTGTCATTACTCTATGCCCTATTTACTAGCGTTATACTAGCATTATAGGCTAAACTGTTTTTAGAGATAAAACTATTTACATTCGGCAATCATGAAAACAAATCTCAGATAACAGTTGACTAGGTAACAATGTGTAATTAGACCAAAGGTTCTTATTGCGCCGGAGTTGTCCTTTAAGGGTATAGGGAGCGATTTTCGGACACAGCCCAGCATTTTCAAGGTCGTCATCTGATTGGTTGAATTTTACAGGATGTCCGGGAGACGTGTGTGTCCGCTTCTCTTAACGGTCCGTCTGAAACAAAAGATACCGTGAAGCTAAACCCCTCATGGAAGAAGAAATGCTGTTGTGCTTTAATCAATTAAAAACGCTGGATTTTAAGAAGTATGTAAAGTTTGCAGCATGAACTCTTTAAAATGTGTACAAGAGTTTTGCACACCGTTCTGTTATTGTAGGGACATTGACGTTTAATTTTCACGCCTCTATTGGCTGATTGGCTGCTTTACATGTCAGTTAGACGTCCTCTGGTTAGTACTTGTCCAATGAAAGCTGTCCGGCATCTGCTTGGCTTTTATTAGCAATTGTTGGGGTTTTCTGTTTGGTTGCCATGATGTTCAGACTGATTGTTTGGGACTTGCTGTGTGGTTGCTAAGGTGTTGTAATTGGTTTCTAGGGTGTTGCTAGGTGGATTGTATGGTGTTCTAGGTGGTTAAGACATTAAGAGGACAAGTTTCTATAGTGTTTTGGGTAGTTGGCAGTTGCTAGGTGTCATAGATGATTGCTAAGGCATTGCTATGTAGTCTTTAGACTGTTACTAGGGTGTTCTCAGATGGTTTCTAGGGCATTGCTAAGGAGTTGCTTTTAGGTTTTTGATGACTCCTAAATGATATCTTTAGACTTTTACTAGTGTGTTCTAATTGGTTTTCTCATTGCTAAGAGGTTGCTAGAGTGTGATTTATTGTGTGTTCTTGGTGGTTGCTGAGGCAGTTGCTAGGTGTTATAGATGTTAAAGATAATTGGAGGGTGTTTTACAAGAAAATATCATTTCTACTTCAGAATTTCATGTTTAAATCAATGTTTTACTTGCATCTCTTTGTATTTTTGTGACAATTTCTGAGTTCTGGAATTGTTTTAAAGTAAATCCTACTTTTTTTTTTCCCAGCGTATTTTTTTTTTTTGTCATATTGTTTACTTCTGTTGTAGGAATCAACCAATGAATCATTTGCTTGTAGTTGTCTGTGCATATTAAGCCAAGAAAGGAGAATGTGTTTTAACAGAAAAAAATTACACACATCACCTTAAAAGCAATAAAATCACTCCAATAGTCCATTACAGCATCTCCGGCAGCGTGCTTTCAAATGGATGATCGTTTAGAGATAATGAGGTGTTATGTCAGCAAATGCAGTGTGCATCTCTTCATTAGCATTAAGGTTAATGCAGATCAGAATGAAAGTCAGGATTAATGATTGTGTCAATCCGCACGTACAATCAGCCGGCAGCTCGCTAGTTAGTTTGTACAACAACAAACTTTTAGCTCTTAAGAAAGTAGAGTTTGTTGGGTCACATTTGCATTTGTAGCTTTGTGTTTACAATCATTTGCAGATCATAAAACGGGATGATTTAGAGAAGAATATCTGAACAAATGAATCTCTTGATTATGCTTGTATATACGAGTTCGAGTGACACAAACTCATTCTATCCATCCTCATCTGTTTAGTGGCCGTTCATTCGGTCAAGACTTTTTCCTCCGGCTTCGTCATTCTCCTCCTCAATTGCAGCATCCGGCCTGAGGAGTGGCGTGATGGAGGGATTTTTATAACAGAGATATAAAAGAAGTGAATACCTCAGATTAACCTGGGTCTCTTTAGCGGAGGGCTAGTCTGTGGTTATTCGTCCTGTATTTCGTACGCTCAATCTCTCTCTATTATTTTTCTTGTTCTTTCTGTGTGTTTCTATCTGTATGGAAACACCTCGGGGTAAATGTTTATTGAACTCTGAAACTATTTTCTCTGTCCGGAATCAATTCACCACGTTGCGGTCACAAGCGGCTTCGCCTGTAAAATGGAACCTGGCGGCGGTGTGTGTGTGTGTGTTAGCAGTATTTTCATTAAACATTGTGCTTTAATTTGTAGGGTGCAAATATTAGCACTGAGCTTTTGCGGAGACTGGGGATGTTGTCACAAGTATCTGTTTTTTGACTCACAAATGTTCTTTTTCTTAATAGCAGTGTTTTTATTATTTTATTTTATTAATTTATTCTTTTTTTTATCCTGGAAACTAAATTCCAATACTGTCATATTTTTGCGATATCTGTTGCATAAACAAAAGTGTTATTTTAGTATTATTTATTATAGTATTTATTATTTTGTTAATTAATAATATATATATTACGTTTTCATTTTAAAAGTTTGTAATTTGGTTCTGCTTTTTGTCATATTTAGTCATTTTTATTTTCCTTATTCAGGACTTACATTTTTCACTTTTCCTTTTAGTAATTGTATTATTTTTTTCAGTTAGTTTTCAAGAAAACATATATTTTTTTTTCTAATCTAATATTACTATTGGTATTTTTTCACCTTTTTCAATTAATAAAAAATATTTTTAATAGGTTTAGTTTAAGTTAATCTCAACACTGATAAACAATTTAATATGAAAAAGGCAAAAGTCAGGTCAATAAACAATGTTAGATTTTACGGTTTTGGCTTTTTGATTAATTTTTGGTTTCCAAATTGTTTGGAAGTCTGTGAGCTAATGTGACGATTTACCCTATAAACTATCAAATTGTTTTTCCTTCATCAATTATAATAATAAAAAAGGTTTTATATAGGGCTGTGTAAAAATTAATTGCGATTAATCGCATTCAAAATAAAAGTCTGTGTTTACATAATATATTTGTGTGTGCTGTATATAATTATTTTGAATATATAAATACCTATGCATGCATGTATATTCTTAAGAATTATTTGCGCTTAAATTCTGTATATATATATATATATATATAAATACATAATCTATATTATATAAATATAAATATTTTATATATGAATAACACATTTTCTTAAATATATACATGCATGTGTGTGTATTTATATATACAAAATAATTATATACGGCACACACAAATATATTATGTAAACACAGACTTTTATTTTGAATGCATTAAGCAATTAATTTTGCACAGCCCTAATATATATATATATATATATATATATATATATATGAGTAAAATGTTTGATGATTATTTTTGGTCTGCCATATTGCTCCCATATCTCTATATTTATTAATTTTTTTAGTATATAAATCTTAAGATTTTAACTGATACTGCTTTTTACTTTTTTCACTAAATAAACCCAAGAAATAACATTAAATTGTATTAACCAAAATAAGAATACTGTAACGATTTTCAAGGAACTGGCAAATGAGCAACAATAACAACTTTAATAATAATAAACAAAAGAAATTTTCACAAACAGAATTGTTAAATTACTCTGACACACTCTTTAGGAAGTTTAAGGGCCAAATAAAAAGCACATTAAATCCGTTGTGATAATTATAATGTTGCTTAATTTTATATAGCCAAAAAAAAAAAACCTCAACCAGCTCTAACAAATATACTAGTATAGCGGCTTTGCTGGTCTACCATGTTGGTTTGTCAGTTCCCGTGTATGTGTATGAGATCAGATAAGAGCAAAACCCTCAACCCGTCTTCTCCTTTATTGTGTGAGAGAGATTACGCCAAAAAAAAAGAGAGAGAAGGAGACTCGAAGAGATGAAGTGATTGTAGAGACAGATAAGTGTGGACTTAGTAGAGATAAGCAGCCAGTAAACACACACAATAATCAATCACAGATTCTTCTCACCATGCACAACATTATTGCTTTTTGAGTGTGTTTGTGTATGTGTGTGTTTTGGGGATGGTGAGTCTGGTATCCTTGCCTCACTTTCCGTCTGAAACTTATATTCCATATTTTTCTCGCCGTAAGTTGTTGTGACAGCTCACACAACTGTGTGAGTTTTCAGTCAGCAAACCTCACCATCACTTCAACCGCCAGCTGTCTCACTCACACATTAGCATTGTGTTTAATCAGAGTGTGTGATGCAGTGTGTGTACAGTATACTGTAAAACTGCACTTTCTAAGATAATGATGAGTCATCATTGAATTTACTTCCTGCCATATGTCCTGTCTTCCCCGCACCAGCCTCGCGAAGAGAGAATGACACTAATGAGGGACTTCCTGTCATCTCTCCATTTGCTCGGGATCTCTCTGTACCTGAAACAGCGACAAGAGACAGACATGATTATTGCAGAACATCGTATTACTTTATTATGGGAGGTTTGAAGTTTTATTTCAAATTGCCAGTCCGATAAAATCCTTGTCAAAACACACTCTCACATTTGTTAGAATGATGAGAGAGAGGAAGTTTTTGCAGGTGTGATGGACGGTGGATGCTAAATTTGGCTTTTTTATTAGATATAAAGTTTCCACTCATGGTTCCTTTATAGATTAACATTCTTCTCAGATGTTTCTCAGAGTCTTTGGGAGAAATGAAAGTAGACACAAATGAGAGCTTTAAAGTCACATGAAATCAATATTTGACAATATTTTTTTTTTTTTTCGAATATTGACGTATATATATATATATATATATATATATATATAATTATTTATATATATATATATATATATATATACACAGTATATATACATATAATTTTACAACTCTCTCGACGTGTTTGATATACATCACCTCCACTACCACGCGGATCCCGCTAAACATGCCTGTGTCTTTGGTGCACTTCACCGCCTTCTTTCAGGGAGAGGACAAACTAGTTGAGCGTGGTGAAAACCGTGATTTGGGGAGGGAAAATGTGTTATGCGGCGACGTCACATATGGGACGTGTAGTCTTTCTCATTATGTCTATTCCACAACTGCTAGCCAAAGAATCATACAATATACTGTCAAACTCGTTACATGAGAAATTATATAAAAAATTCACAGACAACATATGTTACATTCATGGCACAATTCAAACGGGATCAGAAAATAATTATTTTCTCTCATTCACTTGCATTGACGCTTTTTCAACCTAGAGGTCCACTTGGAGTTTTACGGATGGACGAGACTTACCGGCTCTATATGTATCGAATCTTGACATGAGGGTTCGTTACACCCCTAACGAAACACACAAAGTGACTTCATATTGCATGTGAAAAGACGGAAGCTACAGTTTGAGCTGACTCACCAATGTGCTTGACTCACAACAGCTCTTTCTCTTTCTCATCATGGACTGCGTGTTCCCGGGGCGGGGTTTATGTTAATTTTAGGGTTAGTGATGTCACTTACCCGGGAGGAAGCTTGTGTAGTTCCTACCAGCCGTTTGTTTTAGTCCTTAAAAAAATCCTCTCTTCTCTGATTATGTGTTTACTGGCGCGAGGGCGGGCAACCTGTCACTCACATGAGATCCACCAGTAGCAAACCACAAATATTCAATCAATCCCCCATGGTCAAAGTTAAGTCCCGCCCTACATTTTTTCTGGTTTGAGAAGCCATTGCATTCGGATATCGTCACAATAGAGCATCACAGTCCCGCCCACAGCCGGTGCCGGAAGTAAAAATTCAATACAATTTCTCCATTGACATTTGGGATATAAGCCATAAAAACGTAACCATACATGGTAGACTTAAAACCAGCTACGGCTGTACTAAGTGATTGTATATGCTCATATAAACGCCAAAAGATCATGGGGCACAAACCTTGTTTTAAGATAAATGCCTTTTATTCGCGATGTATTGGATAAGTACTTCATTACCCACAATCCTGAACAATCCCACAATCCCACAGTGATGCATCTGATTGGTGGAAGTCGTGTCACGTGTCTCAAACCCCGCGAAGGTACGTGAAGACTGAAGATCGCGTAATGACGTAGGGCTGAGTTCATTGGTCGCACCTCTGAGACGCCCCATGCCATTGGATGTCCAGTTGCTCATAGAAGCCAATGAGCGAGCCAGATGTTCAATGTTTTAGCATGTGCATAAGCTTCAGTAAATTGGAGGAAAAGTAGTTTCCCTGCACATTCACTTATAAAATTCACTGGAGGAAAAAGTTCACGTGCCATCGTCAGATTTGGAAGTCACTCAAAAGGCTCTTTCACGGTGGATTTCAGTCGACTGTGAGGCGCGGTGGTTTATGGGAGGAGTAGTTCCTTTGCTCGGAAATGATAATATGTACACAGGCTTGTACCTTTGATGTTTTTGGGATTTTCTCTTTGTTTTTTTCACTCGAAATGATATGTTGTATGCTTATGAGTTCAGCCGTAGCTGATTATCTTTAGACATGCTCTAATACTCTTTAGATATGGATTTTACAAAATGTCAATGGGAAAAATGAATGGGAAATTTACTTCCGGCACCAGCGCTCTCTCGGGCTGTGGGCGGGACTGTGATTCTCTATAGGGAAATAAATACTATTGCAACTTACGTTCCATGCCGACTTCAAAATGAAGGTGGATAGCATCTCAGAATATTTGGTTGCTATAAATTTGAGTCATATTAAATTTTGATCGCTGACATCTGGGCAAATGTGAGGACTGAGAAGTTGAGGTCTCTTGTGAAATTATGTTTTTTAGCTCTTAGGAGAAACACTGTTCTTAGGAGGAGGAGAAATGTTTGCTCAGCTCTGGACAATGAAATACATAATAAAGTAAAATCATCCGTCTGTCTCTACAGGGGTGAACAGCATGTTTCAGGTGGTCCTGACTGGAAATAACTCTGAGCACTTCAGCATCTCTCCCACCGCAGTGCAGGGCAGAGCTGACCTCCGCGTGCGAGTGGCCGTCCCGCTGGACTACGAAACCATCAGGAGCTACAGCTTTTCTGTGAGTGTTCATCCAGATTGACTTCACAATCCCTGAGTGATCTCATCAGGTTTTGTAGGTGCCGTTCAAAAGATTGAGGCCAATAAGATTGTTTAAATACCTTTGCTCTTATTATGTTTTTGATTTCTCAGTTGTCATTATTTTAGCAAATCATTTATTTGATATGTTTCAGACTGAGACAGCTTGTTTCCAAGAGTTAGTAAAAGAGTAAAAGTATTTAATTTGTATTATAAATAACCTCATGGTATTAATTAATAATGTGTCATTATTGCGTGATATTTGTGTCAATAATCGTCAAGCACAGGTGACTCCCCAAATCAAATTCTGCTTTGGGCCTCCAAAAGCTCGGCTCTGGGTCTGTATTAAAGAGCCATTTCTTTCTCTTTGACTTTGGAATAACATTCACTGATGAATTATTCACGATAAGATCAGGAATTTGCATGGACATTCATGTGGTCAATTTTGATATTATGTTAATTTTTAAAGGATGTGTGTAAAAATCAGTTATTTGATTCAGGGAGCTGCTTCATCTTTGCCTGGAGAATTCAATATGAGATGCAGACAACATTGCACATTAAAGAGCCCCTATCATAGCATTTGAAATGTTCCTATTTCTGTTTTAGGAGTTCCCGAAAACAGTTTAACATGCATGCAAGGATAAAAAAAACACTTTGTTTGTCTTATAATATGCATTTATTTTTAACTGATTTGCTCACCGACTCCCAAATGATTCGTTCAACGACTCATTTTTCCAATCCACTCCTTTGCGTGACATTAATCAGCGGTGATTGGTCAGATGACCCAGTCAGTTATTGTTTGTTAGCATAACGCATAAACATATTGAGAAAGCACTGGAGTACTACAAGACGCTCTATTCTTTATGACAACTCCAATAACAGCGACAAACATTTCACATATTAACACAGTCTCATCCCAATTCGTCATATAACTGACGTTTTGGGACGTCTTTTGACCATTCGTCAATATACGACTTTTCAGGGCCCCTAAAGCTCGGTAGATGACGATACCCGTTTCGTCATACAACTGACGCTTTATCTTTAACGTCAGTTAGGTGACGAGTTGGGTTTAGGGTTAGGTTTAGGTCTGGGGTAGAGTTAGGATCCCATAACGTCATCTACCGACGTTTAAGGGGGCCCTGAAAGTCGTATATTGACGAATGGTCAAAAGACGTCCCAAAACGTCAGTTATATGACGAATTGGATGAGACTGCGCTGCACATATTTAAAAAAAAATGTACATTGGAGACCTAGAAGCTGCGCTGAGCGTAACTTACACACACGCGCACACACATACTTATTGCGCCTCCTCGGGCCCCGACGCTACAAAACCTTTCAAAACCATTTTTGTTCAAAACCCATAAAAGCAACAATTATTAATAATACTTACAGATTGTGATTCATAGAAGGAAGCTGATCCATATACACTGGATGAGTAAGTTACTGAGACCTCCTTCAGGAACAACCGCTTGCGAATCCACATTTGAATTCATTTATGTTTTTGAACGATTAGTAATTAAAATGATGAGAACACAATCGGGCTATACTGTTGTGGTCTCGTTGCAAATATGAACTCTAACCACCGATTCTTCACATGCTCGTCCCTGGTAAATGAAAACAAAGTGGCTGAACTATCTTTGCATTGTAGAACACAGCGTCTTCTCGACATGATGCTATGATGAAGTATTTGAATGTGTAGACTTCAAGTTTACACTTCCATCTGCGCGCGCAGTAACTGGGCGTGGCCAATATGTCTCTACGTCACGATGTAACAGCGAATGCCTCGTTTCAAAAACAATTCATTTCATAGATTTAGAGTCGACTCTCACTTTTGAAAGACAATAGCCACTTTGAACAATATACGGTGCACTTTCAGATATAAATCTTTGCAGGATGTTTTTATTCCCTTACAGCTATAGTCCACACCATATGAACAGTCATTATCAAAAATCCATGATAGGGGCTCTTTAAATGAACAACAGTAAAGCTCTGTCTTTTCTCAACCTCTGCTTTTTATTTAAACATTTAGAATACACTGAGACTAGATGACCATGCTTGGGTAGTGTTTTAAGGAAATAAACATAGAGATTTAGACTGGGGAAAATGAAATACAAATCGATTATTGGCAGTGCTGTCATGCTGCTGGAGTTCAGCTTTGTTTTTACAGTTGATTTATTTTAAATGACTGGAGCTGCTCCCTACAGCGATGGACTTAGCTTAGCTGAACTGACAAATGACTGCAATCTGCACCGGCACAAAACACACTCAGAAACGTACAGGAGATTCCTACAAACGGACACTAACTCAACCAGTTTTTAGTCGTTACTTGCAAACATATGTTCTAATTCATCTAAAAGTCATGACTCGATTAGAGCTAATAAGACATTTGGAAACTGAAAAAAATATTAAAACGTCACTTTACTTGAGGGAATGTTTTTTCTCTTTCACCATCTTTCATCAAACTTCATCCTTATTTGAAATGATTAGAAAAAAATAGCTTTAACCAATAAAATCATTGTTTTCATTTGAGAAATGTATCACACACTCAGAATACTGTACATGTTGTTTTCAAATGCACTGTGACACACCAGCAAACACAATTATGCTCATTGGCACACATCATCATATAAAAGTGATATAAACCGCACACTTTAATTTAAAATTTTTGTTCCAAAGACTCTAGTGAGTCGTTTAGTGCCTAGGCCGAAAATCATTCAATATTTTTTCAATACTTTCAGTATTAAATGAAATATGTTGTTTTTTTTCCATCTTGGATGATGCTTTAAAATGCTTCCTCGAATAGGTTTTTGGTGTTGTTGTTGATGCTGATGGTGGCTGTGGATTCATTGCTACTCTTTTCTCCAGCTGTATGCCAACGAGTCTCTGTCAGAGCATGTGGGCTTTGCTCGGGTCTTCATCGACCTCATCAATGAGAACGACAACAGGCCGATCTTCAGCCAGGCTCTTTATAACATCAGTTTACTTGAGAGCACCGCTCCTGGAACATCTCTACTGCAAATAAAGGTAAATACACACACACACGTCATTGTCTGAGTAAGTACTACATTTGAAATTGGATTTGAGAAAAGTACACTCTATATAGAAGGAATGTGTGTAGTATGAATGAAAATATGTACTATTGTACACCTGCCATGTTGTTGCTGTCAACCTCTCCCATGGCCTCATGGGATAGTAAAGTGTCCATTGTATGCACACTTCAGAATCTCACTGGAAGTAGTAGGTCATCCAGGAACTGTTTTTCAAATACTACGTCTTCGGACATAGTACTTTTGCCGTACTCTATTTCATAAAAAGACTGCTTTTTAAATATGATGTTCTGCGTGTCTCTGTGTGAATGAGTGCCATGGCTACTTTGCATACTCAAGCATGCATTTTTCACTCGAGCAAACATCCATCCCTTCTTAAATGTGCCGTTTAGTGAAACTGACGCATCGCCTATCTAACGGCAGAAGTAAAACCGTAAATTTTCATTATGAGTCCTAATCGTAAATACAGTGCATGTTCATAATAACAGTTTAAATAAATAAAAGAATGATTTAAACTGTTTTACTTCTGTTATAAACATTTAGATTAAATATGCCATTCTCATTAATAGAGTTAAACACTTAAACTACATGAAATCATTACTGAGAAGTTACAAAAAAATGATATTCAATAAATAGAAATAGACATATTTAATGTGGATGCAATGCTTTTGAACACTTTTCCTCTGGCATGCTGTGTTTTAATGTTTTAACTGATAGCTAATAGCAAATTGTCTGAGAAAATTGTTTCGTGCAAATAATGCACAACAAGGTCTATTTGTTTCCATTAAAAATATAAATCAATTAAAAATACTATTTGGCCAGTGGAAAAGATTGAGAAAAACTTTCTCTGAAATGTTCGATTTATTCATTCAAAAACAAGGCAAGGATAGGCTATTAAAAAATGATGTTTGTAATAATGTGACGGCACATCTGTATTTCATATTTTACTATCTTGTACTGTTAAACATGGTATCACGTGGATGAATAATCATATGCAAATGATATGCAGATGAGGATATATGGTTATTTCGGGGAGGAGACGCATGTGCATGCATTCTTCTGCTGATTGGGATTTATAAAGTGAATTTTGCGCAGGTTCTGGCATACTGAACGGTTTTATAAGTCTGAATATTTTTTGCGTATGCCATTTTTGGCTTTCGGTGCACGTACACTTTTAAGTAAGGAAACCTACACACAGTTTTATAAATGAGGCCCCAGAGCTGCTCCCAGAGTCACTTCACAAGCATTTCTTAAAAAAAAAAAAAAAATATATATATATATATATATATACACACACACTACCGGTCAAAAGTTTATCGATCTGTAAGATTTTTTATGTTTTTAAAGAAGTCTCTTCTGCTCACAAAGGCTGCAATTTTTTTATAAAAAGTACACAAAAAACACAGTAATATTGTGAAATATTATGACAATTTTAAATGGCTTTTTTATGTTAATATATATTAAAATGTAATTTATTCCTCTGAAAAAAAGCTGAATTTTCAGCATCATTACTCCAGTCTTCAGTGTCACATGATCCTTCACAAATCACTCTAATATGATGATTTTATGCTCCAAAAACATGTATGATTATTATCCATGTTGAAAACAGTTTTTTACATTTTTATTTCAGGATTCTTTGATGAATAGAAAGTTCAAAAGAACAGCTTTTATCTGAAATGGAAAGCTTTTGTTACATTAAACACTACCCTTGAAAAAGTTTGGGGTCAGTAAGAATTTGTATTTTATTTTTGGGGAAAATAAATAAGAAATCAATACTTCTATTCATCAAGGATGAGTTACATTGATCAAAAGTTACAGTAAAGACATTTATAATGTTAGAAAAGATTCTAATTAAATAAATGCTGTTCTTTTAACTTTCTATTCATCAAAGAATCCTGAAATAAAAATGTAAAAAACTGTTCAACATGGATAATAATCATACATGTTTTTGGAGCATAAAAAACGTCATATTAGAGTGATTTGTGAAGGATCATGTGACACTGAAGACTGGAGTAATGATGCTGAAAATTCAGCTTTTCAGAGGAATAAATTATATTTTAATATATATTAACATAAAAAAGTCATTTTAAATTGTCATAATATTTCACAATATTAGTGTGTTTTTTGTGTATTTTTTATCAAAAAATTGCAGCCTTGGTGAGCAGAAGCGACTTTCTTTTAAAAACATAAAAAATCTTGCCGATCTTAAACTTTTGACCGATAATATATATATATATATATATATATATATTATATATATATATATATATATATATATACACTCACCGGCCACTTTATTAGGTACCCCATGCTAGTAACGGGTTGGACCCCTTTTGCCTTCAGAACTGCCTCAATTCTTCGTGGCATAGATTCAACAAGGTGCTGGAAGCATTCCTCAGGGAGTTTGGTCCATATTGACATGATGGCATCACACAGTTGCCGCAGATTCTCGGCTGCACATCCATGATGCGAATCTCCCGTTCCACCACATCCCAAAGATGCTCTATTGGATTGAGATCTGGTGACTGTGGAGCGCCATTTGAGTACAGCGAACTCATTGTCATGTTTCAAGAAACCAGTCTGAGATGATTCCAGCTTTATGACATGGCGCATTATCCTGCTGAAAGTAGCCATCAGAAGTTGGGTACATTGTTGGTCATAAAGGGATGGACATGGTCAGCAACAATACTCAGGTAGGCTGTGGCGTGCACAACGATGCTCAATTGGTACCAAGGGGCCCAAAGAGTGCCCAAGAAAATATTCCCCACACCATGACACCACCACCACCAGCCTGAACCGTTGATACAAGGCAGGATGGATCCATGCTTTCATGTTGTAGACGCCAAATTCTGACCCTACCATCCGAATGTCGCAGCAGAAATCGAGAACTCATCAGACCAGGCAACGTTTTTCCAATCTTCTATTGTCCAATTTCAATGAGCTTGTGCAAATTGTAGCCTCAGTTTCCTGTTCTTAGCTGAAAGGAGTGGCACCCGGTGTGGTCTTCTGCTGCTGTAGCCCATCTGCCTCAAAGTTCGACGTACTGTGCGTTCAGAGATGCTCTTCTGCCCACCTTGGTTGTAACGGGTAGTTATTTGAGTCACTGTTGCCCTTCTATCAGCTCGGAACCAGTCTGGCCATTCTCCTCTGACCTCTGGCATCAACAAGGCATTTCCGCCCACAGAACTGCCGCTCACTGGATGTTTTTTTTCTTTTCGGACCATTCTCTGTAAACCCTCAGAGATGGTTGTGCGTGAAAATCCCAGTAGATTAGCAGTTTCTGAAATACTCAGACCAGCCCTTCTGGCACCAACAATCATGCCACGTTCAAAGTCACTCAAATCACCTTTCTTCCCCATACTGATGCTCGGTTTGAACTCCAGGAGATTGTCTTGACCATGTCTACATGCCTAAATGCACTGAGTTGCCGCCATGTGATTGGCTGCTTAGAAATTAAGTGTTAACGAGCAGTTGGACAGGTGTACCTAATAAAGTGGCCGGTGAGTGTATATATATATATATATATATATATATATATATATAGTTAAATCAAATACACCCTCTGTGTCTACTCATGGCAACAACGTGATTATTCATTAGGATGTTAGGATTCTCCTCTAACTCTTTAACATCCATAAGATTCCTCTCGCTTTCACGGCGTCACGTCATTTGATTTCAGCACACAGACTGTTTCCAGAGCGCTGAAGGTCATCCCACACTAGGAGTATAAATCACTGTGAACAACCACATGCAGCTCATAAATCCAGCCTATTATCACTCTCCCTCTGTCACTCTCACTCATGGACGCTATGGAGATCAATACTGATCGATACGCAGTCCAGGCTCTGGATTCAGGTGCCGGACTGGTGTCTGCAAGCTAGTCCTAATCATAAAAACTCATTCTAGTTCAGAGCTTCTGCATTGTGAGGAGGCAGTCCAAGAGCTCAAATGCACTGAAACAATCAAAAATCATGGCATCATTTGTTGGAAAAGCCACTTTGAACTTTTAAACAAAACTTTTCTGTTTAATATTGAAGGGGTCATATTATGATGAGTCAAGTTGTCCTTGATCTTTTGAGATCACTATGAACACACTGTAACTTTCAGAACTTCCTCTGCAGTCCAAAAGAAGCATTTATTAAAAACAATTACATATTCATTGGGACATATCTAGTCAGAAATTTGGCCTGTGATTCAGGATGGACTTGCAAGGTAATGTATTCACAAAAAATGCATGTATTATTACCTCATTGCCAACATTAGATGTTTCTATTCTCTCTGATCATTTTAGTTTAGATGTTTATATTATAAGTGGAACTTTGAAAGTGGACTTCAATAGGAAAAATATAAATGGAAAAAGTATAACCCCTTTAAAAAGGACAAAATGATCAATCAAATGCAAGACACATAATTTGGATGCAACCAGCTTACAGTACATAGGTACGGTCGTTTCATAAAAGGGTCAGAGAACGTGAAACATGTAAATTATGACTGTTTGGAGATACTTTGACTCACATTATAATACGATTCAGAAAAAAGATACAATTATAAACTGCATGTCTCTTTTACACATCTTTATAACTCAAAATCTGAATAAAGGATTTTATTCTCAATAAATTGCTTATTATCCTCAATACATTTTTTTGTTAATTTAATTTGAGGAGGATTTTTTAATTTTTTAATGAAAATAATTGCACAGTGGAAAAAAATAAACAAACAAAAGCGTATGATGGTCCTATAATAAGATTAATTTAACAAAATGTTATTGCTTTTGTGTAGAGCACATATATATCTTCTACTGATCCCAGAGGTTTGTATGTAATGGCATCTCTAGCTCTTGTTCTCTCTGCATCTCTGAATGAGGCGTGTGTGTGTGTATTTTATGTCGATAAATGCTGTCTGCTCTTTGTCACTGTTTCACTCATGACATGTAACGGCCTGTAAAGTCAATAAGAGTAGTAACTTTACCCACAATGCCCTGAGGAGCATGTACATGTGGCAGCAGACTTATGATTACTCACTGTCTTTTTCTTTGTTTTCTTTTCTCTTTTTTGTAATATCTCGACTCTTTCTTTTTCTTTTACCAATCATCGCTTTCAAACAGCTGCTATAAAGAGCTTTTTTAAACAGTTGGTTGATTCTTGTCTTCTTAGTTTCTTCACCTAAACCTTTAACACTTTTTCCCATTGCCAGTGTTGCAGTCACTGTTATTTCCTTCAGGAATTGCAGATGTAGTTGTGTCTGTACCTCTTATTTTCTCTCTGAGGCTCAGTGTGTGTTAAACAGATGTCTAGACTGCTGCTAATGTGCTTCTGCTAACTCACTTGAGCAGTTTAGAAAAAGAAAAAGCACTCACACACATCCATATGTTCCAACACACACATTTACATAACTGTCGGCTCCTGGACTCACTATATGATGGATGCTCATTTTTTCTCAATGTCGTTTAATCTATAATGTCATTTGTTGTTTAGCCAACCATTATTTATATTTAAATTGTATATATATATATATATATATATATATATATATATATATATATATATATATATATATACATACACACTACCAGTTAAAAAGTTTAAGATCGGTAAGAGTTTTTATGTTTTTAAAAGAAGTCTCTTCTGCTCACCAAGGCTGCAATTTTTTATAAAAAATACACAAAAAACACAGTAATATTGTGAAATATTATGACAATTTTAAAATGACTTTTTTATGTTAATATATATTAAAAATGTAATTTATTCCTCTGAAAATTCAGCTTTTTTTAGGAGGAATGAATTTACATTTTAATATATATTAACATAAAAAAAGTCATTTTTAATTGTCATAATATTTCACAATATTACTGTGTTTTTTGTGTATTTTTTTATCAAATATTTTTATTGCAGCCTTGGTGAGCAGAGAGACTTCATTTAAAAACATAAAAAAATCTGACCTTAAACTTTTGACCTAGTATATAGATATATATATATATATATATATATATATATATATATATATGCAGTGCACTTTCAAATTTACCAGCTCCACCTGCCTAACATCTGCTATGGGATTATGTATGTCTATTAGTGTTATTGATCTTACATGCTCACAGCGTGCATCATATATTTGATATATCATGATACTTTGCATCAGCAGCATAGCAGATCAAGTCCGCGTCAGTACCAAATACATTAGCATTTCTATATTCAATGCCATATGTCAACCCCTAGTATATATTTCTTTTATTTCAAGAAAACTTTGCAGACACGCATTAAGCCAAGTGCTGGAGCAGATCACTCTGTCAGAGCTGATTGTTCTTTAAATGCTGTTTTTAGTCTTTCTTTCAACTTAATCTGTGCCCGGGAACCCAGCCCAAAGAGCTTAGACTCTGAGTATCTGGATTGTGAGCTATCAGTGTGTTTGAAAGACCACTTGAGACACTTTCTCCCTTAACAGAAGAGCTCACAAACCCAAAGGCCATATCACTCTACAAATCATTCATCTCTATGCCACAAAACAGAATTAAATTGAAAATTAAATAGCTCTAATGGTATAACATTTGGAAATATGTAAGTGTAGATGTCATGACAAATTGGGATTGGCCCAAATCAACTATCATTTAAGGATTGTACGAAGTACATAGGAACAATGTTAATTTAAAATAAATAAATAAATAATAGCCTATTAAGTGAGTAATTGAACATCATGACGTTCCTTGTCGAAATTAAATATTTGGACATTTAACACTTAATTTAACACATAAGTACATTAAAGATGACTGGTAAGTGTAAGTACCTGTATAAACTATCTGGGTGTCTATTCTGAGACATAAGATAACTAATACAGACATTAATGGCCATTAGAATGTAGTTTAAACCGCATTTACCATAACATGATCTTGTAGGAATTGTGATCAGGCGCTTAAGACAGTACCTATTAAAACCAATGGGAGAGTAACTCACAGAGACCCAATTTTGAAGAGGATCTGATGTATCACCTGTTCGTCTGAACCGAGTAGATATAATAACTACATTATTATTGTATAAATGATAATTATATTTGCATTTTTTTGTACTTCTAGTAGCATAGAAATTATACTATTTTACAGTGACATCTTTCACTTGTTTAGCTTTGAATTGTTTTTGCTGAGGTAGGTGAAAATGATAAAAATTTTCTTGTGCCAAAAACATTGTTTTTTCAAGATCACTTTCCTTTAGAATTACATCTGTAAATTCACTGTTATGCTAAACTTGTCACATCTAAAATGAGAAACACATAGTTCAAGTTTGCTGTCGGGTACTCTTTCCTAATGCTGGGATTCTTTGGTAAGATATGCAGAGCCGTAGGTACTACACAAAGCACTTTTTAACCTCTTTTTATTCCAAAAGAGCAAGAAAAGCCTTTTTTCTCCAATTTTTCAATGACATGGCCCCTTTAGCACTATTCCAGACTATATCACGCCATAAATATAGCCTCATTAACCCTTAACGATCACTTATTACCCGTTCATATAATCTGTCTGTCTTTTTAACATGGTCATAAAAGCTCTTTTATTTCATTAAGTGAGTTTAGTGCTGTGATCCTGCAAGCGCGGGCCTGTAAAATCAGCAGCAGAATCATGGCTCAATAGCATCGCCTTTCACGGTGCGCCGTAACTGCACGAACTGTGAAAGCAGGGGATCCGACACATTCACTGTGAAAAATATAGTGAGTAAGCAGTCGTTTACCTGGTGGTGTTTTCCCAGCTGTTTTTGGCTGATCCCACCATTAAAGCTTTCAGGACGCAGCTCTACTTGTGTGGTTTTCAAATTAGTCACATGATGCTGACAGAAACGCTCAAGTTGTGAACAATTTTAAAAAGAATCCTATTTAAAATGTAATTTATTCCTGTGACGCAAAGCTGAATTTTCAGCAGCCATTACTTCAGACTTTAGTGTCACATGATCCTTCTAATATGCTGATTTGCTGTCTGGTTTGGCCGTCGACAAGTGTTGATGTTTTAGAATGAGTCATTTGACCTGTCCACTTTATAGTATACATTCATGTATGCTTTATTTGATTTAGCAAAGTAAATTTGTGAAAGTTGGTGTAAACATTTTTATTAAAATTAACAAAGTATATAGTTTATAAGTAGGGCTGTCAAACGATTAATCACGATTAATCACATCAAAAATAAAAGTTTTTGTTTACATAATATATGTGGGTGCACTGTGTATAATTATTTTGTATATATATATAAATAGCCTACACATACATGCATGTATATTTAAGAATTTTTATTTATTTATATATATATATATATAAAATATATATATATATATATATATATATATATATATATATATATATATATATATATACACACATATATATATATATATATATACACACATATATATATATATAAAATATTTATATACATATACACATATACAGCTATGGAAAAAATTAAGAGACCACTGCCAAATCAGCAGTTGATCTGCTGGGATTTATTATTTATAATATAAATAATAAATCAAGAGCAACTTCTGATTTGGCAGTGGTCTTAGTAATTAGTTTCCGAGTAGTTGTATATATATATAAATATATATATATATATATATATATAAAATATAAATTATACATAAATCTATATACAGTATATACATGAAAATATTTCTTAAATATATGAGCATGTGTGTGTATTTATATATATATATATATATATATATATATATATATATATATATATATATATATATATATATAGATATATATATATATAATAATTATCACAGTGCACCCACATATATTATGTAAACAAACTTTTATTTTGGATGCGATTAATCGTTTGACAGCCCTATTTATAAGTCATTAATTTAGTCATTTAATTATTCTTATACTGAGAAAAAATGTATATCACTGACCACATGCCACTTGGTTTGATTTTGAAGTGTGATTTTAGTGTAGATTTTGGGGTCATTGTTGTTTAAATACCCCAACTTTATATTGTGCAGATTGTTCAAAGCAGAAATAAACAGGAAAATAATGTAATGCAAACATTATCAAATATGAGACAAATTCTGATGTACAGCAGTATACAATGGTGTCATTTTCAGCTCAATTCAGTCAGTGTTGATTCAGTTCAGTTCAATAACTGTGTGGAGTTCATCAATTATGAAATGAGTTCAATTCATCTATAAGCAGCTCTACAGAAGACAACAGTGTCGTTCACTTTGAGTCTGTTGATTGTTGATTCAATCCAGTTCAATGCAAAATTTGATTCAGCTACTGTGTAAGGCAGCTTTTGTCTAACTCAATTCAGTTCAAATTGGTCAAAAGTGTCAGTGCAGTCAAATTGTTAATACAGAATTATGGATTATTAAGTATCTTTTAAACCCTAAGCAATCTAAATACAACAGTGCACTCCATCTGGAGACAGAACAGGAGGAAAGCCTTCTCAGTCCGTTGAACAAACACTATGATTTTCTACATAATCTAACTGGTTTTGTCTTATTCTATGCAGGAAGATTTTTTTCTATCACTTTTTTGGTGAACAAATCTCTCTAAATGGATTTGTTATTTTCAAAAAGGCATTTTTTTGGCAGTGTAACACAAAGTTGTGCATCACAAATCCCCACATAACCTATTGTGTGTTTGATAAGGCATTCATGCACACTCAGAGACATTGTTTAATATTTATCAGTGATGGCAGTGGTTATCATTATAAATATTTATAGTGATTTAGTTTGTATGTGTCTCATGAGATGAGGGCAGCTCATATCTGCTAAATTGCTTCTTTGTTTTCAGTGTGTCTGTTCACTGTGATTTGTTTGCATCTCTCCATATCCTATTTATTATTTTCACTTGCATTTATACACTCTCTTTCCTTCAGCCATTATAGCACTAATGGATTTCTATCCCTTGTGTGTGTGTGTGTGTGTGTGTGTGTTTGGTTCTGGTCTTCCCTATTCCAATACCAGTCACTTTGGACCTTGTGCACATGTTTTGGTCCCATTGAGGAAAACGGCTTATAAAACATACTAAGTTGTCTTTTTTAAAGCTGTATAATGCAGAGTGTGTTTTGTGATGTGTAGGTTTAGGAGTAGGGGATTGAATATACAGTCTGTACAGTTAATGAAGAAGAGGAGAGGTTTCCTAGTTTTGACATATAGTGGTCATATTTCTTTATCTGGGTTTCTGCTCTCATTTTTCTCTCATCATTCTTTTGCGAATAGTCTTATTTTTCCCCTTTAATCATAAAAAGCGAAGGAGGACAGTCGCTGATGATGATCTGTCTATAAAGTATAGCTGCTGGCTATATTCAAACCTCATATACTCATATTGCCAAATCTCTCTCTCTCTCTGTGTGTCTATTCTGGTATAATTTGGCTGTGTTGTTCTTGTCACACTCATTTTAATCCCTCTTTTTTTGTTGTTGTTGTGGCCAAATGTGTACGGAAAGCTAATCTCTCTCTCGGTCCACAGCACATCTCTTCTTTCTCCTTCCCTTTCTTCCTCTCTCTTTAAATCACTCTTTTACTCATTTTCTTATCATGGTCCTCCAGTTCGATTAAGACGTTCATCGTCCGCGTGTGTTTATTTAATTGCTGTAATAGGTTTATTCAGTAAACAGTTGATAAGACTTCAGACATCGCTCTGAGGCAGCACTTGTCTTTCCTGTTCTATGATGTTTTTTGCATGATTTTTATAAATTATGAAATACAAAAAATAAACAAAAATATATATACACAAAATGCTGAGTTTTTATTAATATTTCCTGTATAGCATGAATGCAAATATATTATTGATTTTATACAACAGTTCAATAAATAAGTTAATATTGTTATATTTTAGACACAATATTGTCGTCTTTTGCTACGGAAATATTACCTATAAAATGTTGTGCATTTCCAAGTTTTTCTTAAAGCTAATTTTTATAATGTCTATTTAATGCTTTTCTCATTTAACACAAAAATGAATTAATTGTCTTTTGGGGACAATTTCTCTGCCAATTTTGATGTGTGATTATTTAGCGATTTACACATTGTAAGGAAGCTTGTTTCTGCCACTGAATAAAAAAAAGTAAAAAATAAGTGTAACTTTTTATCTTGCAATTGCGTGATATAAAGCCAGAATTGCGATATAAAGTCACAATTCTGAGAAAAAGACAGAAATGTGACTTTTTATCTCACAATTATGACTTTTTTTCTCACAATTGCGAGTTTACATCTTGCAATTCTGACTTTATAACACATAATTGCGAGTTTATATGTCGAAATTCTGACATCTTTTCTCAGAATTGTAATATATAAACTAGCAATTGCAAGTTATCAGGCCAATTCTAGGGGGAAAAAAGACTTTTTTCCTCTTAGAATAGTTTAAATCTCACATTTCTGACTTTATAACACGCAATTGCAACTTTATATCACACAGTTCTGACTTTATATCTCGCAATTGTCGACTTTATATTCGCAACTCTGGCATTATATCTCGCAATTGTCACTTTATATCTCGCAATTGTCACTTTATATCTCGCAATTGTGACTTTATATCTCGTAATTCTGACTTTATAACGCGCAATTGCTACTTTATGTCATGCAATTCTGACTTTATATCACGCAATTCTGACTTTATATCACGCAATTCTGACTTCATATCACAGCAATTGTGACTTTGTTCTCGACAATTCTGACTTTATATATTCGCAATTCTGACCTTATATCACGCAATTGTGACTTTGTCTCGCAATTCTGACTTTATATATCGCAATTCTGAATTTACATCTCACAATTCTGAAAAATAAAGTCAGAATTACAAATGTAAACTCGCAATTGTGAGCAAAAATGTCAGAATTGTGAGATAAAAAGTCACAATTACCTTTTTTATTTTTTCGTTCTGTGGTGAAAACAAGCTTTCATAACATTGTGTAATTAATTAGATTAAAACATTTGTATCACTTGACTGTCCTGATATCTATCCATCCATCAAAAATAAAAGCTCACATTACAACATAATCAGTTATTAATATTTCATTGGATTTCTCAAATTTTGTCCACACAAATTTGCCATGTTTCATTGTGTTATCACAATGAAAACAATTTCAGAGCAGAACTTCAGAACCATGTAACAGATATTTAATAATGTTTGAATAAAGGGTGAAGGTGTCAGTTTCCTTGACCAGTCATCACTGTTGACCAATACTGTACAGGACAGTGAATTGGACATGTATGGAACTGATTGTAATGTCATGGATAATAAGGATTTATATGATTTTGCACGTTTTGATTGGTTTAAATACGAGTGAGTATGCTATGAAAGAGATTGCTTATGGCATTATATTACTGTGATTTGTAGATCGAGTATTTCTGACAGAGAGGTTTAAGAAGAAATATTGGAAATGCCCTTTATGTTCAGTATGTTCTGATACACATGTAAATGTATTTTTCCAAGCTTAGTCAAATGAGGAGATAGCAGGTTTCTATTATTTTAAAATAAATGCAATTTCACAGGCCATCTATACCTAAAAGAAAACTTTTTGCTGCTATATTTTCAAACGTTTTATTCATTATGAATCACCTTTCCTTTTGGACGTCCTCATAAGAATGTTTAGTCCGATTGTTACTTCTGGAGAGATTTCTCTGCTAATCTCAGTAGATTAAGTGAGGCCCTTAGGGTGTGTTGCGTGTGTGTTTTGGCAGATTGCTCCATTGGATTAATGTGTCACTAACAGCTTAGTCACAGATTCACTTTGACCACCGAGACTAATACTCTCTCTTAAACACACTCATCTGAGTGAAGAAAACCAATTGACTCAAAACATTTGAGGAAACTTATTCCATCAAATTAATTAAGTAGTTAATTGTGTCTTTTAAAACTTGACATTAAGTTCACCTAATGTTTTTTTTTTTCTCTATATGGTATTTTAGTTTATTTCTATTTCTATTTTGGTAGTTTATTTCTATATCTAACTATATGGTTTATACAAAATTTCAACTCAGTGTTTCTGATAAATTTTAGTTGATTGTTTTTAAATCATTGATTCTAAATGAACATAATAACATGATCCAAAATCTAATCATCCAATGCATTCTCATCCCAAGGCGCCATATTTGAAAAGCGTAAATATCCAACGCACATGGCACCCTTTAGCGCCAAATGAGACGGTTAAGTTAGGTATGGGGTAGCGGTAGGGTTAGACCACTAGGAGGCGCCTTCTGCCCGATTTATTTTTACGTCTCATTTGGCGCTAAAAGGTGCCATGTGCGTTGGATATTGACGCTTTTGCAAAAGTGTTGTATATGGCGCTTTGGGATGAGAACGGGCTGATATTATAAAATATTGAAATTTGTTTTTTTTTCTAATTTAGTGTTTTTTAGACATTTCTGTGATGTCAAATCTGAATTTTTAGCATCATTCCTGCAGTGTTCAGTGTCACATGATCCTTCAGAAATCATTCTAATATGCTGATTCACTGCTTCTGATTATTATTATCAATGTTGGAAACAGTCATGCTACTTCCAGAATTGAAATATTTGTATAGTATTAAAATATTTCTGTTGCGGTCATGGCTCAAGCGGTTGTTTGTTGTTAGTGAACACTCTTAGAAAAAAGCGTTCTATAGGGTTCTTTACTCAACTGCAAAGGACCTTTTATGCAAAAAAAAAATGATGATAATGACAAGAAAAAATGCTTTTGGCACAAAGGTTCTTTATAGACTATTATTCATTCATGTATTACATTATTCTGCAACATTTTGCAGTTGTAATTAAATTATTGTTTATTAAACTGTTGTGGAAAGTTAATATCCCAAGGATAAAAACTAAAATGGCACTCTTCGTGTGATATTGATTAATTACATTTTAAACCCCCATATCTTGAATTTTGTGATCATTCACATGCATTGCATTTTAGGGGTTCCAAATATCGTAGCGCTTTAGAACCTTTTAAGGTTCTATATAGAACCTTTTCTTCTAAAGTGAATGAAAAGAGAATTTTTGGTTGTGTTGATGGTCTCTTGTCTTATCTGTCACAGCTATATCTCTATTGAGGTTTTCTCCTCACCCTGGTGTCACTTCTCGCTTTCATTCACACTGAGATGTTGTCTGACATGTGTCAGCTTAGAGAGATCGTCTTTTCAGGGTTTGGTCAAAAACTATCAGGTGCACATTTAGGCCTGTCTTCGGGCTGTTATTCGGCTTCTTCACTGAAGTTTAGTGCTTTGTAAATCTGTTGAGTTTCTGTCTGCAGTTTTAGGTGTGTGTCTTTGCCAGAGTGAACAGGAAGAAGGGATGGAGGAGAGAGAGAGAGAGATGCTATCACCTCTGCCGTCCTCTCTCTCCGCTCTGATCCCTGTCTATCTCACCTGACCTGCATTAAGTCTCTCCTGTCATGGTAGCGACTGTCTGTCACACTAACACCCTGGAGCCCAGCACTGTCATCACTGCACTTATGGGCCTGTCAATCACACCGAGAGACAAACACAGAGAATTGTGAGGGCATGAAGACACAAGAAAGGGAGGATTTTGTTTGTGCAAAAGGGCATGAAGGAGCAATAGAGAGAACAATAGAGAGAGAAAAATAGACTCTTTCTTTATTTGTTTTCTTTGCTGGTTTCTTCAGTTGTTTATTTGCTCTTTTTAGGTTTATTTTGTTCATTTATCCTGAACTTTGTAATTTCATAAGTTTATTTCTTCTTTCTCTTTTTCATTTGTTTTGCTTTGTTCATGTTTTTATTTTCTGTTTATTCATATTTTTTAGTCTGTTTTTGTTTCTTTGTGTGAAAGTAAAACAAGGCTATAGAGAAGATGAAAGAAACATTACGTCATTTGATCTGTTTGTTTCTTTCTAGTTTTTGTTTGTTTAGTGGTTTGTCTGTTTTCTCTTTCCTAGTTTCTTCCTTTTATTGATTTTGTTCACTCTGTTTGTTTTTGTCACCATTTTGTTTGATTTTTTTTCCCTCAATTTTATTTTGTTTGTTTTTTTGTTTGTTTGTGGAAAAGTTTGTGGTAGACTAGAGTCTTTAATTTGTTCTTTCCATCTTTTGTTTATTGATGTTAATGCTCTTTTTTCCCTTTTACATTGTTTCTTTTGTCTGTTTGTTTGATCTTTTTCTTTTATTTCATTAGTTCATTGTTCATTTGTTGTTTTTAATTATTTGTTTTATTTCGGTTGTTCTTTCTTTCTATTCTTTTAGTTTTTTTTTTTTTGTTTGTTAATTTGTTCTTTTATTTGCTTGTTTGTTTCTTCTCTTTACAGTGATTGGCTGAATCTATTAAAGGAGTTGTTCACTTTTAAAAAAAACTTTTGCTGATAATTTACTCACTCCCATGTTATCCAAGAAATCCACATCTTTCTTTCTTCAGTCGAAAAGAAATTAAGGTTTTTGATGAAAACATTCCAGGATTTTCTCCATATAATGGACTTCAATGGGAACCAAGCGGTTCAAGGTCCAAAAGACAGTTTCAGTGCAGCTTCAAATGGCTTTAAACGACACCAGATGATGAATAAGGGTCTTATCTAACACCCTTTGAGTCATGACTCAAAAAAAGATTTGTTCATTTTGATTAATGTGTTCAAACAGGAGAGTCACAAACGTTCGTCACAGAACAGAGCAAGCGCGAGCATTTGTGCTTATAAAATTTATGTGCTTTTTTATGCTTTTTTATTTATTTTTTAAATGACCGATCATTTCGCTAGATAAGACCCTTATTCATCGTCTGGTGTCATTTAAAGCCCTTTGAAGCTGCACTGAAACTCTCATTTCGACCTTGAACCGTTTGGTTCCCATTGAAGTCCATTATATGGAGAAAAATCCTGGAATGTTTTCATCAAAAACCTTAAATTCCTATCAACTGAAGAAAGAAAGACATGGACATCTTGGATGACATGGGGTGAGTAAATTATCAGCAAAAGTTTTTTTTAAAGTGAACTACTCCTTTAACAGGTTTACAATCAGCTCATTGGCTATTTAATTGGTTATTAATATGAGATAAGTGAACGGTGTGGTCCATGTCACAGTGAAACTGGCAGTATTTTTTAACAAACTCTTTTGGCCAGTTGGCTGAATACATTCTAGCGTGGCACCAGGCGAGCGGTGGTAAAATCCACACACACACAGAGGGTGAGGTCATCATCAGGGCACGTTTGAATCATGGATTGTAATAGTGGCACTGACAGCAGCACATACTCACACAACTCCATGACCCTGTACACCAGCAGCAGCGCCAGTCAACTGAAACCACATTACCAGCGCCCAGTCGTGATCCATCAGAGAGAGCTCACCAAAGAGAGAGAAATTAAACAACAATCTCTTACATCATACGCTTACGTTGACATTAACATCAGCACAGAAAAAAAATTAAGCATAGCTGTTAAAGAACATCGGATTTGAAATTCCATTTCAATGAGAATCGGCCAAAATAATTGAATCAGGAACAGAGTCCATCACACTGTATAGGCATGAGCTCTAGGATTCACACACATCAAAAATGAGTTTTGGAAATGTGACAAACCCCAAATAAAGACTCTGCAGGCAGACTCCTGCAAGAATAACCCATGGATGTAGCAGAAAACACTATATAAGAGCTGAAGACCAGACTTAAGGCTATACTTTTTGACGAACGCCAGGATTAAAATGCATTTATTTTTAGAGTATTATTGAAATGCAGATATAAAATTAAACAGAAATGACCAAATAAGAGCTAATTGAAATGAAGTCACACTTTATCCTTGATCAAATAGTTCTTGTTCTGGATGCGGATTGGTCAATTTCCACCATGCTAAATCTAAATCTGGCTATACACAATTTTTGGGGTTCATACATTTTTTTTCTTTTCTTAATGACTTTTTAAACAGTAGGAGGCCTATGTTATCACATAACCTTGCGATATCACATGCTTAATTCAGCAAGCAGCATCTGGGCATTTAATTTCAATAATAAAACATAAAATTTGTATGTGAAATATCATTTGGTCAGTTCAAGTCAGTTCAAACTTTTTTTTTTACATATAAAGTACTTTTATAAATGTATCTATTAAATAAATTCATTGATTTCTACAGAAAATGGATTTTTAAGGTATCAGGCTCGTACAATGATCGTTTTATAGGAAGAACCAGTTGTTGGAAGTTTGCAAAGCTCTTATAAAATAAAGATAACTGGTGTAACGTAATTTCAAACAAAATCCGGGTCATTGGTCCGTGGCGATTCAGTTTTTTCTGTTCAGTCCGTTGAAGTCGGGCATCTGCAAGTAAAACCGTGAGCTCTTTATAGTAGAAAATGCTGTTGTCATTAGGGATGCACGATATATCGGCCACATTATCGTTATCGGCCGATATATGATCATTTTTAATGTTATCGTTATTCGGCCCAACAAGAACATTTAGCCGATATCTAAAAGCCGATAAATAATGCATTATTTCCTTGAGCTGAGGCACTTTAGATGTGCACTGTTCAACATGATGCTTTAAAGTGCTTGAAATATGATTGAAATCACTTTAAAAAAGGAAAATCCAATTAAAGTGCAAAATGTGCAGAGCAAGTCTGTCATATCGGCTACACAACATTAAAATAAGAACATCATAATTGTGTTTGTATATTGACTTTAAATGAGGAAATTCAAAAATTGTCTAAAAAATTTGGATTTAGATTTATCGGCCAAAATATCGGTTATCGGCTTTCAAATATAGAGAATTATTGGTTATCGGTATTGGCCAAAATTGTCATATCGGTGCATCCCTAGTTGTCATTCTTATCTGAAGAGACACTAACATTATTTTTTCATGTTTAATGCTGTAAAGCTGCTTGTTTTTGAACACATCTACTGTATGAAGTTCTATATAAATAAATGTGACGTGACTTTACTGGAGTGCAAACATCCACATTGCTTTTCCACCATTGTCATTTTAATATTGTGTGTATGTTGTTATTGAGAGGAAAGTGCACAGCACATATTTACATATTTATCAAAACGCCGCTCTCAGCATCATGGGTTACGTCAGTTCGCTAACGGTGTCCCGCTGCTCACATGTTTCGAACTTTTTACCCCTCCAAAAAACTTCGCCAGTGAGTAAATCAGGGCCTTTACTAGCTAGTAAACAAGATATCCTCATAACATATTTTTATATTTAGATGGCTGGGTATTACACTTATTTTCCACTAATGTGTCTAATGGTGTTTGTATAACCTGGCCTCATTGATTTAAACGTGTAAAGGTCACGTAAGGAAACCAACTATGGTTGGTTACTTTAAATGTCATCAGATGGTCTCTTCCCATCTAAGTGGCTGGTTTTTGGCAGGATCAAGCTGCAAATTGGACGAGACGTCTGGCTATTGAGAATGCGACCGTGTATGTGTATAATTACAGCAAATAGCTGCGGAAACGTCTACAGATCAGACTCAGCTCAACAAATCAAGCCCTGATAACAAATGTGCTGCTAATAGACACCTCCACATCTGCTTTAATGGATGATCAGTTCCAAAAAGTTCTCTTTATATCAGGATCTAACAGATGTTACACGTGGCGTGCGTGTGTGTGTTTGAAAAGCGCCACTTGTCATATTCTATTTTCTATCACACACATACGCAGCTGCACTGTTGTTTCTGTGGTAACTTGTTTTTTCACCCTTTTGTATTCATTTGCATAAAGATACAAGCCAGGTTTGAATCTGTTTGCCTTCAGCACTGAAGAACTTTATTTCTTCATGCACACACACATTTTATGCTGTCTATTTCACTGGGATTTTTGTGCTGTATTTATTATCAAATAAATTGTCATTTTGGGGTGTTTTTTTGTGATGTTGACTAGATGCCAAATTCACCATCTGTCACTGTGGTTTCTGGAAACACTTTATCCCATTTTCAGGAGAAAATGTAACATGTTTTGATTATGCACTCAAAAGTTTGTACTTTTATTGTTTGTAGTTCTGTTTATTTACAGCAAGGCCACATTAAATTGATCCAAAGTGACAGTAAGGACAAGTTATACAAACTTCTGGAAATCATGGTTTCCACACAAATTGTGGGCAGCACGACTGTTTCCAACATTGATAATAATCAGAAATGTTTTCTGAGCATCAAATCATCATATTAGCATGATTTCTGAAGGATCATGACACTGAAGACTGGAGTAATGATGCTGAAAATTGACAGGAGATATTTTAACCCTAAAAGCGTATTCTGGACCAATATGGGCAATATAGTTTTGATTTATTTAAAAAAAATACTTCCCTTGATCTGAGTGGTACAAGACTTGGCTACTTTTCCTAAGTTTGCCTCCTGAACACACACTATTTTTTTTTTTTTTTTTACTTAATTCTACAATGTTAAGTGGGTGATAAAAAAAACTTAATCTTGTATTTGGGTCAAAAATGGACACCCATAGAAATGATTAGGAAAAACTGTAATTTAGAGCATTCTAAAATAAGCCAAAATAAGACACCAGGTGACAGCAAAGTCACTTCATCTGTAGGTTTTAGCTCTAAGAACTTATTGGAATTATATTTTAATGTAGTTAATACAATTTTTTTAAGAAAACATAAAAATAAGCATAATTTACATAGAAAATATGGTACTTTTTTGAAGTAAATAAATTCAATAATACCCCAAAATAAAAAAAACACCATAAATGGAAGGACTAAACTTTATCGAAGACAGTGAGTCCTCTGTGCCCACATTTGTCAAAAAATTACAGGATTTGTAATAATATTAGTGTTTCTATTGTATTTTATTGTACTCCTGTTCCATGCACTTATTGCGAGGAGCACTAATTATAGCATGCAAAGTTGCTGTCTAAGTAGCGCTTCAAATCAAACAAACAGAAAGGCAGATCACTGTTTTTTAAACGGCAGCAAGAATAACACTGAGTGAGAGTAGAGGTGTGTGTCAATGAGACCACTTATGTGATGTCACTCATCTTTACTTTCTTTTACTTTAAGCTTTTCTCTTTTATAAAGGTGGTTGTGTTGTTGTAAGGTAGAGGACAGGGCGGCCGGTTCATGCCAGCCCATCTGGTGTGAGGAGAGTTCTTCCCTTATGGTCCTTACTGAAGTGTGTGTGTGTCAGCGTTAATAGTGCAGAACAGTGTACTTTGTAGGTAGGACAGGGGATGCTGACACCATCATCTCAATATTAAAACACACTCAACACAAACACACACATTCACATACAAAATGACCAAGAGTATGTGTCTTATTGATGTTCACTGCTCTCTGTTTGTGTGTCTCTCTGCAGGCCACGGATAATGACATTGGCACGTTTAGAGTGGTTTCGATATTACTTCAGCGATGAGCCAGACCAGTAAGATTATCATTCATTAACATACTGTGACCTTTCACACTTATACAGCGTCTTGTTTAATTCATTAATTTCCTCTGATTAATTTAATCCACATCTCTGTAGATTTGCCTTTCCTATAGACTGATTTCTTCCTTGGCTGTGTTTAGAGTGGAATAATAGCCAAACTGCATTATACACACACATATACATTTCAAATCATTGCAGGTTTATTCTACATTATCACATCACTATATTAATTTGACAAGCAACATAGACTTAACGGCAAATTTAGGAAATAAAATGGTTATTTTGCACTTTTATATTTTACAAAAAAAGATTTGTAGCTATAAATAAAAAATGTAATTGTTGTAGTTTTATTGGATTCAAAATGATTTATTTATATAAGTCAAGAAACAGATTTTAAAATGTATTTACAATGGCATTGATTCAACACAAGTGCACTGCATTGTGGGAGAGTATTCAAAATACTGTGTATTTTTTGCACATTATACTGCAAATGAAATTAGATATTCTGAGTTAAAGACAACTTGCATACTGTGCTGTGTTGTTATTAACTAAAACTACTAAAAATTATTTACATTAATTGAAAAAAAGCTGAAATAAAAAATATACTGTAAATATTAGATTTAAAAAACTTAAACTTAATATATATATATATATATATATATATATATATATATATATATATATATATATATATATATATATATATATATATATATATATAAATGTTGCCTTGTGGCATCTGACTGAAATTAGTTTAAATTGAGGTTTTAAAAATACTAAAACTGGAATAAAAGTGATATAAAGCTAAATAGAAATATTTACCAAAAAAGAAAATGGCAAAAGTACTTACATTTCAGTTGAAATAATTATAAAAATTAAAGCTAATTCATAATATTAATATATCCTATCATAGTATATATGAAGAGTTCAGATGCAAAAGCCTCTAAATGCCATTTGAATTTTTTTTCTAAAATTACCATTTTTATTGTATATTTAGTTCAGTAATTTCACTTAAATGACAATTAATAGGTAATCTTAATTGCCATTTAAGTGAAATTACTGAACTTAATATACAAGCTTGATAAAAATGGTCATTTTAGAAGAAACATTTCAAATGGCATTTAGAGGCGTTTGCATCTGAACTCTTTCATATATTGTAAATAATACCAACACTTACACTGTGCAAAATAGCCTATACTTACTCTATTCTTCTAGAGAATATGAGTAAGACCGCCTTATGATAATCTGAATATAGTTCTCAATTGCTGGTTAAGTAATTATCAACTGTGAACTAATGGTGACTCATGTCCATGTATTAACCCCAGGTTCTCAGTGGATGCGGAGACGGGTTGGGTGACTCTGCGAGACACGGCTGGATTATGAGCTCATGAGGCGCTTCACTCTAACGATACTGGCTCGGGATGGAGGAGGGGAGGAGACTACGGGACGTCTCCGCATTAACAGTGATGGATGTAAACGACAATGCGCCAATCTTCCAGAAGGAGGCGTACTACAGGTTCGCTCATGGAGAGCGAACAGGCTCCACAGCAGGTCGTCCGGCCCCGGGTGAGAAACATAAAGACATGTGGAGCTTAGAAAAACAGCAGGAAGATAAACTAGAAAGAGGAGATGCTGTTCACAACACATTTTCATTTAGTGACTAATGTTTTTCAGAGTAAAACAAACTCTTTAGTGATGATGAAAAGTGAATACTATGTACCTGATTAGAAGAGTTGTATTAGAAAGATTAGTTCTGATGTGTAATTGTCAGTCTGTTAGTGTTCAGTATGTCTCTATTAGTGTTTAATTCTCTCAGTGTGTTGCTAATTCCAGCTGTCTGCTCTTAATCTGAGCTGGTATTGACAGGTTTTAACGGCAGATGTTGCACTTATCTGGCCAGCAGTGGCAGTGTGTTTATGCATGCATGCTCAGATTGCATTGTTTTTATAATCTTCTAACATCTTCAATACAGTAGTGGCCAGAAGTGATGTCTGGAAGGGGTATTACACAATGTTTACTTTTAATGACTATTAAACTTATCGAAATATGAGGAATATGTTATATTGGGAAGAATAATACAAAAAACTTGGATAAAGTATTAAAATGACAAAATTAGAATTAAAAGCATTTAATTAAATATGGGTTTTTATTGTATAATGCAAAAAAACTCACAGGAAATAAAGCATACATTGACTACAATGTAATCAGTTATTAATATTTTGTTGGCTCCCTTGTTTTTGATTACAGCAGCCTTTCTTCTGGGCATTGCTTCACAATATTTCCAATCCTCCTTCAGTTTTTCCCAAAGATAAGCTTTCATTAAGACCTGCGTGACTTCTCTCACAATGCAGGCTTATAATTTCCCAAAGCTTTTCAATGGCTTTGAGGTCAGGTGACTGAGGAGCACTTAAAGACTTCAAAAAGTACTGAACATGAACACTTTCTAGTTGCATGCCAGATTTGTTGCATTTCTGCGTGTGTTTTGAATCATTATTGTGTTGAAAACAAAACATTTGATCTCCAAACAGATCCTCCCATTCTTGACATTTTGTCCTGTAGGATTCCCAATATTGGTCAATCTTCGAAGTGCCTGCAACTTTGTAGATGTTTCCAAAACTTTTGGAAGCTGTTTTGATGTGGTCCCGACAGCCATCAGGTTATTTCAGTCTTTCTATCAAATGCTGCATGTACAGTAGTGTGCTCAGTGCTTTAAGATAATTCTGTGCTTTATGACCAATCACATCAAGCAAATGAGCGATATCCAAAACCAATGGACCAGATTTAGTCATTTCAACAATATGCTCAACATTGGTTGCAGCTCCTTCCGATACTGGCTATTTTCAAAAAATATTTCACAAAATAATAATATAGCTAATATAGTGATTTATTGAATCACCTAGTGATTTACTGAATTATAGGCTAGGAATAATAAGTGCAAGATTGGTACTGTATGACCATGCCATCCACACAGTTCGTTATGTTTCAATTGTCAATAATAAATTATATAATTGAAAAGTGGAATGCATACACACCTGTAAGTATTACAGTAAAGGCACAACTTAACAACATGCAAACAAAATAAAAAGTTTGAATAAAGTGCAAAGAAGCCTATTTCCTTTAGACCAAATATCACTTTTGGCCACTACTGTATATACCATTCATTATTTTATTACCTTAACATACAAGAATGCTTTTTTCTGTTAATTGAATGGCTTAGATGTTGGCATTACATAACACAGATAGTTTCAAAGCAGCTTTACAGTGATAAACAGGAAAAATGATCATCTGTGCTGACAGAATTCAATTCTGCTGTAAAGCAGCTCCACAGAAAACAATATTTTCAGCTCAGTTTTGCTTCAGTTCGATATCTGTGTAAAGTTGATCAATTATGAAATGAGTTCAATTCAGCTATAAGCAGCTCTACAGAAGACAACAGTGTCGATTCACTTTAGAGTCATTTCAATGTTGATTCAGTTCATTAACAGTGTTGATGTTGCAAAAATCAATTATGATGATTAATTATTACGTTTTTATTCTCATCCAATAGTGCCAGTGTAGTCAAATCAATAAAGTATTACTGAATATCACTTGTCCCCAACTAAGCAAGCTAAAAGGTGGTGACAGAAATGGAGAAAAAACCCAATGAATGAACAAATGTTTCCAGGCTGCATCACAGATTGTGGACGGATTGTCTGAAATACTATAATACTGTAAAGATTTTTTAGGTTTTATTTTTATATTTTCAGTTTTAATTTTGGTTTTAAGTTGTAATATTAATGATTACGAGTTTTACTATATTTCTATTTACTATTCAGCTTTAATATATTTTTATTTCAGTTATTTGGCAAGGCAACATTTTCTAATTATTTTAAGTTTTTCATCAAATATTTGGGTATTGGATAATATTTTATATCACTTTATTATACATCACCTTATTAATTAAAATTATAAATATATATATATATATATATATTTTTTTTTATATATATATATATTTTAGTTTAAGTTAACAATAACACAACTGCTTTGTCACGGACATTGAGTGCCGCATGTCAGGATTCTGTGGCCAGTGGCATAAGTTTGGGGATGACACTTCCTGCTTTTCCCAAATAGGTGCGGATTCAGAGTGTTTGGGAAACTGTGTAGTCATTATAGTGAGAATATAACGGATTTCTGCGTCTCTCTCTTGTGTTGTTCTCAGGCGACGGACGAGGACTCTCCTCCCAATAACATCCTGACCTACTCCATCATCTACGCTTCTCAGTTCAGATCATATTTCAGCATCACTGTGGTGGAGGGCTATGCAGGTCTGTGTTCAAATCAAAGTCACCTAATAATACGATTTCACTGCTTGTTCGGGCTGTTGACGGCTTACATTAGTCTCTCGCCATCGCTCTGTGCATTAGCGGGGAATCGGATTTGTGTTTAACACCTTAAAGCGTGAAAATGCCTTTAGAGAAGCCTTTGTGACCTCTGCTGTTTCATAAACGGATTATAGCTGCGTGTCTTATAAGCATGTGCTGATGTATTTGGTTTTATTTGAATGTCATATCCCTGTTTGTTTGTGTGGTCATCACGGTGAATCGTGCTCTGGATTATGAGCAGGTTCCCGCTGGATTGATCTTTCTGACTCTGATGGCCAGAGACGGAGGGAACCCGTCCCTCAACAGCACTGTTCCCATCACCATAGAGCTGTTTGTGAGTACTACCCCTGCTGGTACTTTACTTGAAGGAGTGTGCATAGACTGACATGACACCTTCATAATCATGACATGACATTTTTAATGCAAATATGACATTGTTTGAGATGAACTTGACGTAAACCAATACATCATAACCTGTCAGTGTTTTTGTCATGAGCAACTTGACATTACTATGACATTACAACCCAGCCTGTCATAAACATGACATAGCAGATTAATGATCTATTAGTATTATTCTTGACCTCAACTACAGTGGTATACATTGAATTTGTCATAATTTTATAATGGCCTCATGACAGCCAATGTCAAAACCAACCACCTGACATTTTATGGAATGTTAACCCATAAAGCTAAGTGGTTTCTTAAGTTTGATTATGATTTATCGTGACATATTTATGACAGGTTGTGTTGTCTTAGTAATGTCAAATGGTCATTACCAAGACACTGACAGGTTGTAATGTATTGGTTTATGTCAAGTTGTCATAACAAAGACATCTTAAACAATGTCATATTTGCATTAAAAATGTCATAATTAAGCAAATGACACTTAATGAACAGTCAAGTATACTTATATAGCGCTTTTCACAATATAGATTGCATCAAAGCAGCTTCACAGTATCAATCAAAACATAATAACAATGTTCGTTTCTTAGTAGAAAAACATCCACGTTTGGTAGAGCTGATCAAGGGTATTAATGATTGGTTAATTAATTTGAATATCCCTAACTGAGCAAGCCAAAGGCAACAGTGGCAAGGAACCAAAAAACTCCATCAAGTGACCCAATGGTGTCCTAAAACTCCATCAGGTGACCCAATGGTGTCTTAAAACTCCATCAGGTGACCCAATGGTGTCCTAAAACTCTATCAGGTGACCCAATGGTGTCCTAAAACTCTATCAGGTGACCCAATGGTGTCCTAAAACTCTATCAGGTGACCCAATGGTGTCCTGAAAACTCCATCAGGTGACCCAATGGTGTCCTAAAACTCCATCAGGTGACCCAATGGTGTCTTAAAACTCCATCAGGTGACCCAATGGTGTCTTAAAACTCCATCAGGTGACCCAATGGTGTCCTAAAACTCCATCAGGTGACCCAATGGTGTCCTGAAACTCTATCAGGTGACCCAATGGTGTCCTGAAACTTTATCAGGTGACCCAATCGTGTCCTAAAACTTTATCAGGTGACCCAATGATGTCCTAAAACTCTATCAGGTGACCCAATGGTGTCCTAAAACTCCATCAAGTGACCCAATGGTGTCCTAAAACTCCATCAGGTGACCCAATGGTGTCCTAAAACTCCATCAGGTGACCCAATGATGTCCTAAAACTCCATCAGGTGACCCAATGGTGTCCTAAAACTCCATCAGGTGACCCAATGGTGTCCTGAAAACTCCATCAGGTGACCCAATGGTTTCCTAAAACTCCATCAGGTGACCCAATGGTGTCTTAAAACTCCATCAGGTGACCTAGTGGTGTCTTGAAAACTCCATCAGGTGACCCAATGGTGTCCTAAAACTCTTTTAGGTGACCCAATGGTGTCCTAAAACTCCATCAGGTGACCCAATGGTGTTCTAAAAACTCTATCAGGTGACCGAATGGTGTCCTTAAACTCAATCAGGTGACCCAATGGTCTCCTAAAACTCTATCATGTGACCCAATGGTGTCCTTAAACTCCATCAGGTGACCCATTGGTGTCCTAAAACTCCATCAGGTGACCCAATGGTGTCCTAAAACTCCATCAGGTGACCCAATGGTGTTCTAAAACTCCATCAGGTGACCCAATGGTGATTGTCATTTCAGATTTAAGTTCCTCACACACAAACAGACACAGTTTGGTGTTGTGTGATCTGTGTTCATTCTGAATTAATTGGTTTCCTCTTAGGTTCGTTGACTAGGACGGTTAATCCACAGATCATTTCTCTCTGACATTTCTCTGCTCTTTTATAATAATTCAGATTAGACACATTTCATCTGAAAAACAGCAGGGGTTTGACACATCCATGCCTGTGTGTGTCTGTGTGTGTGCGTTGAGCTGAATTGAAGTGGTAAAACAGTGTATGTGTCTGATATTGAATAATTTCCCATTGCCACAGCCTGTGAGTTTCCATTAAACCCTAAAAGCACTCCATCAATACATTTAATTATAACCAAAGCATTTTTTTTTCCCTGTGGAAAATTAATGAGTTCATATTTAAAGACTTTTCAGAGACCTAAAACACTGATTTCCTCCCTCCTTCCCCTCTGCAGGACGAGAATGACAACCCACCCGAGTTCAGCCTCCCGTCTTTACATCGTCAACATACCGGAGAATATCGTTGCAGGTGCATTAACAATTATATTATCAAAAAATGGAAGAATTTATCAACATGTAGTACATGTACAGTGCTCAAAACCTCATGACAACATAACTAGATCCCTGTCAGTGATGATTTACAGCGTTCAGCCAGCTGTGAGCTAGTTCTGTTCAACGCTAATACAATGTTTTGTGTGAAGAAGTGCTGTTTTCCAAGACACACAGGCTTATGGTAGTTTTGTTTCAGCTCTGACCAACCCACAATCAGAACCAAAGAGTTCACAGAAAATCGAGTTAAACTTATGATTTTTAAATCTCCCACAATTATGTTATACTATGTTAATATCAGTGATTCTCATGCACACCAGACAGAAAACAGTCTGCATGACAAGCAATGGAAATGCAAATCTAGTCTATTCAGCTACCATTTTTTTCATAATTTTGGACACATTGCAAAACTCCTTGTCACTAATAATTCACTTTATTTCCTTTTTTCTTTTAAATGATTGTTTTAATTCAGCAAGTAGGTTGTGTGCAGGGGAAAGAGACAGATGTTCACAATTCTCATGCATTTATTCACTAAATGCCTTTATTCCACACAATAGACTCGCTTCCAATCATCAAAGGGAAATTACATTTGCTCTGCGTTTGTGTGTGTGTCAAGGGTACTGAACACACTGCACAAACATCTGATGAACCTGAAATCCATAACCCTGTCTCCACCCAATGCACACATTAACCACTTTCTGTCTGAAGACCATCCCTTACACTTTGCCTGTCTATCACTTCATGTGATGTGTTTTTCTCTTTGTTCAGCTGTCTGTCTCACGCAATCATTATCTGATGGTTTGTTTACTTCCTCTTTTCTCTTTTGACTCATGTTTTCTCTCTCTCTCTCTGTCAGGAGCTACAGTGTTGTTTGTGAATGCCACCGATCTGGACGCCTCTCGAGAGTTTGGTCAGGCCTCTCTCATCTATTCCCTGCAGGGCAGCTCACAGTTCAGACTCAACACGCGTTCAGGTGGGCAACGTCACACACGTTCACACCTGCCCTTTAACCCTTTATGGTTCCCATGATGAAAACGGCTTATGTAAAAATGCAGAACGTTTTCTGTGCTGGTTTGGGGGTAAAGAGTAAGGGGATAGAATAGACAGTTTGTACTCAGAAAAGTCCCTTAAAACATGGAAACCCAATGTGTGTGTGTGTGTGTGTGTGTGTGTGGAGAGATCACCACTACTGCTCTTCTGGATCGAGAGGTGAAGTCTGAGTATATTCTGATCATAAGAGCCGTGGATGGTGGGGTGGGGCCACAGCAGAAAATCGGCATCGCTACGGTAACGGATGACTCTTTGATCTATCTCAGACAGCATCACCTGTGTATAAAACTACTTTATATCAGACCCCTTTTGCGCCGACGTCACAGTTACGTCACGGCGCTAACTGAAGGCAAAACAAAGTGAAAACTGGAGGCGGCCAATGCAAACCAGCACAGATTCGGCTATATAATAAGGAGCTTAAATTACTTTTATTATTATTAAATATCATCTTATTGTGTTGTTTGGTGCTAGTATCAATGAAAAAGAATATGCTGCATCTGGACTTTTTATTTCTAGAAAATATTCACATGATTAAAATCACACCGTAATGTCAGTCTTTATATTGTCGTTCGTCCCGGCGCTGGCTCGGCAGAACTGCAGATCGTACACACAAGTCTTGTACAGGACCATTCAGCACATAGTTATAGGCATCTAAAGATTTATACGCCCTCAGTTTCTCTTTTACGATCGGTTTCTCTATAGGGTAGGTATGAGAAGTCAGGCCACTCAGACCGAGGTAACGTGACACTGTTAATCCTGTCAGATCGTCTATGCAGTTAGCGTCTTAGGCAGCTACGGGTCGGCCAATCTGGTTCTGTCCGTTAAAACTTTTGAAAATAATTAAGATAAAATCTGATTTTCTTCAGTCATTCTTAAAAAAACAAGCTAACAAAACTTGCTAACTAGCATTAGTTAAGCGGCCAGAGGGACCGTTCTGCCTCCATCTAAGCTCCGCCCACATAAAAACATCACCATGTTTACCAACTGAAAAGGGGTCTATTACTTGACAGAAGAATCGTTTACTGTGTCTATTCTTAAAGTTCACTTTTAAAAAAAACTTTTGCTGATAATTTACTCACCCCCATGTCATCCAACATATCCATGTCTTTCTTTCTTCAGTCGAAAAGAAATTAAGAAAACATTGAAAACATTCCAGGATTTTTCTGTGGGACTTCAATGGGAACCAAACGGTTCAGAGATCCAGAAGGCAGTTTCAGTGCAAACTGCAAACTGTTTAAAAAGGTTTTAAACGATTTCAGATGATGAATAAGGGTCTTTATCAAGCGAAACGATCGCTCATTTAAAAAAATATAACAAAGTTTAAGTTTTATAAGCACAAATGGTCGCCTTGCTCTGTTCTGTGATGCGCGTTCGTGACTCTCCTGTTCAAACTCGTTCAAGTCAAAATTTCGAAATGACTCGAGAAAAATTTGTTCATTTTGATGAACAAGTTCGAATGGAGAGACACGAACGCACATCACACCCTAACTCTAACCCTAACAGACCAAGGCGACCATTTGAGCTTATAAAAACTTTAAACTTTGTTTTTTGTTTTTTAAATGAGCGATCATTTACTGATAAGACCCTTATTAAGTCGATCTGGAAAAATTGATTTTAAAGCCTTTTGGACAGTTTGCGAGTTTGTACTGAAACTCTCTTGGACCTTGAACCGATTTAGTTCCCATTGAAGTCCATTATGTGAGAAAAATACCTGGAATGTTTTTAATCAGAAAACCTTAATTTCTTTTCGACTGGAAGAAGGAATGACATGGATATCTTGGATGAAATAGAGGTGAATAAATTATCAGCAAAAGCTTTTTCAAAAGTGAACTACTCTTTAATAAGTAAATGGGTGTCTGTTTTCATATAGCTGTTTCCACCATATTTTAAATGCAAAGTCACTTGAAGGCATGCATTATAGTGATTTTAAAGTGTTTTAAAGCATGTACTGTATATTTCTTCTGCAGGTGAACATCACTATACTGGACATAAATGATAACGCCCCCATGTGGCGAGATGAGCCGTATCAAGCAAATGTTGTGGAGATGAGTCCCATCGATACCGACGTCATAACTGTGAGTGCACTGATTTGACCTTTAACCTCTGAACTGACCTTTCAATCCCCAATCAGTCCAGACCTTTTATTTTTAAAGCACTATTTCAACAGAAATAGTTTTTGATGGCTTTGTCTGAATAATGGCTCAAATTTCAGTCTGTTTCTCACACAAAGTAATCATGTGGTTTCAAAAGATGACTTATATTATTTGTTAATGGTGCGTATAGTTCCCCTATAGGAACTAGACAGACGTGATCTGGTTAGACACCAAAAAGGCTACAATCCCATCATATCCCACCATCTGTATTGATTAGATGAAATGACAAGATATAGAAACTGCTTGTTTAAAGCAGAGGTCCTAATGTCAGCAGGTAAACATGGTCAGTGCTATTGATTTTATGACTAATAATATCTTTTAGTTTCTCTCTGAGTCAAATCCCCCTGTACCCAGAGGAGCAAGTTTCCATCTCCTCTCCGTCTGGAGAAAACCCCTCCGTCCCAGCCTTTGATCGGCTGGAGTTTTGCAGCTGAATTCAAAGTGGGCTCTCACCCCGGTGTCCTTGGAACATTTTATGGAGATCCTACTATATGCTCCTATTATTCTATTGCTTGAAGTATGTGAAAGTCCCATCTTGAGGGGTTTTTCCTCCTTTGGTGAATGAATAAATTAGTTCATATGTTAATGTCAGTCATGCCATCTCTACTTTCAGTCTCAGAAGGCACTCCCAGGGAACATTCACAAGTTAGTTAGAGGTTTCCAACATCTAAAACTCCAATATTATGAACTAGCTTTAAAAGTCATGGTTCATAAGGTAATCAGTCCACCAGGAAACAACATCTTGTTTACCAGGTTCCCAGACTTCTACAATGAGCTCATGTAAAGGTAAAGTGTGTGATTTATGTGCCACACGTGGCACCAAACAGAACTGTTTTCATGACTAACTCATCCCGTTGGATTAGTGTTATTATGTCTGGTTCTGTAACCTACACTCTTTGAAGAAAGGGTTCTTTCAGGGAACGTTGAATCAAACAGCTCATAAACGTACTTTATGACTGTTAAACATGAAAATATTATGCATTCATTTAAGACATTTCTCCTCTTCGTCATAATATTTTGTATAAAATAGAGTCAAGAACCCCAGTCGTCTACATCAGAACCCCATTGAACCCTTTTCCTAAGAGTGTACAAATAAATTACATACTTTCAAGAAGAACAAGTCAGTTGGATTTGACAAAGTTTACTAGTTTCACGGCATCAGGTCGTTTTAAAGATGTTTAAGTTTTTAGTTTGAGGCAATTGCAAAATCAAATATCGAAAAAGCACAGCTATAATACATTTTTACTTTTGGTTGAACTGAAATACTGATCACTAGACACAATTTCTGCTATTTTTTGGTGTTGACTGCTGTGTCATTATCTAAGTGAACTATTAATTTGTTGCACACTTTATTAACATTACTGTGGTATCAATGATTTCAGATTTATCTGCCACTAAACTTCACAGTCTCAATAAGCCAGACCTTGTCCGGTGCCATAGAAGTGTCGCCTTTGACTTCTCCAGTGGGAGTTGTAAGACATTCAGGCATCCATTTCTGTCAAGCTGCTTTGCAATAACATGAATTGTTATTCATGTTATTGCAAAATGAATAGTTTTTATATATATATATACATATATATATATATATATATATATATATATAAAAAAATAAAATAAATAAATAAAAAACACAAAAGTCGCCTACTTTCAATCACCAGCCACTTTATTTGGTACCCCTTGCTACTACTAGGTTGGACCCCTTTTGCTTTCAGAACTGCCTTAAATATTTCTGGCATGGATTCAACAAGGTTCTGGAAACATTACTCAGAGATTTTGGTCCATATTGACATGAGACCATCACACAGTTGTGGCTGCACATTCATGATGCGAATCCCCGTTCCACCACATCCCAATGGTGCTCGATTGGATTGAGATCTGGTGACTGTGGAGGCCATTCCAGAATAGTGAACTCATTGTCATGTTTGTTCAAGAAACCAGTTTGAGGTGATTTGAGCTTTGTGATATGTTGTGTTATCCTGCTGGAAGTAGCCATCAGAAGATGGGACCCTACCATCTGAATGTCATCAGGCTACATTTTCGCAATTGTTTGGCGAGCCTGTGTGAACTGTGGCTTTAGTTTGCTGTTAGCTGACAGGTGTGTTTTCTGCTTCTGTATCGAGGTTTGATGTGTTGAGCGCTCAGATGTATGTGAAAATCCCAGTAGTTTAGTAGTTTCTGATAAATTCAGACCAGCCCGTCTGCCACCAGCAATGCCACGCTCAACAATTTCAGCCAGATCTTGTGAATTTTGTAAATCTGAACTGTGGGTGATATGTGTGGAAAAAGTGAATTGATGGAACTGATACTGTTTAACAGTGTATTGGAAAAAACTATTGAATTTGAGAGGTGGGTGTGTGAGTCCTTTAGATACCTTAAACTCTGCTTGTAAACGGTCTATAGTGGCTCTGTCTTTGGATAAATATGCCACTGATTGTCCTTTAATTAATAAGCCAGTTCTGAACTTCATTGGGAGGTTCTGATGACTAATTAAAATGTAGCCCAGAGTCAAGTGCATACTTGATTACCCTGATGGACACTGTGCAGGAGAGAGAGAGATGAAACAGAACAAAGGAAGAAATGGATGGATAACTTTAATCACAGAACAGTGGATGTAAAAACTAAATGTTTGGGCCAACATTTCTAAAGAATGCTTTCAGCACCCTGTTGAGTCAATGCCACGTATAATTAAGGCAGTTCTGAAGGCGAAGGGGGTCAAACACAGTATTAGTATTTTGTTCCCAATAATCCTTTAGGTGAGTGTATATGATGGTGATTTGTTAGCATTTTTGAAGCTTGACAGCCTCTCGATCCCTGTATTCTTTCATACGAGACTTTCTGCAAGGCATACAAATGACTGTAGAACGTATTTAACATCGCAAAATTACACACATCAACTTTAAATTGGTTTGTAAACATGCCTGAATAAATGCATGTAAAATAAAATCCCTCAGAGTTCAATTCAATTAAATAAAGTTTACATGAAACCCTTGCTATTCATCACCCCTCAAATCAATGAAGAACACACTCGTCTGGTCCTTCCTGTTTTAATAATTAAAGACTTACAGAACCTTTGTTCTCTAATGACCAATTAAGTGATTTTAGTGCTTTCCACACCAGCACTGTGAATAATTGATTGGCTCTTTTAGAATAAAAAATACCAGCTAGGGTTTTATACAGTTATGCCCCATGCATAAATCTCCCATCATGCCATTCTGTGGGGAGAGGATTGGTGTGATTTAAATTTCTGCACCTTGGAACTATGTTTCGTGACTCATTTTCTTTTTCTCTTTGCAGATATTAGCGGTGGACCCTGATTATGGTGATAATGGGACGGTGGTTTATTCCATAAATCCAGAGAACCCCTTCTACACCATCAACCGCAACACTGGGAAGATCCGCACCAGTGGAGCTGTGCTGGACCGAGAGAGTCAAAACGCCCGGTCCGCACAGCTTATGAGGACCATCGTTATCTCCGCTATCGACCGTAAGCAACTCTCAGCTGTCCCATAATGCCTCTCTCTCTCTTGCTGAGGACACAATAAAGATAGTTTTACAGTCACCAACATTCGACGTCTTTAAATCATGCTAACACACCAGTCCTCTCATATCTCCAGTGTAAAGTTTTTATGTTGAGCACAGTATGTAAACTTTTGTACACACTACAGTTAATGCTTTAAAACTTTAAGAATTATTCATGCATTAAATTTACATCTATAATGCTACAAAAGATTTGTATTTCAAATAATTGCTGTTCTTTTGAACTTTCTATTTATCATATAGTGCTGAAAAATAAAATGTGATACATTAAGACTGAAGTAATGATGCTACAAATTCAGCTCTGTCACCACAGGAATAAATTACATTTTTAAATATTTTTAAATTCAAACAGTTATTTTAAATTGTAAAAATATTTTACTATATTTCTGCTTTTTTCTGTATGTTTAGTCAAATGCATAAGAGATTTAATTGAGTGTAAGAGACTCTTGACCTTTCACAAACTGAATGAAATCAGATTTAAAAAATCATTTAATTTTTTCCAAAAATCATTAATTCTAAGATATCCATGTGCTTTATTTAATAACCACAGTATTATATATCAAGGTATGTATTCATGTTGATCATAGCCTAAGTCTATTTCACTTACTTACTAAAAAAAAACTCAGATAAGTTATGCCATATGTGAGTATTCTCTTTGTTGTGCTGCCCTCCTCAGGTGGGACACCTCCACTGCGCTCTTCAGCCAGTGCTACGGTGTATGTGAACCTCCTGGACCTCAATGACAACGACCCTGCCTTTCTCAACCTCCCATTTGTTGCTGAAGTACCAGAGGGGCTTCCTATTGGATCGTCTGTGTTCAGGGTTAGCATTTGATTGATCCATAGGGACTGAAATTTCACTGATTAAATATTCAACAATCATTTCAGTTTATTATGCTGGCCCGGCGAGTTCATATCCTCATTTGAAATATATTTTTTAAATAAAGCAATAATTGCAACTGAATTTGACAGACAGTAATCACCAGGCATTTTCACTGTTTGAAAATGAGCAGATTTGACAATTTAATAACTGTGTTGGGAAATTGCCTGGAAAAATGTATTATGGTATCCACAAAAGTATTAAGCAACTGTTTTTAACTTGGGCAATAACTACAAAGTAAAGTTTGTTGGGAAAAACTTTTATGCTGGCTTGACAAAGCCTTAAGCTTCCTAGCATGATTTATTATGTTGTTAGCATGTCTTAGCATCTTTTAATACATTGCTAGCATGAATCAACATGTTCCAAGCATATTTAGCATGTTACTAGCATGAATTACCAAAACACTAAATGTTGCTGGCATGTTTTAGCACATTGCTAGATTGTTTGAACATGTTGCTGGTATGTTTTAGCACATTACTAGATTGTTTGAACAGTTGCTAGATTGCTAAAACATTGCTAGTATGTTTTAACACATTGTTAACATGTTTTAGCATGTTGCTAGTATGTTTAAACACATTGCTAACACATGAATTAGCATGCAGTTGATGTTGTGGCTCATTGTTAACATGAATTATCATGCTGCCAGCATGTATTTGCATTTTGCTATCATAAATTATCATGTTGCTAGCATGTTTTAGCACACTGTTAATATGAATTAGCATGTTTTTGCACTAACATTGAACATGTTGCTAACATGGTCATCTTTGATTCAATGTTGAGGCAGAGAATGTCTAATTGAAGAGAATTGGCACTGACTGGTTACTTCCATTTTCTGGACTGGCTGCAGTAACACGTCTCTGTCCATGCGGGAGCGCTCGCGGTAGAGTGCAGAATGAATGGGAGTCAGTGGGGTTTCACCCCCAGAAATCCACTTTTCTCAGGATGTAATTTTTTGTCAAGTAATTTGAAAGTTGCATTCAAAAGGGAGGGCTAAGATAATACACTCAGCTTAAAATTGCATTTGTACGTTCTCTTATGTGTTCTAAAAATCCGTAAAAAAATGTGATGACGTCACACAATAGCAGAATGCTAGCGTGTTCTGGCCAACAACGGCCTAACCTGTAAGAAATCAAAAGGACATAAGTACTTGTTCATTCGACTTTTGGCCTATAATCTATATTGAACTTGCGGAATCAACAATACAATCTATGTTAATTTAACGACAAGCAGGAGAAAGACACATTTAGCCGTTTAGCTCCATAGCACTCGCCCGCGATCACCTCCAGTGGAATTCTATTGGAACTGCAACCAAGATGATACACATGGGGCTAATAGGAAGTGCCAAGGCTCTCCGTTAGACGGGCTCTGGTTGAGGTCTAATGAAGTTTTTGTAATAAGACTGTCCTGTGCTCTTCTGCCCCCTGCTGGTTTCCTCCCTCAGGTGCAGGTGCAGGACCCTGATGAAGGTGACAATGGCGCGGTGACCATGGCGCTTCAGATGGGGATGCCGCGGCTGGACTTCAGGCTCAACATCACCACAGGAATCCTGGTTTCCACAGCAGTGCTGGACCGCGAGCAGATTGGCCAGTATTATCTGAGAATTATTGCGTATGACGCAGGCCAGTTTCCACGAACATCCACAAGCACTCTCACCATCACAGGTACAGAGCAGGAGGACCAATCACTGTCCGGCTGTCAATACCTTGTGTTCAAAAGCAAATGCTGAATGATGTTATTGTGTGTGTGTCTTTTTCTGTACAGTTTTGGACATGAATGATGAGACGCCAACCTTCTTTCCCAGCGTTTATAACGTGTCGTTGGATGAGAACGTGCCCCGTGATTATGTGCTGGTCAGACTGAACTGCACAGACAATGACGCGGGTCTGAACGCAGAGCTCAGCTATTTTATCACAGGTCAGAGTGCAGAAGGTCACAGATCAGAGAGTGTGAATGAGTTTGTGCTGATGGAGCAACACTGTGGGATTCGGGCTGGGTCTGCTGTGACCCACAGTGACTCACTTTCAGATGTGAATCTAAGGCTAAGGCAGCATTTTAAGGCATCATAGCCTTAACAAAACAGCATTCTAGTGTCTAAATATACGCTAGGCCAACTTATTGAACTCAGCATTGTGCTCTGTTACAAGAAGACCAATGAAGCTCATTCAGTTGTGAAAAGTGGTAACTTTCTGTAGTTTGTTATGTTGCTGGTTGAGCATGAAAAAGGTCTGCAAAGATACAAAGTTTCTAAACTCCCTGAAACACCTCCATTGTAGTCTTCGGTTTCATTCTGGAAACAAACATGCCACAATATGTCTAACTTAAAGACAAACAAATTGTCTAACTTAAAGGGATACTCCACTATTTTTGGAAATAGGCTCATTTTACAACTCTCCAGAGTTATACAGTTCAGTTTTACCATTTTTGAACCGATTCAGCCAATTTTCTGATTTTTAGAAGAATATCAGTAACCAAACAGTTTCTGGTCTCATTGACTACCATAGTATATTTTTTTTCCTACTATGAAAGTCAATATGACCAGAAACTGTCTGGTTACTGATATTCTTCTAAATATCAGAAAATCAGCTGAATGGATTTGAAAATGGTAAAACTCAACTGTTTAACTCTGAGGGAGTTGTAAAATGAGCCTATTTCCAAAAAAAAGTGGAGTATCCCTTTAAATAATTCCCGCCAAAGGCAAACGCAAAATAAAGGGGCGGGGCCTAGATGAGTCGCATTCAGTAGTGTGTTAAAACTCACGATTATGGTAAGTGGTGTGAAATTTCCTAAACACACCCAAAACGGTTGACCAATCACAACACAATGGTCTAGCCGTCCAATCAAAGCACATTGTGCTTTTCAGGAAATGAGGGGCTTAGGGACAGGAACTAAACAAAGTGTTACTGACAGAGAGGTTCTGCAACAATGTCAAATATGTACCAATATGTAACATAAAAATCTCAAACTGATTGAAATCAATTGTGCATTAGTGTGACAACACAGGTAGCATCAGTCAATTATGATGTCCCATCTTTGAAGGCAGCACACTAGGGTTTGGGACAGAGCCGTGATTTGTGATTACTCATCCTGTGTTTATGTGTCCCAATAGGAGGGAACCAAGATGGAAAGTTTAGTGTGGGCTTCCGGACCGGTGTGGTGCGGACCGTGGTGGGTCTGGATTGGGAGACACAGGGCTCGTACAGGCTGGTGATTGAAGCGATTGGTGAGTTTCATATAGGTGTTAAAACAACTGGTTATGCATGTGTGCATGCATATGTGGTATGATCTTTTGCAGTTTCCTGTGTAAATGACATTGAACTGAAAGAAGTGTTGTGGTTTCCTGTTTGATTGAGCTGTGCAGCTTTCAGAAATACACCAGCTGTTCTAATACCAGTTTGAGCTTCTATGAAAATACACTGGCCACTTTTTTCAATACTGAGAAGTTCATCATTGTATCTTATCTGATACTTATCTGATAAGTAAAAACACTACTGCAAGTCATGTAACATTAAAAAAATGTTTAATTAAATAAAAAAATAAAATATAAAACAAGATATATGTATTTGTAAAATGTATGTATTTTTTATTTAATATTATATTATTTATTTGTATCTATTAATATTTCATACATACATATATATATATATATATATATATATATATATATATATGTATATATATATGTATGTGTATATATATATATATATATATATATATATATATATATATATATATATATATATATATATATATATATATATATATATATATATATTAGGGCTGTGCAAAAATTAATTGTGATTAATCGCATCCAAAATAAAAGTCTGTGTTTACATAATATATTTGTGTGTGCTGTATATAATTATTTTGTATATATATTATAAATACACACACATGCATGTATATATTTAATATGACAGACTTTTATGACAGGCAAGCACAGACTTTTATTTTGGATGCGATTAACTTTTGCACAGCCCAAATATATATATATATATATATTTGCAACACATTTTACACCAATACAAGTAAATGTGGTAGGCAAAAACTGTCTAGATTTGCCTTTCATGGGTCTTTTTTTTTAAGCACAGTCATGTTGCTGTTGCTTTGCACAACTATTGGTTATTTAAAAATGACTAGTATTACCATACAACACCAGTGAATATATTAGTTATCAAGGCTTTATTGGTCCTTCATTAGTCAAGGGCTTTATTGTGCATTTTTATGTTGTTATCAGTGTTTCCATAGTCATGGAAAACCTGAAACTATTGGCTATGATGCAAATTAGAATGCATATAATAGAAATTAGAATCTATAAAATATTATTATTTTAAGTATGCTTTGTTTCAAGTACTTCCGTCTCCTTATCCAATAATCCTAAATGACTAGACATGTCAGAGAAATCGGTCAACCTTGAACTTGTGCTGTATTTTCTCCTGTAGATAATGGTCCAGCGGGAGGACAGAGAACAGGCACAGCTACAGTATTTGTGGAGGTGCTGGACGTCAATGACAACAGGCCTATATTCCTCCAGAACAGCTATGAGACCAGCGTCCTGGAGAACATATCAAGAGGAACTAGCATATTACAGGTACACATGCACATATTCACTGTTCTATATGAAAACTATGCTCATGAATATATTTAAAAAAAATCAGTATTGGTGTTATAAAGTAGCTCATGGAGTTGTAAGTTGTGTTTTTGTTTGTCTGTAACCATGGCAGCAGTGTCATGTCATACCAGTTGTTTTCTGTGATGTCATGTTCCAGTGTGCTGATAACCATCTCTAGACTGGCAACAATAGAGTCCCTCCCCTCCGCTTTGTATTTTCACAATCTTATACCTCAACAGTTTACATTAAACTGCGACTTTCTTGATTTTAAAATATATCTTTTAAATTGACAAACAAATGTGTAATTCAGGGCACAATTTAAACGAGATCAAAATATTTGTTGTGTCTCGCCATTGACTACCATACAATATTTTTCGAAATAAGGTCCCATGTTGGTCGATTGACAGGCGATCTGACCAATCATTATCCACCGAATCAGCCATTTTTGTCAGACAAAGCAGTCAGGAAAGTTAGCAGATTAACATGCTGACGTCTTCCGCGGTTAAAACAACGTTCCTTATGTTCATTCATGTTTATTTGATGCTATAAATGAACTAGAAGGAAGAGATGATGGGTTCACAAACAGCTTTAACTACAGCGATCTGTCAGAACGGTATTCATTGTTTAAATTTCTTACAAAAATGACCAAATTTGAAAGTTGAGACTTAGTTTCATATCGAAAGTAACCTGGTCTGTCCTGTCTGTCAGTGTGTTGTGTCTGCGATGTGTGTGTGAGAGCGGACGTGGCTTGTCGGACATAGCAACAGTAACTAAAGGGGGCGGGTCTTTGTGAACAGTCAAATGCCACAATAGCGTTAACCCTGAGAGTTCAAGTTGAATAAATAAATGTTTTTTTGTTTTCAAAGAAAAAAAATACGATGATTATAATAAATACGTTATTAAAGCTTTGTTTGGGAAATAATTTTTAATATGCAAAGCTTTGTTTGAACAAATCCTATAATTTGGACACCTAAAGCACACTTAAACATGTATCAAAACCATAAACCAAGTAATAATAAGATTTTTAAAATAGCACAAACACACTTGCTTACTTTTAAAGTAAAATATTTCACAAAAACATGTTTTAAATGAAAAAAAAATAGATATTATAGTCCTAGACTATTCAGTAGTTTAAAATTAGCACAAGTTTGATGCGATGACATTCAGGCATTTTTAAAGACACAAGTGTACAAATACTCTCGGGGCCACTGTACACATAAACATACAGTAGATCAAATGAATGTGGATTTCCTCCAAATAAATAGTTCTGTTGTTAATGCCCTGTCAAAATGACCACCAGGATGTGATGTTGGCAATGTCCAGCTGTTCATAAAGTTGTGGCCACCGAATGGTGCGATCATTGAGTCACATCTTGTTTCAATTGCAGCTAATGGTGAATGAAATGAGTTGTCTTCCTGCACACAGACCAATCTCTTTCAGTAGTGATAGCCTATTATTACAGGGTCTGCTCTCATGTTTGCATTAAAACACAGAGTGTGTATAGACTGTATCTATAGCTCTTTTCTAAATTAGACAGGGATCATAGGTATCACTTATGAGGCAAATAGTGTTCCCATAAAGTTTTAATACACATGGAGACCATTATTACACATGGACCAGATGTAAACAACATGTAAACAACATTAAAAAACTAATCGAACTAAAACTAATATATATGAAGAGTTCAGATGCAAAAGCCTCTAAATGCCATTTGAAATTTTCTTCTAAAATGACCATTTTTATCAAGCTTGTATATTTAAGTTCAGTAATTTCACTTAAATGACAACTAATAGGTAATCTTCATTGCCATTTAAGTGAAATTACTGAACTTAAATATACAAGCTTGATAAAAATGGTCATTTTAGAAGAAAATTTCAAATGGCATTTAGAGGCTTTTGCATCTGAACTCTTTATATATATATATATATATATATATATATATATAGTATATAGTATATGTATACAGTTGTTGTGTAGATGTTTTAGGTTTAAAAAATAAAGTGTCCAATTGCTTGCCGTATCATTGCTGTTCAATATATGTATATATTAGTTTTAGTTCAGTTAGTTGTTGTTGTTTTTTTGTTGAAAGTTGAAATATAGTTTTCAATTTCAACTAAAGCAAATTTGTTTTCATTTTTCATCTACTATTTATATTTAACTTCAGATTTATTTCAATGAACAAAAAAGTTTTAAATACTTTTAGTTTTAGTTTGTTAATATTAAACCATGACAACATCGACATGCATCCCTCAAAGGAAAAGATCATCCCAGAATGCATTGCATTGAGCTAACAATGGCAGACAAGTTGATAAAAATGTCAATTCTAAACATACATTTATTTCAGTTCCTGAAAGTTGCGATAAAATCAATTAAACCTAAATAAAACTAATTCAATCTGATAGTGTATGTTATGCATTTTTATGCTTAGCAACATTTTTTGGAATCAATTTGAGTCTAGTTTCCTGTAGCTGGAGTTTCTCCCTATGAAGTGCACTTTGAATCAGTCACTTAAAAGGCAGGTGCCTATGTACAGTAGGCAGGAGACTTTTTGCATCAGAGCTCAAATCTCAGTGGCCGTACTGCAGCAGAGACGGTATAGTAATATATGTGTAGGAGTCGTTTGTTCTGACTCTGCCGGCGGCATTGACCCTGATTGCTTCCGGCTCTGGGCTACGTATGGCTGAACGGGGTCTTCTGAACGCCGGCGTGGAGGAGAGCGGACTGCCTCATAGAGCCCAAGCGCTTCCAGAGCTTCAGCTGGGGCTCGCTGGACGGAGTCTGACCCCCCGAGAGACCGTCCACTGGGCCACCGTCCCCATCCACACCCCACGACCCTCCCGTCGAGACAGCACATCGCCAGAACAATCACACCGCCCCCGAACACAGCGAAGAGACACGCGATGATGATGATGGTCAGGAGGGGTGTTGAAGATCCAGAGGTGGAGATGTCGGGGAGACGGGAAGTGAGAGATTGGAGAGGGACAGATTGAAGGGAACGTCCATTTTGTTCCTGGATCTGTAGAGAAGCAAAAAAGTTAGTGTTAAATCTGGGTCAAGTGGAGGTTGTTTTTGTGACACTCTCGGTTCAGGCTTGTGCAAATGTGTGAATGTGCGCTTGTACGAGACGCATGCAAGGTTCCAGGATGTGGTTAACAGGTGTGTGTGTGTGTACGCTTGAGAAGAAAGAATCGGTTTTAATATCTTAATTATTTGTTTTAAGCAGCAATGATACAGCAAGCAATTGGCAAGCTAAAACATACACAACAACTGTGTGAAAACTAGCGCTTTGAGTTTGTATGGGTCACGGTGGTCTGAGATGTGACTCAAAGCAAATCATTACACAATTCATGTTTCATTCTCACAGTTTTTTTTTTTTTTTTTTTTTAAGACCCTACTTAATCTCACATGTGAGTTTTGGACCGATTACAACACTGCCTCACACTGTGATCAGATTTGCCTTGACAATCTGCAATTAAAAGTCTGAAATTTCTTATGAAGCTCATGATCTCATTTCATAAACTCTGTAATTATAATTGTTTCCGTTTGACTCATTTGTGTCTAATTTATTTCTCTTAAATAGTGTTGTTATTGTTAACTGAAACGTAGCTGTTTTCGGTAATAGAAGTAAAGCTGAAATCAAATAAAATGTAAATACTATTTAAACAACTTAAATTTACAAAAAAAAAATACATTTGAATTGAAACACTAAATAAAAGTAATTTATAAAAACAAAAACTAATAAAAAATTTCACAGCAAAATGACTAAAATGTAAGTTAAAATTAAAAAGGAAAAAGCGACAAATAAAATAGGCTAATACTAAAAAATCTTTTCCTAATGATTCGAAACATCAGAGATGATTCTCAAATGAGCAATGAGAGCGCAACATCTGAGCACATTTTCCTGTAGGTAAACACAGTGCGGTTTGTGGTGGCGGGACTGAACACCTACAGTACACACATACTATCGTCATCACCATCTAGTATCTCTACACGCGCAGCTTGCGGTGCTTCTCTGCAAGACTAGCAAAATGACTCAGCGTTTTCTGTAAAGAAAGGTCAAGTATAGTGGATTTATATTGCACTAAATTTTATATTGCGATAAAATCACACACACACACACACACCCAGCAGGGTCAGATTAAGGTCTACACAAGCCTCTATGCTCAGGGATTTCTGGATCCCCCCACCAAGACAACCCACACACACCCAATACAAACACATGCACGTGACCCAAATGATGTATCACTAATAATAGCAATTGAAGTGAGCTCATTCAATCTCTGCTGGGGCGGCACAGAGGGACCAATAACCAGTCAGGAGGGACCAGGGAAAACAAAATAAATAAATACTGACTGTATAAGTACCGTATAAATATTTACTTCTCAATTAGGCACAATTTATCATCTGTAATATCATGGTGTAGCCTAACCACTAGATGGCTGTACATCACTCTTTTAGAAGAAAAGGTTCTAAATAGAACCTTAAAAGGTTCCATCAGCGCTCCGTATTTGGAACCCCTAAAAGGTTCTGTACACTCTTAAAAAAGGGTTCCTCTGGGTTCTATAGAACTCCTGGGGTTCCATACTTGGCCAATAGAACCTTTTACTCCAAAAAAAAGGTTCTATATAGAACCATTTTGGGGTTCCATATGAAGCAGGGGATGGAAGCATTTCTGGTTCATAGAACCATTTCTTCTTAAGAGTGAAATATATAAACATGGCTGTGTATTCTCTAGTTGCTGGGAACATTGTTTTCAGACATAATTTTCTTGTAGGTTTTGCGTTTGGAAATACAGTACGCTTTATAGCCATTATTAAAGACTACTTTTTGTCAAAGTTGTGTTTTTTTTTCCAAATCAAATATCTAAAAATACTCAAAACAAAGTAAATTCCCTTGAGGAACAGCACTGCATAAGATACCGACATCTTGAAGATGTTTTCTTTACATGTGAAATAAAGAAAACAGGAAGTGTTTCTGGACCAGTGTTGTTTACATCTTGCGAAATGGTCTATACTGATGATATGATAAGTAAGTTATACAACATTCGTATTTGTATAGTGTTTTTTTCAGTTTTTAACGGACAGGATACACCTATACCACATTTATTTTTTATATCATATACTGCATTGCTTATAAAGTAAATGTATTTTATTTTTAAGTTATATTAAGTATTTTAAGTTATTTTTTGCAGTGTAGGCAAGTTAGTTGAATTTAAATTAGGGCTGTCAAACGATTAATCGATTAATCACATCCAAAATAAAAGTTTGTGTTTACATAATATATGTGGGTGCACTGTGTATCATTATTTTGTATTTATATAAATACACACACATGCATGTATATTCAAGAAAAAAGATTATTTATATATAAAATATTTATATTTATATATAATATAAATGATATATAAATCTATACAGTATATATTATATACATGAAACAATTTCTTATACAAGCATGTGTGTGTATTTATATATATAAAATAATTATACACAGTGCACCGACATATATTATGTAAACACAAACTTTTATTTACAATGCGAATTTAATCACGATTAATGATTTGACAGCCCTAATTTAAACACTTGTAATGTTGTAATTGGTAATTGGATCTCCATCACATAACCTCAATAACACATGTTCATTTATGTTGAATGCATGTGCTAAGCATGCTCGCATATTTATGTACTTTCTGGCCTATATCACTCCAATAAACACATTTGAAATGGTAAATTTGACATTAAAAATGTCAATGCACATCAAGTGGGCATTCAGATGAGAAATGTGGCCAGTTGGTTTTCTTTTGGGGGGTTTTGCAAGCAATATGAGGTCTGTTAAAATAACTCTCAATCCATCTGAAATACCCACAAACACAGAGTAGCACCCGAGTCACCAATTACTCTACCTATCTGCTCCTAAATGTCAGCATGTTAAATTCTGAGCACAGAGTGTGACTTATCGCTATGATGAAAACACATTGAGACATGAAATTATTCTTCATCTTAAATGCCACAAACAGGCTGAAAAGGCCACTCAGACGAGAAACTATTGTTAGTGAAACGCTTCATTAGTTACCGCTGTACGAATCTGCTGAAATGCAGTTATGCATACATCATCACATTTTTGCTTTGGTGGCAGCTAGAATCTGTTTTACGCTTCTTCTTTTTCATGGTGCACTAGTCTTTGGTGGGAAAAACACAATTCGCAAAAAAAAAAAAAATTCTAAATTTATGTGGCAATTCGAAAATTCCATTTATGTGGGATTTCAAATCTAATTTAAAGTGTATTTTAAGTACTTTTCAGTAAGAACAGTAAAATGTGAAGTAGGTTTGGTCTCTTGTTTTGATTGTCAGACTATTCGTTCACAAGTTTGACGTTTTTTTATGTTTTTAAAAGTCTGTTACGTTTTTTAAATGTTTTATGTTTTTAAATGTCATTTATGGTATTTCTGTAAATGTGCAGCATCATGCAGTCTTCTATGTCACATGATCCTTCAGAAAACATTTGAATAAGCTGATTTACTGCCCAAGACTCATTTCTTATTATTATCATGTTCAAAACACACTCAATAAATAAATAAATAAATAAATAAATAAATTTGAATGAACATAAAAAAAAAATCATGGAAAGGATTTCCACATGATTAACTTGCTTTATTTCAGCATTATGCAATTATGTTATTCCAATTTAATGTACTTACGTTGGGTCAACTTAATGTATTAAGGTTGATTCAACTTATTTACTATGGTTGGGCACAGCTTAATTTAATATTGTCAGTGATTTTAAAAATGCTCCCTGATATGATTCAGGTATTCAAATTCATAATATGCACTCATCCAATACAATATAATTTATTTAAGATGCTAACAAGTGCTATTGATAGCTATTACTTGTTTAATGTCTAGAAATGTAATAGTGCGATAGTAAAATAAATTATTGTTGCACTATTACAAACTATAACCAAGTTATAGCTATCAAATAGCATCTTAAAGGGATAGTTCACCCAAAAATAAAAATTCTGTCAGTATTTACTCAACCTTATGTTGTTTCAACCCCGTTATACCTTCGTTCATCTTCATTTTCGCAAAAACACATAAATAACACTTACTTTAAACATTCATTATCTCTTAATTCAGCCATATGCAAAGCATGCTTGAATCTAACAAGCACCACCCAGCTTCAGTTAATGCAACACAAATCATTCATGTAATTCAACACAAACAGATTAAGTAAACTTAACTTTTACATATATTTAAGCAGATAGAACACAATCAAATTTAGTTTGGACAAAATGTATAGCAATTGTGTTGCTTAAGCTCATTTTAAGTAAGCAATTTGAACAAGCAGCAAAAATCATTTTTGGAAACCATAATACATTTAGTTTGATGCATAGATAGTTCAAAAGAACAGCATTTATTTGAAAATGTTTTGTTACAATTTAAAAGTCTTTAGTGACACTTTTGATCAATTGAATGCATCCTTACTAAATAATGTGTAGCCTACTAATGTGTTCCCATTTATAGTAACCTTTGTGGTATTTGTTGTGACTAGTGATTTATAGTCAGTGATTTCAGGCAAAGCATGTGCATGATTTATTTAAATATAATAATGCAAACGTGGCTTATGTTGTCCCATGTATTTTATGTCTGACATCATGGCAAAAAATAAAATGGATTCGGCCCTGCTGAATAAATGTCCATGCTGGTCTATGCTGGTTAGTGTGGGTTTGGTGCTGGTGGACCAGCGTAGCCATGTTGCTCAGCAGAACAAAAATGAAAAATCCCGATAGGGAAACCAGCATTCAAAACAAAACGTATCCTGGTGTTTTCAACAGGGGTCCAATGAATAGCATTTATTTTTCAGTTTATTCTTTGTGGTTCAACTTTACCTTTAGCGTTGGACGCGATTCAGCGACTCTTTCAAAGTTCCTCTTGTTTCAAATCACGTTGTCAACCAAGAGCGTTGGAGATGAGCTGGAAGATGGGGATCAGAACATGTTCAGAAAGAGCAACTAATATCCGTTCAGAGAGACTCTAAATCAACCTCTCCTTCTGTTTTTGACCAGTAGCAGTGTGTTTCATGAGCTAAAAACCCATTCTGAGCCAAACTTTCAGCCTCAAGATATAACCCCCCATGTGATGGTATGGTCCGGTCTGCCTGTTCTCTCATCTCTCTCCAGAGACCCCCTTAGACCCCTTCTTTCTTTCTCTCCCCATCCTCCTCCTCATCCCCTACCTCTTTCTTCAACTCTCCACATCTTTTTATAAAGCTAATGAGTCTGAAGGAGGGGCCGTCCTCCTCGCTGTCAGTAGGATTTGACTAATATATGGATGTATTCAGTGTGTGCTAAATGGTTTTACTCTTTAATATGATGAATTTTTGCGTGTAAATGTATTTAGGAACAATTGCTGATCTGTGTTTCCATGATTTAAATGATTGTCGAATTTGTATGTGTGCTTTCAAGCCCCTATAAGTTACTACTATGACAACTATTTAAAGGTGAACTGTCTCGCTTCTGTTCCACTAGTGGCACCAAACACAACGAGCCATATTTGAACTTCTATATTAATGTGACTTTGCTTAGCAAATTTAAACAGTCAGCGGTTGGGCTATAATGAACTAGTTATATTACGTACTTCCTGAAATGATTTGTTCCAATCATTTTTATTTATAAAAAAATATTTAGCAGAACATGTGTGTGTATGTTTTGTGGCTACATGTGTTTGTGTGTGTCTGCAGGTTCAGGCCACAGATGCGGATCAGGGGAGAATGGAAGAGTTCTGTACAGGATTCTCTCCGGTAACTATTATTCCTGTTTCCTGATGATCGCACGTCAATGCATTGATCAGATGCACTCCCACTATGTACTATACTAACTAACCAATATTATTGCAATATATATATATATTCATATATATTTCAGATGTAAAAGTTCAGATGCAAAAGCCTCTAAATGCCGTTTGAAATTTTTCTTCTAAAATTACCATTTTTATCAAGCTTGTATATTTAAGTTCAGTAATTTCACTGAAATCTTCATTTTCATTGCCATTTAAGTGAAAATACTGAACTTAAATATACAAGCTTGATAAAAATGGTCATTTTAGAAGAAAATTTCAAATGGCACTTAGAGGCTTTTGCATCTGAACTCTTCATATATATATATATATATATATATATAAAGAAAGAAAATCTTTTTATAGTAATATTTTGAGTATTTTCAGAATGTCTTTGGACAACATCTCTGTAAACTGTAAACATTGCCACAAGCAGTGTTAATCGATTTATAAACAGATTTTACTTTATTTTAGAAAATGTATTTTATTTTTTCTTTCTCCTAGTTTTTTGTGCTTAAACATGATTATACTTTACATGTTTAGACAAATAGAGACAAACCCTGCCAGGAAATACAAAGTTCTGTCATGAATCTCTAGAAGGGGCATGCTTAAGTCCTTAACCCAATCTGCTTGCTATCACATCATTCTCTATAGAATTTTATTTTTGATTGAATATATTAGGAACAGCTGATTGGTTGCCGTTGCATTGGTAGCCAATCAGCTTGCTTCTCAACATTCAAATTCTTCCCTATTGTTTGCAGAATACTTTCAGAAACCCTCCCCTTCCCCAGCTCCACCTGTATAGATCTGCTGGGGTAATTCATGTATGCTTTTACAGCAGCAGCATGTCTTACTTGCTCACATGTCTTGGCGAGTCCCGTACTTTCTCTGCAGCAACAACAGCAGTGTAGCAGATCTGTTCTGCCAAGACTAAACACATTAACATTCTCAGACTCATTACCATGCCAAACTCTCAGAGATGTGTCATGACAAAACATAAATTATCATTATTGTTTCCAACCTCGGACTTCATGTGAAGTACTTTGTCAGAGTTTGTCAGGATGGCTCATATGTGTGTGTGATGTCTGCTCTACAGGAAACAATGGTCAGTTTAGCATGGACAGTCTGTCTGGACTCATCAGCAGAGGAACTGTGGCTCTGGACCGAGAGACGCGCAGCTCTCATGTGCTGGAGGTGGAGGCCTACAACAGTGACCAGGGCAGCATGCGCAGCTCTGTCAGGGTGTGTTTGTGTGTGATCCTGGTAAAACCTACTTTGTGAGGACAAAAAGTCATGAAATTTTAGTCCCCATGAGGAAAACAGCTTATGTAAAATGCAGAAAGTTGTTTGTGTGGATTTTGTTTAGGGGTAGGGTTAGGGAATAGAATATACAATTTCCACAGTATAAAAAAATCATTATGGAAAGTCCCCATAAAACATGTAAAGTGTTTGTGTGTGACTTTAAGAGTAAAATCATGTTCAGTGTTGTGTGGCCAGACTTGATTTAATCATTAAGGAATTAATTAAATGGTGAAAAGTGTGCATTGCATATCAGAAATGTTGCTAAAATTACATTAATAATTATTTTAAGGGCTCATTTACACTTGGCTTTAACATGCCACCTGTATCCGGTTGTTGTCCACATACTGTACACATTGAAAACACAAGTGTAAACACGTTTTTGATTGGAATGTCATTTGACTGAACATGTTACATGCATTAACAACGACTGACGAGGAACAAGAGAAACACAAGCTAACAAGACACCTAAAAACAATCAAGACTAATCAATAAGAAAAAGAACTATAAAAATGGCACTCGGTACAGGAAGTAACATAAAAATTTAAACACAACACAGGGAACATATAACATAAACTTGACAGAGATCTTATAAAAAAAAGACAGTAGTAGACCAAAACAAATTTCTGAAGTAATCCTGAAGCTTTCAAAGGGACAACACACAATATTTTATTTATTTTATTTAATCTAGCTAAAAATGTCATGTTTAATTCTAGCAAAAAAAGGAAGTGCCAAATATAATGTGTGTGTTGCCGCATGTGTGTGTTATGAATCAGACTGATTGTGAGTTTGTGTTGTAGGTGATTGTGTACGTGGAGGACGTGAATGACGAGTCTCCAGTCTTCACTCAGTCTCAGTACAATCGTCTGGGGCTCAGAGAGACTGCTGGGATTGGTACATCTGTGGTAGTGGTCCAGAGCTACAGACCCCGACACAGGTACACAACACATCATACATGCGTTTCCTCTCTTCTTGACTTTTGTTATTTTGTTTCTGACCACACTAGTTCACTGAGAAGATAAATGGAGAGAGGGAATATCTATGGTTGCTTATATTGTGTATTCATAACACTTCTCATTTATTATTTTTAAACGGTTTTGAATTCCGCAACTGTGTGTGTGTGTGTCATACATTTAACATGGCTCAAGCTGTGTTGTATTTTTCCATTGATTTTTGATGCTAAACAATATCACAACATTTCTGTTGCACTTCTGCTTGTGTCTGTTACTGCTTCCCTGTTTCACTTCCTCATGGAGGATGTCCAGCATGGCATAAGCTGGACAGACGTCTTCCCATCTGTGTCTTTAAAGGCCTCTGGCTCAGATTTCAGTGTGCTGGAGTCTTTAGACCTGTAGATAAATGTTGAACTGCATTCAAGCTGCTTTTAGATAGCGTAGTCAGCTACACTACAAGCTTCTAACCACATGTAACTAAATAGGAGGACTAAGAGGAGAGGAGAATTATCAGAGTAGCACTTAAAAATTCAAATTAAATGTAAACAAATCACTTTTCAGATTGGTATGTCATAAAATGCTTGTTATAAAAATGTATTAATGTATACAGTGATGTATTTTTAAATGTGCAAACAATTTGAAAGTGATTATATATATATATATATATATATATATATTTTTTTTTATGATATATTTTTCCTTTATTTTTTAAGTGGCACACCATAGAAATTAACAATTGGTATTTTTGTACAATGATTCTCATACCACGGTTACGAAAAGCAAAGATTTAAAATAATTGTTATTATTTAACAAAACTTTTTTTTTAAATACCAATCAAAAAGTGGTAAAGGTTGGTAAGATTTTTTTAATTTTTTTAAAGTCTCTTATACTCACTAATGCTCAGTAAAAACAGTAACATTGTAAATATTATTAATTAAATTAAATATTATTAAAATAGCAGTTTTTAATTTAAATGTATATTATGAAATGCCATTTATTCCTGTGATGCAAAGCTCAGTGTCACACAAAAATCATTCTAATATGCTGAAATATTTATTATTATTATCAATATTGAAAGAAGTCTATACTTAATATTTTTGTGTAAACCATAATACATTTATTTTAGGTTTCTTTAAAGAATAGAAAGATCAAAAGAACAGCATTTATTTAAAATAGTAATCTTTCGTTACAATATAATTGTTCGTTTTTTTTTTTACTGTCATTTTTAATCCATTTAATCCATCCTTGCTGAAAAGTATTTATTTTATTAAAATAAAAATAAAATATTTTGCTGTCTCTGTTTTTTAGGGATGGGGGAGCTGTGGCATACGCTCTGGTCTCCGGTTCTGACCGTAAGTTTGAGGTGGATATGAGTACGGGGCTGGTGACCACAGTGGATTACTTGGACTTCGAGACCAAGACCAGCTATTTAATGAACGTCTCGGCCACAGATCAGTCAGCGCCGTTCCACCGCGGCTACTGCACCGTTTACGTCACTTTACTCAATGAACTGGACGAAGCCGTAGCCTTTCTATCAGCCGAATACGAGATATGCACTGAGAGAGAACATCGCCACAGGAACGGAGGTGGTCCAGGTGCAGGCGCAGTCGGCTGATAACCTGAACCAGCTGACGTACCGCTTCGACCCCGACACCTCACCTGCTGCCCTGGCGCTCTTTAAGATCGACAGCATCACGGTGAGGAAATATAACTCCATATAACTCAGAAGAGTTTCACTACTGAGAGTGATGTTACTCAAAAAGAATAACACTGGATGTGATAAGGCTCAGACAACTGCTCAGTTTAACTAATTGACTAAGTCAGCAGGTCAATGTTTGACTCATGCAAATACAACATGCAGCTTCAGCTATTTTCTTTTTAGCAAAGCTAGCAATAAAAATGTTAATACTTTCAGTTCCGTTTAACACAGTCATTCTGCTTGAATCCTTCCAAATAATTTGTTTTCCTCAAAATCAGTGCAGAAAATGTAGAAAAACACCATTTTTTTCTTTTCTTTCACCTAGAATTGAGCAATGAAATTAAAACATTCAATGTCTTTATGGAATGCTGAATCTGGACACATGACCCTGAAGCTAAAATCTTATTGGTCGGTGAATTTTCTTGCAGGATGAACAAAAAAAATCAAGCTAGACAGTAGGAAAAAACATTAATTTTCTACACGCATGGGAACTAACTTCTTTTTACATCCTCTTTAGGTGTGAAATGTCCATATTTTCTTCCCCTTGTGTGTTTTAAAATATTTTTTTGGCTCATTTGATAATAATCTCAGCTAACTATACTAGTGTAATACTCTCAGGTCTGATATTAACACATGGATTGTCTCCAATTCAGATTTGTCCCACCAAAATCAGTGCAGTAAATGACGCTAAATCTTTTTGGTCAGTAAGGCATTTTCTTGCAGGGTGAACAAAAAAATCAAGCTCTGAAACCGTTTAGTTGGGGAAAATGACATCACGAGTTAGAATGGGTTTCCTTTACCAGCTTGTCACAGCAAAAATGAATTGACCGAGTGGTTAAAACCTCGCTGTCTGGACTGACTCACTTTGGTCAAAATGATTCCAGTATAATTAAGTCCTGAAAATATTAAGTTAATTTCTTTCCTTGCATTGTGTGTGCTCTACAGGGCCGTATTACTGTGAAGGGACAGTTAGACAGAGAACAGGGGGATTCATACACTCTCACGGTTGTGGCCGATGATGGAGGACCCAAGAGACTCCACTGTGGTAATGATCTGTTCAGTCTGTAGGTCAAGCTCACTAAAGCCTTCAGCACACACATTTCTTCTCATCCTGAATTGTGCACAATATGGCCATGTTTGATAAAGTCAATTTTAAATGCATGTCTGTAAACAGGATTTTATCCAGAAGCTTGAGTGATGTTGATGTACTATATAAACATCTAATTAAACCTGTTCTTTTCTCTTTTTCCTGATTTCTTTCTTGATGCACATTTGTAGAAGGTAAATGGGTGATTTTTGTCCTCGAATCAGTTTTAATGCAACAAATGTTAATATTCTGTCAGAAACAACATCTCAGGTTCCATTGCTTTGTACTTTTGAAAGGTTTCAATCACCATTCTGGACGAGAATGACAACAGCCCAGAGTTTGACATCACTTCGGATTTGTCGGTGGCTATCCCAGAGGACACTCCCATTGGCCAGAGAGTTGCGGTCGTGTTGGCACGGGACAAAGACGCTGGAAGAAATGGATTGGTGAGAAGGACATACTCAGAATACTGTGAAATTAGATGTCAATCATTCCTAACCCCGCCTCCATCACTCTCCTTTAGGTAAATTTCACCTTGATCGCGGGAACATGCAGGACGTGTTTAAGATCAACACAGCCAATAACACGTATGGAGAGGTGTACTTGAATGCCCGTCTGGACCGCTGAGGCCGTGGACCGCTACCTGTTAAAAGTGAGAGACATTATGGACATTAATGGGACATTATGACTTCATAGACCTCGCTTTATATCATACACATGCTCCCGGGTTTTTAAAAGCATGTGATATTAGAAATTTAGACTACCATTCAAAAGTTTCAATAGGAGTCAGTAGGATTTTCTTTAAAGACCTGCATACTTTTATTCTGCAAGGATGCATTGCCATTAAATTGATCAAAAATTACAATAAAGACAATTTTTTTGATCTTTCTATTCATCAAAATAATCCTGAAAAAAGTATCAGTTCGTACAAAAAAATATTTAGCAGCAGCTTAATAAATAAAAAATAAATAAATGAAAATAAATAATAAATGTTTCTTGAGCAGCAAATCAGCATTAGAATGATTTCAGAAGGATCATGTGACATGCTAAAAATTAATCTTTGCCTTCACAATGCAATAAAATTACATTTAAAGTATATACACATTTTTATTTTTAATAATAGTTTCTTCTGTATTTTTATCAAATAAACAAAAAAGCCTTCTTTCAATAAGTCCCGTCTGCTGAATACCGAGTAATAACTCCTTCATACGAGCCGTATGGTGTCAGGGTGTTGCGTGACTTTATACATGTTTCCCTGTACAGTTAAATATAGTATGTTTTGCATAATGCATTCTATGGGATGTGTGTGTCTGTTTTGCTGACGTTCACATGGATACCTGTGTGTGTTTGTGTGTTTGGATCAGGTGCGGGCGACGGATAATGGCTCCCCTCCGAGGTTCACAGATGTGTCGCTCACTGTGAATATTATGGATGTAAACGATAACCCTCCAGTGATGCAGAGCCCTCGTGGATACAACGTCAGCGTCAATGAGGTCAGTGAAGTCACAGCAGCTCAAACCAGTGAAACCATCAGCTTCTGGGTGTTAATTATCCATAAGAAAGAAATGTAATGACTCTGTCAGTGTAATCTATTTTGTTTATATGTGAATATATATAAACCAACATATCTCTCTGTGTTGTTTTAGAATGTGGGGGGTGGCACAGCGGTCCTGCGCGTCGTCAGCGACGGATCGTGACATCGGACCCAACGCCATGCTGTCGTACTACATCACCGGCGGGAACCAGGACCTGACCTTCAGAATAGACCGCATGACGGGAGAGATAGTGACCCGACCGTCACCTCCTGACAGAGAAAAACAGCAGCAGTACACACTCACTGTGACTGTGGAAGATGATGGCACGCCACCTTTATCAGTAGGTATGTGTGTGTGTGTGTGCGTCTGTGTGCGTTAGCTGCCTGTTTTTCTTTGTAATCTTTCATCAAAATAATCTCTAAATTACTCATTTACCAAGGCCACATGGGTGGGGAAAAATAGTATGATAACGTACATTGTATGATCCAGTCAGATCCTAATGGATGAACCCCACCCTTACTACAGGACATCAGTAGTTGCTTGTAAACAGATTTTGTCTTTTTTTAACTTTCTAATAGGGCTGTGCAAAAATTAGTTGCGATTAATCGCATCCAAAATATATTAGTGTGTGCTGTATAATTATTTTGTATATATAAATACACACACATGCATGTATATATTTAAGAAAATGTGTTATTCATATATAAAATATTTATATAATATAGATTATGTATATATATATATATATATATATATATATATATATATACAGAATTTAAGCGCAAATAATTCTTAAATATATACATGCATGCATAGGCATAGGTATTATATACAAATAATCATCTACAGCACACACAATTATATTATGTAAGCACAGACTTTTATTTTGGATGCGATTAATCGCAATTACCTTTTGCACAGCCCTACTTTCTAAACATAAGGTACTACACTTGCTTTTTTAAAAGCCAGTCTGAACAACCAAACAGCAAAAACAGGAAACCACAACCTGCCTTATTTTTGAAACAGGAAGTTGCACTCTTAAGAGCTCGTTGATTCCTGTTGTGAACCTCATAGCGGTCTGGGTTTCAGCAAGTGTGACTTTTGGTCCTCTGGTGTCTGGAATCGACTTGGTCAAAAGCGGCAGATTGAAACTAGTTTTTAGGGATATGTTGTCTTTCAGATGATTCCTATTAAACAGAGAAATGATACTCTTCTTTGAATAAATTCTTCTATTTGTTTTCGTAGAGGTCGGGTACGTTTCCCAGAATGGTTTAGAGGTCTTGCCACCCGTCAGGTAGACCGTGTGCTGTCTCGTGTGATTGAAGAGATTATTTCTAGCATAAACGCAGCACAAGGACTCACACCTCTCGCCAGAATGTTTTATTTATTTGTATTTTTATAAAACGAAATAAAAGCAAATGGAATCAGCAGTTATGTCACAGCATTGTCAAAGCTACATATAAGGTGTACACAGGCACATGTGCAACTTCAAATATACAATCTGGTAAAGTGGCGTATTTATCAGCATATTTACAATGTGGATTTGCAATCATTCACCAACAAATCTTTCATTCGTACACAAAGCAAGGTTTTGGCACTCTCTTTGGCAGTGGATTTGAACTTTTAAGCTTCCTGAAAATGCTTACCAGCTCTTTGCTTTGCTTTTTTTTCATTGAATGGAAAAAGAATATACACTCACACTCTCTCTCTCACACACACACACACATTAGATAAAAAAATTTATACAAAAGATAGAAAACCCTATTTTTTGAGCCCTCAGACCCTTAAAGCCACAGGTGACGTGGGAGATGTAAAAGATAGTGGCATTGTGTTTAACTGGCACCAATGCAACATTTACCACAAAAAAACTGCACTCATTCTGACAGAATGCATCTTACAAGCTACATATGTCATAAAAGCACCACACTCACCATAAAAGGGTTTAAAAAGCCCATTGTTTCTCAGCAGGTCTGACGGTGAGTGTACTGAGAACATCCGTTTTCCACCGACACGATGCCAGTGCTGGTCCCAATCCTGGGCCGTTATATATATAAAGTTTCTAAAGTGAGTTTTAAAACTTTGAAACAAACGGTCATGTGCATTGTCATTCAATGGGAAAACCGGTCATTTCTAAGATCTGCAGATTCCCGGCTGAGCACCAAATCTGGGACCAGCACCGGCACCATTTCAGTGGTAAAGTGATAACGGAGTGCTTTGGCACTGAGTATTGAGAAAGAAGTAGGATGGTAAAACAGGAGTGGATGAGGTTTTAATACATCCCTGACCTCTAGAAGAGAGCGGATGAACAGAATGATTAAGTGGAAACGTGAGACGAGAATAGGAACAGACAGATTAGAGAAAAGAGAACGAATGGAAAATAGTCATTTAAGTGCAAATGAAGCCTCAATGTGACTGACACACGAATCACGGGCGGAACAAAAAAGGTGTGCAAACAGCTCAAATGGCAGTCGAGGACATCTTTGGATCCCTGTGACCGTGCTCTCCCTAGTGCCCTAACTTGTGAAATTTTCTTCTCTGGAAACCCGTTCAAGGACAGTCAGCAGACAGACACAGGCATAAGGGGTCCCATCGTGATGAGCGAAGAGTTGAGTCCAGCTATCATTTTTTGGGGGGCCTTATCATCCTTGCAGAAGACCGGAGAAAAGAGGCATGATGATGTGGAAGAGAAGGAAGAAGCACTAGGTGTTTCTGTGAACATGACGCCTCTTAGTCCAGTAAATTGGGAGACTCAGGAATGGGATCTGGAAAAGAATAAGTAAAATGATTAGAGAGGAAGCCATGAACTCTGCTTATAATGTTAGGCAAGGTGTCTAGCTTTGCCAAAATTTACATTTAGTCTGTTTTTGCGGCTCTACCTTTAAAGAAGTAGTTCACTTTTCAGAAAACTTTTACTTATCATTTACTCACCCCATGTCATCCAAGATGTCCATGTCTTTCTGTCTTCAGTCGAAAAGAAATTAAGGTTTTTGATGAAAACATTCCAGGATTTTCTCCATATAGTGGATTTCAATGGGAACCAAACGGTTCAAGGTCCAAAAGAGAGTTTCAGTGCAGCTTCAAAGGGCTTTAAACGACACCAGACGATGTATAAGGGTCTTATCAAGCGAAACGATCATTCATTTAAAAAAAATAGATAAAAAGTTTAAGTTTTATAAGCACAAATGCTCGCCTTGCTCTGTTCTGTGATGCACGTTTGTGACTCTCCTGTTCGAACTCGTTCATCAAAATGAACAAATCTTTTTTCGAGTCATGACTTCGAGGCATCCTAGAAAAGACTCTTATTCATCGTCTGGAATCGTTTAAAGCCCTTTGAACAGTTTGCACTGAAACTGTCTTTTGGACTTTGAACCATTTGGTTCCCATTGAAGTCCATTATATGGAGAAAATCCTGGAATGTTTTCACCAAAAACCTTAATTTCTTTTCGACTGAAGAAAGAAAACGTGGACATCTTGGATGACATGGGGGTGAGTAAATTATCAGCAAAAGTTTTTTTTTTAAAGTGAACTACTCCTTTAAGACTTCTGTATGAATGCCCTCTGTTGCGTCTGAAATGAGTGATGTCTCCACAAAGTCCGTATGTGAATGTGTCATTTTGAATGTTTTTGTAGCTTCATGTTAATGAATGGTCTGGGTGGAAGCTTTGCATTTATCAGTTAACCACGAGATGGATTCTGAAAACATGGATGATCAAGCCAATCAATAGAAACTAACTTTGAAAGCTTGATTTCAGTAGAACATTTTACAGTCATACATAGTCTTTATATAAAGCTGTCTTCTGTTAAATGAGCAAACTTTTGGGAACAGCTTTATAAATAAGTTGTACGCTCTGATTTTCTTGTTTCAGAAGGCCAAACAAAGTGAATTTTATGGGGGTAAATTGATGCCAATATCATTGAAAATGGACAGACTAAAAGTCACAAAGATATTTCGAACAGCGTACTCCACGACATGATAACAATACAATTCACTGACACCTCATCTTTTTTCTCCGCATGTGCCTTTGCTAATATTTCACATGGTGACATCAGACGTTTAAGGAAGTATTATCTGGATTTGGATCGAGGCGTTCTAGGCAGGTCTGGAGCAGCGTTCTCTGTTAGATTAAATCCCTTTGTGGGAGACTATGAGCTTTGTAACTTTGCTGATCGTAAACACTAAATTAAAAAGCATCACATGATGACCCCTTTTAATACACATTTTTGGTCCTATCATGAATATTATGTTAAATATTGTGCTGCGTGTTTAAAAAAAATCCTCAATGTTTTAGAAATTTTTCATCAAAATTCAATATCTTGCTCGAATATGTCTTTCCTTTCCGGCTGGCATATGTATCGCTTTACTTTTCCAAACCCTAAGAATAAAATGAAGTCCCACCGTATATCATTATCGCTGAAAGTCACTTTGAGTTTTATTAAGGAAGTAAAATGGGTTGTAAACTTGTTTAACGTTCACATTAACTGTGTGAGAATACAGAACTGTCTGTATGTGCCAGTAGGTCATGTATAATGATAAAAAAACACTCATGAAAGTAGACACGTATGCACACAAACCTTCTCAGTTTCTCAGAACCCGGCTTGCCATCAGAGAAGCAGAAATGATTGTTGTGAAATGAGGAGAAAAGGGGAAATTGACATTCTGTAAATTCCGCTGAGTTAAAGGTTAAATGAGAGGAGGCGTGGTGTGTGTCGAGTGAGCTGGACCTCATAACGTTTGCCTACAGATACGAGACTCTAGTTGTGTTTTGTCTGGTTGTGTGCAGGTTTGCACGCGTGTCAATTTTTCATTGAGACGTGTGGGTACAGTTGTGCCTACCAAGATGATGGAAATGCAAGTTTCTGTTTGTGTGGCGTGTGCACATTTGTTTAAGATTGGGTATAAGCCCATGGTCATGTGTGTGTCTGTGTGTGTAGTGATGCTCCACTGGTTTCTTGTCTCCTGTGTGACGGAGACAAGCTTTTGGAATTGGATTACAGTTTCATGTTTGTGTCTTTGTGTCTGTACCCTGTGATGGGAAGAACAACAGTTCCCCTTGGATGTTTGGGGAGAGTGGAGTTCCAGGATCTGACAGGAGGTGGCGTCCTGTTTCAGATGACTGCCTCATGATTTGGGATACAGTGCGGGGTTTAGGTTGTGGAGAATCGCCCAAAAACACTGGGTTCTCATGCGCCTGTGCTTCACTAAAGAGAGACAGACAGAGGTTTAATGAAAATATTTGTATTCATTTAAATCTCATGGGAGCTGCCAAGAACATGTCCGAAATATGTTTCCTCACAATCACAATAAAATGAACTAATAAGAAATCATATTTTGCATATTAATATATATATATATATATATATATATATATATATATATATATATATATATATATACTATATATATATATATATATATATATATATATATATATATATATATATATATATATATATATATATATATATATATATATATATATATACTATATATAATATACATAACGATACAGTAGAGAAAAAATCTCTGATGACCGAGGCACTCCTTAATTAAAATGTCTTTATTAAACAAATGACATGTCCTGAATGGACAAATTTTAAAGCCCTTTTAAATAAGCTCTTAAAAAAAGGCTTTTAAATTTGTCCGTTTAGGACATGCCATTTGTTTAATAAAGACATTTTAATTAAGGAGTGCCTAGACATTAGATCATATTTTTCTCTACTGTTTCCTTAATGTTGTACCTTAAACAAAGAGCACCCAGTTTAAACTTTTTTAAAAAGGAATTGAGCACGCCACTCATCTTGAATCCATATAAATATGCATATTGAATTTTTTTGCATTGTGAAATTATTTTTCTGACAGTTAGGCATATTTTCCCCCAAATTGTCAAAATGATTTCATGTAAAACATAATCACTCATAATAGTAAATTACACTTCAGCATTTGCTGTACTGCCTTTATGCTTATTTGTAGATACAGTAACGAGGATCACCATTGAGAATAATACAAATTGTACACATAAATACATTTTAACCCTAAAACCGTATTCTGGACAAATGTGGGCAAAATAGTTTTGATTTATTTTTAAAAAATACTTCCCTTGATCTGAGTGGTACAAGACTTGGCTACTTTTCCTAAGTTTGCCTCCTGAACACACACATTTTTTTTTACTCAATTCTACAATGTTAAGTGGGTGAAAAAACAAACTCCTTAATCTTGTATTTGGGTCAAAAATGGGCACCCATAGAAATTAATTGGAAAAACTGTAATTTAGAGTATTCTAAAATAAGCCAAAATAAGACACCAGGTGACAGCAAAGTCACTTCATCTTTAGGTTTTAGCTCTAAGAACTTATTGGAATGAATATTTTAATGTAGTTAAAAAACAAAACATAAAAATAAGCATAATTTACATAGAAAATATGGTACTTTTTGAAGTAAATAAATTCAATAATACCCCCAAAATAAAAAAACCCACCATAAATGGATAGACAAAACTTTATCGAAGACAGTGATATAACATTTATAATAAATAAAAATTAGGATCACACCTGAGTCCTCTGTGCCCACATTTGTCCACAATTACAGGATTAAGGGTTATAAAGTGAATATGGTTTGAGGGCTATGCATTTCTGTAATAGGTCTATTATTAAAATTATTATTACCACCTTATTATAAAAAAATAATAATGTTGCTATAGAAAGATAATCTTATATTGAAATGCAATTTGGACATGGTTTTGCCAGATTCAGCTGAATATATCTTGAGTTGTTTGGTCACTGTGGAAACTCACCTGTCCATTCGCACCAGCTCATGTGAACCTGGGAAAAACAGGAACAGGAAATGGTTCATAGCGAGAAAGGAAATGCAGTCTCTTTAAAACAATTAGTGCAGCTACTGTACTGCCATCAGCAGAATGTGCAGCGCTCTCTCACACTCAATATAGGTCAGAGTAAGTGTGTGAGCTAAACATGACTAAGTCTACGTGTGCATGAGTGTGTACTCACGTCTGTGTCGGCTCTACTGTTTGTCTCTGTCTGTAAACTAGCATCAGTATGAGCGGGAGGCACAGGATGAAAGCTACACAGGCTGCGATAGCCAGACCTTCAGCCACTGAGTCTGAAAAGAGAGACAGAGAGACGTTATTGGTGGAAAAAAGAGAACTGAAATCTGTAGTGAATCAGCCCAAAAAGTACTTGAGACACTTGAAGTCACACTTAAAAATCAGTGAATGCCATAGATGCCAGTTTGTATAATATGTGGCCCACAAAACCAGTCACATGGGCTTTCCATTGATGCATGGTTTGTTAGGATAGGACAATATTTGTCTGGGATACCTCTATTTTGACTATCTGGAATCTGAGGATGCCAAAAAATCGAAACATTGAGAGAATCGCCTTTAAAGTTTCCATTTGCGTTCACTATATTGCTGCATTCACTCACAAACATAAATGTTTTATATATTTACAGAAGGAAATTTACAAAATATCTTTACTTTTTGGCATAAAAGAAAAATCGATACAGTTTCACCCATACAATGGCTATTGCCACAAATATTCCTGTTCGACTTATGACTGGTTTTGTGGTCACATATTATATAACAAGATAGCACAAGCACATCTTTCAGCCAGAACGTTTCGCAAAACAAATTGGGGTTCAGAGAACTTTATGACTTTACTAAACAGCGACCCCATTTTGTACACCATGTTAAAGCACAAAACTTGCGTCTTATTCCCTAACCACTCACAGTCTATTTTTACGAGGCACTGAAATAGAGTTTGGGTATTTGGGTACACAGATATTTGTAAAATAGGCTAATTATACATGTGTATGTTCTCAAAACTAAACCTGTGACCTTCAGTGGAACTTTCAGTGAGCAAAAATAGAAGCTAGCTCTGAGAAAATCTGTTGCTTTATTTGTTTGCAGATGCCATCTTGGTTCGATTTACATTTTTAAGTGTGACTTATGTGTCCTAATACTTTTAGAGCCTCTGTGTTGTTTTTGTGTAGTTCGAACGTACCATCTGAAGGAACGTGAGACCACTCCAAACACTTCAGACTGCCGTTACGAGTATTTGCGTTTGCTGTGGAAACATGTGACATTAAGATCACACAAGAATGAAGGGGATACATGAACGTCCCACCTGACCTCTCTCCTGGCTCACTTACTTGGCACCACAGTCAGGTAGAGGAACTCGTGGGCCTCCTGCTCGACCTTGTGCTTGCCGTGAAAGTCCAAAAGCAGGCAGCAGTATTTGCCCTGGTCCTTGTGCTTGACGGTCTGCAAGAAGATGGAGAAGGACTTCTCACCACTGATGTAACTCACTCCCGCAGAGCGGTTGGTGCGACCGGAGCGCGCGGGTGAATGCCCCTGTGGCAGCGCTCCTTTGAGTGAGGCGTGAAGAGCCAGGTGTTCCACAGCTTGTCCTCCGAGGCAGCCTTGGATCCGGACTGAACGCATGTCAGGGTGACATTGGCCCCTTCGGGACACTCGTAGGTCCGATGGGCACAGAAACACTTAGAGAGGGGTGCTGACCGCTCGCTGGAGAGACAAGAAAAAGATAATGGGGATTTTTTTATATTTAAATATATCAAACGTGCAAAGTTTTGTGTGTGTATTTATATATATATATATATACACACTACCGGTCAAAAGTTTAAGGTCTGTAAGATTTTTTATGTTTTTAAAAGAAGTCTCTTCTGCTCACCAAGGCTGCAATTTTTTGATAAAAAATACACAAAAAACACAGTAATATTGTGAAATATTCTGACAATTTAAAATGACTTTTTTTATGTTATTATATATTAAAATGTAATTTATTCCTCTGAAAAAAAGCTGAATTTTCAGCATCATTACTCCAGTCTTCAGTGTCACATGATCCTTCACAAATCACTCTAATATGATGATTTTATGCTCCAAAAACATGTATGATTATTATCCATGTTGAAAACAGTTTTTTACATTTTTATTTCAGGATTCTTTGATGAATAGAAAGTTCAAAAGAACAGCATTTATTTAATTAGAATCTTTTCTAACATTATAAATGTCTTTACTGTAACTTTTGATCAATGTAACTCATCCTTGATGAATAGAAGTATTGATTTCTTATTTATTTCCCCCAAAAATAAAATACAAATTCTTACTGACCCCAAACTTTTTAAAGGGTAGTGTTTAATGTAACAAAAGCTTTCCATTTCAGATAAAATCTGTTCTTTTGAACTTTCTATTCATCAAAGAATCCTGAAATAAAAATGTAAAAAACTGTTTTCAACATGGATAATAATCATACATGTTTTTGGAGCATTTTTTTCTGTAAATGTTTTATTTCGGACTTTGTAACAAAGTATTTCGGATTCATATCAAGTTTTTTGGGGTTTCGATTACGATAATTTTTTTTATCCGATTACGACATGTTTGTATCTGCAGCTGTGGTAATTAGAGAAGAGCTGGCAACCCGAATGCCGCAACACAACTGACTCTGTGATTGGTAGATTGGTGGAGGGTGACGCATCAAAACAAAACACAACATGACAACATCAACATCAGTCAAGGGTTGTGACTTCACTTTTTAAATGACAATATCCTGGCTAGACTACTGTTGTCAGTGATATAAGTATTTGAAATGAACATGATTTCTAAATGTCTAGTGACATATCAGGGAAAATGTATGATTAATTGAAATACATTTCTTGCATACAGCTCCTTTAAGCCACAAAATGATTTTTATCATTCCAAATCAACCAATCATTTGTTGTAAAAACACTTGATTTTATTTTATGTTATTGATTTTATACACACATTTATAATCAATTATTTTATGTTATTTATTTTTATTTTAATTCAACAGCAAATGATTTTCTTGAAAACTGTGCCTTTCAAAAAGTCTAAATTTTGTTCCTCCAGACACATTAATACATTTAAATTTTGCTTGCTTTTAGTAAAACTACTACAACACTATTTTATGAAAAAAGAAAAACAAGCTTTGTGAAACCTAGAAGTGCTCTGTGGAAGAAATGCATTTCCACCACATTAGTGAACAAACAACAGGTGTCATTTTAGACTGCTATTGTTTCTTCCATCCATGCGATTTTCTTTGCTCAAGTTTTAGTGTGTGTGTGTGTGTGTGTGTTGTAGAATAAAAGGGTGGCACACTGAGTGCATTGTTTCCTATCCTGTAATAGACCAAACAGACCTACATCCTAATTGCACACACAAACCCTACGAACCAGAGCTGAATGTTTATCGACAAGGCAAAGGAAATGGGGAAAAATACAGATAGCTCATGAATGGACAAATATTTCCTTTATTTACGTGACTGTCCCAGATATTGACTGCTTGAATGCATGGCTGCCAGTCATTATGTGGCTATCAATGCATGTGTAGTTGACCTTAATGTGCAGTCTGTGCAAATGCTTCTTTATGCCCTGAGTGTCTTAAATGTACAAAGCTATGAGTGTGTGTGTGAATGAGAGTCAGGAAAAGCAATAGGAAACGGCGTCTGTGTGATAAAGTGTAGCTCAGGGCGGTGTGTCCGTTCCTGTCTCTCAAAGACACAATACAGTTCAACCCCGTCCTGCCCTACTATTCCCTATAAACCTCATCCGTCCTCATATTCCCAATCAGCGCTCGTAATTATCCGGTTCAGGGCTTCATTTCCCACCCCGTGAGATCCTGTGCTGGGAATCCGCTCTGGCAGCTGCCCGTGGTCCCTCACGTCTTTGTTGTGACTGGATGAAATACTACTCTGCACTCTGTAAACGTGCCGTCTCTGAGTCCTGTGTCGGATCAAAGCCACGTTAGAGAGTGTTTAGAGGCCGAGCCAATCTAAACTGTTGCTTTAGAAGCAAAAAAGCCATTAATCATTTCAAGAAGGCTTCAACAAGGGTCCTAATCCTAACAATTTAAGCAATAATGATTGGATATTGTCATTGACCATAACTTGAATTGAGCCCAGAACTCAGACACATCTGCCAGAGACAGAAAACTAATAATGAAATGTCGCCTGCCTGAGGACATCTGTCTGCAAATGTGTTTATCTGTGACGTCAACACAAAAGCATCTGTACCACTGAATTTACATTGACATCAGCGTCCGTCCTGCTCCTTGTTACTGATATATGAAGAAAGATCACATTTACATGCCGCTGACATGCACAACCATCCATAATCTGCTTCATTTTATAGAGAAAGAATATTTATGATTGTCACTTAAGAAACCTCTTTAAAAAGAGATTTAGCTTGTTTGTATTACAAATAAATGCTAATACTGCCAAGATCCTAAATGACACCAAAAAGTTATAAAAACACAATTAAAATGTAGTCAACATTTTATATAATGGATAATTCACTTATAGCTCCTCTTAAAACAGTCACATAATACGTTAGATGCATCAAACCAAGTTTGACAATGTTCTCAATACACTTTTGAAATTGAACACGAATACAAATGAAAGTTGAGAGCTTTGATGAAGGGGAAGATTATCAGTAAATTTTGGACTGTAACTCACACAAAACTATCATATGACTTTGGAAGTCTAGAATATAGTGAACTGTATGCAGCTTTTTGTCCTTTTTGAAGCTTGACATTATATGTGTATTAGGCCTATATGGAAAAGAGCAGCTCAGGCATTCTGCCTTCATATCTCAAGGCAGAGCCCCTTTACAGCCCCCACCTACATTTCTCGCTATTGCTGTTTATGTAAGAGCCTCATTACAAGGTGTTAATGAAAGCCATGGGGTCTAAGAACCCCCTCCCATCTGCAGAGAGCATGACTTTGAGGGACTGTCCCATTTCACCTGAAACCTCCTGCAGATCAGAATCCGCCCAGCATTACAGAAACTGCTGGGTTGTTTTAACCCAACTTTGGGTCAAATATGGACAAACCCAAACGTTGGGTTGAAAATGTTATTAAAAATGTAACCCAATGGCTGTTTTTTGTCCATATTTGACCTGGGTTAAAACAACCCTGCAATTTTTAGAGTGTATGGTCTACAAACGTCTTAAGAGTCAAGAACAATACACAATAGGGATGTTTCCTTTAGCAAGCACCACTAATGCTCATCTATGCATCATTCTTCCACCCTTGCGTTATTTGTCTCTTAGTTCTCAGTTGATCATTTCGTCCCCTTCATATTCTTACAGAGAAGCAGTGTGGATGTAGCCTCTCATAGGGACTTACAAACCCAGGGGGTCAGGAATGTAATCCCAGTGTAGTATCCACAGTCTCCCTCCCTGTCTCATTCCTTTTGGGATCTTTTCAGTCTGTCTCCTTCTCTCTCTCTATGCTGATTTTTTTGTCAGGCCTGGTTAAGATGAAACCATCAGGTTTTTTTTTTTTTTTTTTTGAGAAAGATCGCACCTCCTCACTGTGATAAGGGAGATGGTTGGGCATTGAATCGATGGTTGGGCATTGAATCCCTGGTATGGAAATCTGACCTGACGGATATTTAATTATAGCTTCCCCCTGCGAACAAGCCTCACAAACCCTGCCACTTCCTACATCTACACCTCACACTGTCTACCTAGACCAACCACTCTAAAATTGGCAAAAATCAATATTAACTAAATGATGAACCAGCCATAGTCTATAATGGATTATTGAATCCATCTGCAAACTAAAGCTGAGGTAATCAGTTGAAAAGAAATACAGTATAATTAATGTGTGATGTGGTTCCATCAGAACTGATGACATATTATATTGATTATATTGAGTACACCATAACTAAAACATTTTTTTCAACACTTTTCTAAACTAAAATCAATTCTAAATGTTTGTTCTGTTCAGCATGATTATCATACAATAATGTCTAAATGCATATAGACGATGAAAACGCTGGTTTCGCGTTACTAAATGATGACCAAACTAACGTAGCTCATGAATATTACGTAGCCTATAATATTACGTTGACTGCCCTTTAAACTAAATTAATACAAGCCAAGTCTTCACCATTGTAGGATTTCCTACACGTCTAACGCCCACTAACAGCCTACGTTTTAGCCAATCAGCTAATTTTGTTAAATACACCTCAAATGAAAGTAATATTATGAAACTATCAGTCACTGCAACAGTAATTCGCTTATTATAACGTTACTTGTCGACGCACTATGAGCGTCAGCGACTGAATACACCAAAAGCTTTCTTTTCGGTAAGATTTCATGTATTTACGTAACTTACATAAACAAAATGATACGGCTCCAAACCACAATAGAAAATTAAAGGGAGCAACTGAAGTAAATGCCAGTTTGTTAAGTTGCGTGTTGCAAAGCACTACGTAGGAAAGTACACAATCGATCACAAACTAGATGACAGATGACAGACTTTTATAGAAGGTAACGTTAAGGGTTGAATTCGAGGTAAAAATGAGAGAAAGAACAGGTTTTTTGCCTTTTGAAACAAGTTGACACACGCCCGATCAGACGTTTTTCAAGTAACGTTACATGTAAACAAATGTCAGAACCGTAGCAGATGCAGCACGCGATTAAAAAAAGGTCTCGAGACGCGTTTTAAAACTTGAGACACGATGTTAAAACCGAACAAAAAACTCCAAAACCCGACTGAACAGCGAAACACGTCAATTTGACGCAGATACAAACAGGAAAGATATTTAAAATAAAACTCATCAACGCATTGACGCGTTCTCTAGTCCAGAGATATAGTATATTTACCTTGAACTGCAGTTAGAAAATGAACGCAGAGCAAGAGAGCCCACAATACATCCATCAGTCCTGTCTTCAATTTATGTCCAAAGTCCTCTACAATTTTCCCTGCCGTGATGACAGAAAACTTGTGTAGTCTTTCTCTTATTCCCGTGTGTTGTAGACTCAGCTGATCTGCAGGCTCTTACAGTAAGTTATTTATCAGAAGTGAACCATAGAAACAAGAATCTGTCCTTCACTCTGCTGTCTCCCTCCCTCCACATCACTCCTCCCACTACAAATACAAGTTACTACACTTTTTAAATGCATTGAATTATAGTAGCATATTAGACCAGTTATAACTTAAAGTTTATGTTTGGTATTATGTAGTAATATTATAATGAATTATTAATTTTAATATAGTTATAATTTAATTTAAACATTATATTAGTATATTTCTGGAAGTTTCAGTTTTCAATGATAATACATTGGTTTTATATAGATTTTGGATGACTCTGGATTTTGATTTCGGCTTCCGCTCTTGAGAGAACTGCTTGAGTGAATTTTGTGGGGAGACAGTGCTATCTGTTTTGATGCCTATTTATGGCATTGATACACACATCAGTACCCTGCACACACCATCAGGTTATGCAAATGAAATTCATACTTGCTACACCAGTTCACTATGATACCATGAGATAAGGGTGACTCCACACTGGTGCATAGTCTGTTCCAAAGAAAACATGCAAATACTTTCACCAAAGAGCATAAACATTGCCCTGCTATCTAGACATGGATTCTGAATTTTTGAGACACTGGTCAGTGTTGTATACTGAGTGGTTGTGTGTTTGAGTAATTTTAATTTTTAGACATTTAAAGCACTTTGGTCAGCTTGTGTTTTGTTTTTTATTGGGCTGCACAAATAAATGTTGATTGATGTTAAAATTTTAGATACAGAATTATTATTATTATTTTAGCTAAATAGTATATAATAGACACTTTATTTTAAGGTGTCCTTGTTACAGTGTAATTAATTAAACATTAAGTACTGAGTAATATTAATCAACAACATGCACTTACTATATACTCCTTTTTGCACATGTAAATAGAGTTTTTTTTTCCTTTAAGTACTGTGAAGAATGGATTTTTACTTTATTGTTCATTTGTTTTTTACCACTATTCTTTGTTTCATTGATTATTACTTTATTTGTATTTTTTTATTTACATGCACAAAATAAAGATATCAAATCAAATCAATGCACTTACTATATAATTAGGGTTGGGGTTTGGTTTAAAGTTAGTTGCATGTAATTATGCATAATTCCCTGTTATTACTAGAGTAAGTACATGTAACATATGTAATATATACATTGTGGACACTGAATGTTACATTTGTCCTGTTAGATTACTCTTTTTATTACTGTAAAATCTTCCAAGTGTTTAATTATTCACATGTCATCCGTCTCCACAGACGTCCACCACCGTGTGGGTGCGTATAATTGATGAAAATGACAACGCACCTGAGTTTCCGGAGGAAGAGTATGTGACGGAGCTCAGAGAGGGGCCAAACACTGTAGGAGCCATCATCACCACAGTTACAGCCATCGACCCTGACGAAGGTCTCAACGGAACCATCCGGTATGCCATCTCCAGGGGCAACCTGGCCCAGACCTTCCAGATCAATAGCATAACGGTGAGTGACAGACAGGAAACAAGGACTGGTTTAGAGATACTCTGATGTGTTTGGTGTTATTGGATTATTAATTTATTTTATTTTTTTCATTCTTAGAAATTCTTTGAAAACCTTGAAAATGTCAGGGAATTTTTATAACTTCATTTAAAAAAGAAGTTACTGTTTGAAATGCAAGAAATAATGTTTTTCTATCTGAATGGTCTGAATAGAAAGTTCAAAAGAACAGCATTTATTTTCAATAGAAATCTTTTATAACATTATAAATGTCTGTCATTTTTGATTAATTTAATGCATCCTTGCTAAATAAAAAAAGTTGATATGTCACAAATGACGCTTGTTTTCTGAGAATGGTCCTCCACTGCTGCTCTGTTAATTGTGTGTTTGTGTGTGTTCACAGGGTCAGATTGTTGTCTTTAAAGAACTGGATTATGAGATCAGTAACGGTCACTATGTGCTGACGGTCACAGCCACAGACCAGTGTCCTATACCTCAGTCTAGACTGACCTCTAGCACCACAGTGAGTTCCACGTCTGCTACACTTATAATCCTCACGATATCTTTATATCACACTCACACACTGTCCTGTACCGCAGGTCCTGGTGAATGTGGTCGACGTGAACGACAACGCACCCATCTTCCCAAGTTCATTCGAAGGTCCGTTTGACATCCCAGAAGGTCAGCCGGGCCCACGTGTCTGGACCGTTAGAGCCACGGATGCCGACTCTGGATCCAATGGAAAAGTGGAGTACAGCATCACCGCAGGGGACCTGAAAAGTGTGTGTGATAGACAGCTGATTCAGATCCAATCAGAAAGAGTATTATTGTTGATATTTCTTGTGTTTTTTGTCCGCGGTAAGATGTTTATTTTCCTTTCTTTCTGTCTCTCTTTATCCCAGATGAGTTTGTAATCTCTTCAGTTGAGGGAGAGTTGAGAGTGAGGAGAGATGTAGAGCTGGACAGAGAAACTATCGCCTATTACAACATCACCATTACTGCCAAAGATCTGGGAACGCCAGCGCTCAGCGCTATGGTACGCACCCACACACTACTACACACAAAAATATGAACTTATGGTAAAGGACAGACTTTTGATTATTTGGAAAGACAATATTCATTTTGGGACACAATAAATCGTCTTGACACCACAAACTACTTTGCATTTGTGTTTGTAGTTCATCAAACTAAATTATTTCTTTAGTTTGATCTTCATCATTTAAAAACGACATCTTTGACCATTAAAGATAGTTCACTTTGAAATTAATTTTTGGTATGTTTTAGCTACCTCAAGGGCATCCAAGATGTAGGTGTTTTTGTTTCTGCAGTATTTTCAATTTTGATATTTTTAGGTCAAACCGTTCTTGTCTGTCAGTCATATAATGCAGGTCTATGGTCACCACCTCAAAGAGCGTGCACAGAGAAGTCCAAATTAAACATGATTTAATGACTCGTAAATTTAAGTTCCGAATCGCCCTCAGAGTATAATGGACGTGGCTGTGGTTACAAGAGGTAAAAACTGTATAAATGTTGTTCGTTTTCTCACACAAACCGCTCGTTTCGTGTCTTAGGCCATAAGTGTGTACTTACATTTACGAGTCATTAAATCATGCTTAATTTGGACTTCTCTGTGCTTGCTCTTTGAGGAGGTGACCATAGACCTCCAATTATATGACTGACAGACAAGAACGGTTTGACCTAAAAATATCAAAATTGAAAATACTGTGGAAAAAGACACCTACAACTACTAAGCTAAAACATCCCAAAAATGTATTTCAAATTGAACTATCCCTTTAAGGCTGAATGATTGATCTAAATCAAACTAAAATCATGATATAGCTTAGTGCAATAATCAAACCTCAAAAGCTATGATGCGTGTTTTAGAGTGAATTGCAGCTTTAAAGTTAGATTGTTTAATGTTTAAAAATTAATCAATTAAAACTGTTTGTGGTGTCAAATAAAATAATTGATTGTATTATTTTTATAAATTATTTTTATTGAAATATTAATATTAATAATTATATTTCTGCTTTTATATTTTTAAATAAATATTTGTATTATTATTATTATTATTTTATAGTCATACTGACATATAATCACAAACTTTTTGACCAAATAGTGCATCCCTACAAACGATCACAGCAAACCTGGAGCTTTTATCACTATCACAGTTTTTGTCAGAAAAATCACAATTCGATTTTTTTCCCTGAACTTGTGCCATCTGCAATTTTCTTCTCCATTCTTCAACGCCGCTAAAAACATTGAATGGAAATCCTCATCTGTTGGCAATATTGCTCCAAAGTAGCCAATATTACATAATATTACTTATTACATAACGCATGCACTGATACACCAAATCAACTGGAAAATTCTTATCTTGCATAATCTTTAGTATGGTTTATTTGAATTAGAGTTCTCAACGGGCCTGAAAATTATTACCCGACCCGACCTGGCCCGTGGCTTTTGAAGCCCGACCCGATGTAACCCGACACATCAACATGAATTATCCGCCCGAACCCGGCCCGCGGCCCGAATCGGACGCGCCAAGGCATTCTCACCCCCAAGGCGTCACCTAACTGACGCCTTGGGAAGCATTTGACCAAGCTTCAATATCTGACGCTTTGGGGCGCCCTCTAGCGTCAGTCCATGACGCCCTAGGATTGCGTGTAACCCTACCCTACCCTTGGGGGTGAGAATGCCTTGGTTGGACGCGCACGCGTTCTAGTACAGTCTATTGCCGTTGCGCGTCTATTCATTCCGGTGAAATCACAAAATAAAATGAGCACAAACTTAGAAAGGTTGACTTACTAGTCCATCAACAAGATCGCCAGGTCAGCATGACCGTTGCATCCAGTGCTGCTTTTGAGCTCGCGCCAATGAGTTTAAAGCTCGACCGAGAGCGGGACTCCTGTCAGGTTTCTCACGCAGTCAGATTCTCTTTTCCTTTTCCTAGTCTTCTGACCGCGTTTTGAAACCAGCAGGCGGGCTACGAGTTTTGAAACAAAATAGACCTAGCCTACAAACATAATCATATGCTTATAATAGGCATCGTGGAGGAAGATCAGTGCGTCCACAGTGGATAGACTGAGGCGTGTTCTCCTCTCTGCCAGCCACCCGCGATGGACTTTGCACGCAGCAGCCAGACTTTCTTTACGGTGAACAGCAGCGATGATTATAATAATTTGTTTGTTTTTTTACTGGGTGGAAAAGATTAAGCCCGAGGTCCGACCCGACCCGAGTCATTTGCTTATATTTTCGACCCGAACCCGGCCCGAACCCGCGGTCCCGTCGGGTTTGTCTGGGCCGACCCAACCCGTTGAGAACTCTAATTTGAATTAGTAAGCAGTGAATCACTTATATTTCCCATAATTCATGTGTTGTTTTTGTTTTTTTCTCTATCAGGTCACAGTGGGCATTCAGGTGTTGGACATTAATGATAACGACCCCGTCCTGCTCAACTTACCGTATAACACCAGCGTGAGCGAGGGAGCAGCGATTTACACCTCCATCTTTCAAGTGCAGGCGCAAGACTCTGACAGCGGCCGCAACGCTCTCCTCACGTACAGCATCACTGCCGGCAACACTGATGGAGCCTTCTACATTAATGAGACGGTAAGAGGGATACGGGACACAAACAGCCTAGGGAAAGAATAAGACAAGGAAATAGTAATGTAATAGTGAACACTGAAAAAACTGATGTGTTCTCTCCTCCAGTCAGGTGTGCTTCAGGTGAACAGGCCTCTGGATGAGAGAGAGTGGCTGAATACAGACTCACCATCACCGTCAAAGACAACCCAGACAACCCTCGCATCGCACGCAGGGTAAATAACATGACACAGCATCTTATCCAGCTAAATGTTTCACAGACTGTGAATATCACCATCAGGTTAACACTGCAATGAGATTTTTCACTCTGCTCAGGACTCAGATTTGTTGGTAGTTGCCGTGCTGGATGTGAATGACAACAGGCCCATCTTCACCCAGACCAGCTACAGGGGCGAAATCAGTGAAAACTCACTCAACGGTACCAAATGTTCTCGCTAACCACCATTATTAGGGTGTGTTCACATTGGCATTTTAACATCAAACCTAAAGATAGCGAAACTAGGTTATGGTTAATATGGTCACAACCTGATTGGCTTTTATTACGTATATTTTCGTACCAAACATCCAAAACAATGCTGTGTGATGGGATAAATGCACTCGTTGTATGTGCGCACTTACATATGATGGTGTTTTGACCAGCTGAGAACTCGTGAAGAGATATAAAAGTCAAAAACAACGGCAGGCGACGTGGTTCTGAGGCCTGTACTGAACTGTAATTCGGCAAAATCGGTATGCTTGAGCATCTGAGCATCTTTTAGGGTCTCTTCTTGTGACATCTTGTCCCATTTTTGGTTCGTTTACATGTCTTTGGTCCGTGCTGCGTTCATATTTCATTCAAACCGCACCAGAGTTCATTTGGAAGTTGACCAAGACTCATCTTTCAGTGGTTTCGGTCCTCTTGTTTGGTGCACACCAGGATTCAGATGGCAGCGTTCACGCTTATTCAAATGAACCGCACTAACACAGCAGTCACACCAGGGTTTGTTTTAATACCATTTGTGAACACACTCTCAGGAATGAAAGATAGTGTAAAAATTGTCCCTTCAAAGAAAGGGAAGAAGCTTTTTTTTTTCTTTTTTTTTTCATTGATGATAAATTGAGTTCAAAAGCAGCTCTACAGAAGATAATAATGTAATCTCCCAGCTCAAGTCAGTTCAAGTTTAGTTCTCATCAGAAAATGTCAGTGTAGTCAAATCAGAAATATTTGACTAATATAAACACATTACACCAGTGCTGGTCTCGCTTCACTGGCTACCGGTTGAATTCAGAATTGATTTTGAAGTTCTCTTATTTGTTTATAATTGCAGAACCAGTCTCCACAGTACGCATCTGAATTACTTCACCCAATCACACAGCCACGATCACTCAGATCGAGGAACTCTAACTTACTATCTGTCCATGGAACCAGACTGAAAAATAGGGGGGATCGTGCCTTTATACTGGCCTTTAAACTAGAATAGATCTTGCCCAAACTTTGTCAATTTTAAAATCTTCTTTGAAAATGCATGTCTTCTCAATAGCTTTTAATATATCTTGATGTATGTGTCCATAGATTGTACTTGTATTGGATGTCTTTGGCATTGTTAAGCACTTTGGTTTGTTTTTAAATGTGCAATACAAATGCAATTGCATTGTATATAACACACTAAATACAAGATGCAGAGGGGTCATGACTTATGAATCATCACCACCTCCCTCTCTCTGTCTGCATGTCCATCAGGCACCACAGTGTTGATCCTGAACGGCCCTGTTCTCAGCAGAGGACAGAGACATTGGGGTGAATGCAGTGGTGAAGTATCGTCTCCTGGGAGCCAGAGTGGACCTCTTCTTGATAGACTCCCTTACAGGTCAGAAGTTCATATGGGTTATGTTCAGGGCTTGACATTAACACCCGCCAAATGCGGGTGGATTTCACCCGTGGCGGGTAACACACATCACTCCCACTTGCCACTTTGGCATGTTGAAAATATGTAGTCTTGTCAAAAGACATCTGACATAACTAATGAATTGCATTTTATCAATATGACACTACAACTCCCATGAGTACTACCTGCACATAGTCTAGTGTTTGCTCATTGGTCCATTCGTGAATCCTCTTGAACGACAACAATGTAGGCTAAACAAGAAAACACGCGGAGATTAAACTCGCGGACTGGCCGTCAGACTGAGGGCTGTTTTAGTCTGCCCTTAATTATCAACTTAATGTGATGATCCTGCGACCTTTTTAAATAGCAGGAGAATCACAGGCGCATATCACGCTCTCATGCACTGCCGCTGCGCAAGGGTGCACGCAAGTTAATTCTATGTTTTAATAAAATTAATCATGCCATTAAAGATGCATTTGTGGGAATAATCTGGAAAATAAAGACCTGTAGGCCTGTACTTGTTTCAGGTGGACATATCTCCAGTTACTCAGAGCTACCAGAGCTTAAGTCAGACCTCTGAGGAAATGCTGATGCAAAAAAAACAATCTAAAAGTCTTCAAAACTATATAGGCCTATATAAAGTTGTAATCCTGTTGCCTTAATTGTGGATATTTTCTTAGAAAAAAATAATAATATCTGTTGCTTGTTGTTTCTAATGCAGATAATTGTTCTACTCTGTATTACAGTATTTACTGCTGTAACAAAAAAAACAAAAAACAACCATGCTGCACTTTTATTATATACAATAAGAAGCTATTTTATGTGTTTATCTCAAAAGACAACATGTTTTCAAAAAGGGAGCTTTACGACTTTATCAGAGGTAATGATAATATTAGTACATTTTAGCACGTTTTAAGCCCTATTGTCAACTTTAATCATATAAAACGTAATTTCCAACATCAAAAATGTGGCTAGTAAAAATGCTACGTGGCTAGTAATTTTGGAAAACATTAGCTAGTGAGCAAAAAAGTTAATGTCAAGGCCTGGTTATGTTCAATTTTTTATTTATTTTTTGTTAATTTAGTCCACTGGTTTCATTGGTTTCAATTATAATATGATCATTTTTACAAAGGTGATCAAAGGTTGTATTTTTTTGTTTTTTACAATTATTCAAAGGTCTTACATTGAATTCCCTTTAACATGCAGATAGTTTTATTTCTGTGGTGTCTGATATACATGATAACAGCCCTCACACCCACAGAGTTTCTCGTAATCAAGCACCCCTCCCACTTGTGACACATTTTCTTTCCCACCCCCTCTTTCTCTCTCCGTCTCTCAGGGCTGGTATCAGTGCGTGGGGGTGCTGTTCTGGACCGGGAGGCTTTCTCTGTGCCGCGGGTGGAGCTGTTTCTGCTCGGGGAGGATGTGGGAGGTTTAAACAGCAGCGTCCCACTCACAATCACTATCCTAGACATAAACGACAACCCACCTGTCTTCAATCCATCCAGTTTCACTGTACACCTGCCAGAGAACAGCCCCACAGGTGAGAGAAACTCTATAAACTGATGGAGCTGGATAAACTGGTGGAGGAACTAGTTTAATCTGGTTTGTTGGTCCCATTTGCAGTATAGTGGAAGTGTGTGTGATTGTTGTTATAATAATAATAAATTCATTCATTTTTATTTATTGTAAATAAATATAAGGATATTCAAATTAATTAACCAATCAATAATACCCTTGATCAGCTTTACCAAACGTGGATGTTTTTCCACTAAGATACAAACATTGTTATTATGTTTTGATTGATACTGTGAAGCTGCTTTGATGCAATCTACTATATTGTAAAAAAAAGCGCTATATAAGTATACTTGATTATAGTATTAATAACAGTAAAACTTAAATAAAATGAAAAAGATGCCATTAAACAAATATTTAAAATATAGGCTAAAGTCTTTGTTTTTTGTACATTAATTTGAGATTTACCGTAATGTGAAAAATTATTACAAAATAAAAATATATTAAAAGCTTTGAATGTTAGATGTGATTAATCGTGATTAATTACAGAATAATGTAATTATTTAAAATGACTTAAACTTAAAAAAAAAAAATTAAAGAGCTTCTGAAAATATAAAACTAGTTCAAAATATTAATAAATAGTATAATCGTATATAAATAATACTTAAGTAACAATAAATAAGTTTTAGGGCTGTGCGATTTGATTTGATTGCGATTAATCGCATCCAAAATAAAAGTCTGTGCTTACATAATATATTTGTGTGTGCTGTATATAATAATTTTGTATATATAAATACCTATGCATGCATGTATATATTTAAGATTTATTTGCGCTAAAATTATATATATATATATATATATATATATAAAAATACATTATCTATATTATATAAATATAAATATTTTATATATGAATAACAAATTTTCTTAAATATATACATGCATGTGTGTGTATTTATATATACAAAATAATTATATACAGCACACACAAATATATTATGTAAACACAGACTTTTATTTTGAATGCGATTAATCGCATTTAATTTTTGCACAGCCCTAATAAATATTAGTGTCCTATTGATTTTATATTTAGTCTAGTATATTAGTATATATATATATACTAGTCAACATTTAAAGTGGATCAAAACCTTTTTTTAAAGTTATACATGAATTCTGAACAAAACCCTTTAGGACAACTTTGATGAACTTTTTTGATCCACTTCAAATGTTGACTACTGTATATATATGCATACACACACACATACTATTGTGTTAAAGATGTATAATGTGGTGTTGTATATATTTTCAGGTGTGGTAGTAACGCAGCTCTCGGCGAGTGACGCTGACGCCGGCTCTAACGGTTGGTTGCAGTATCGGTTAGACACCGGCGCTCAAGACCGTTTCATCGTTGACGCTCTCTCTGGTGCAGTTCTGGTCGGCAATGCTACACTGGACCGAGAGGAACGTAGCTCGTACCGACTGGTTGTCATAGCAACTGACCGAGGCACACCCTCTCTCTCCGGGACGGCGACATTGTCTGTTGTTCTAGATGACATCAATGACTCACGTCCTCGTTTCATACGCCCCGTGCAGACGATCAGCGTCAATGAGTCAACTCCACCTGGAGAGGTTGTAGCGACGCTCACCGCCGAGGACCCTGATCTATCGACCCCGCCTGGAGTATTACATCATCTCTGTGGAAGCAAAGGATGATGGAAATAATCCAGTAGATGGGCTGCAGCAGTCGTTTGGGATTGACTTTCACACAGGTGAACCACATTATAAGACATCTTTGTTGCACTTTGTTGTCACATACTGTTTAAAGGGGACATATCATGCAAAATCCACTTTTTTAGCCCTTAAATGCATTTTGTTGTAGATTTGGAGTGTTTATAAGTACAGAAAAGATGAAATTATTCTCTTCAGGTGCTTCGTTTATATCTTTATATTCTGTTTTGGTCATATTTTTCAACCTGTTCAGATTTTTCTGTTGTCTATTATGTTTTTTGAGCAAGTACGTCACCGTATTTGCAGCGGAACTGACAAATAAGGACATTGACTACCGGTCCAACACTACGAGCAATCCGCCATTATTATTTCTCGCTCCGATTTTGTAGTCCAAGCTCAATGATGTAGAAGTTACGAGAGGGCTAGTCAAAATGTTCGGTTGTTGGATGTAGTGACCTGAAGCACTTCAAGGATCCCCACTTCAACAACCTCAGCCTGTATACAGAAGGGTTTGCCGATCGACTTCTATCATTTAGCTGCTGTGTTTCCTGATGCTTTCTAAACGTAAGTTATCATTTTATTATCAATACAGATTTTTAGTGGTAAGATCAGACCGCAGTCATTTATCTTGTCAGTGTGCTTGTTTTAACAAGAGAAATAGTCGACTTTCACTAATAACACAATATAGTTAACTTATACAACGTTACCTGCCTCCATATGAAGACGGTTCGTCGTCGTCATCTTTTTCAAATCGCTCGCTCTGGCTCGAATATGTAAGGCTTGGTAGACAAGTCTTCCGTTGTTGACATTTTGTTAACGTGTGAATAAAAATGTTCTTTGAAGCTATAGTAATCGTATCTTTTATCAAACTACAATAATGGCCGAACGCGGAGAGTTGAGCCTGAGTTGAACTGACCGCGAACTCAGCGACCTGGAGAGCGGGCAGGGTAAGACGGTACGCCTTTTTATTTAAAGGGGCCTCATTGAAACGTCAGAAGCACATCAGAAAAGGTTTAGAAAAGGGGCCTGTGGAGCTATAATAATGAGGAATTCAGACCCAAGCATTGCAGTTATGCTTTATATAGACCACAAATGTATGATTTATAAGTAAAAATGAATGATTTAAAAGCATGATATGTACCCTTTAACTCTTCTTCTGGAATTCAGGAACTAAACACTCTACATTTTTATTAATAATCTATTTTCTACTGATAAACTGAACTCTTTTTTGCTGTTTTTTAAATATTTGTGTCCATCTTCTCAGGGGCTGTGTTTGTACGAAACCCCTTAAACCGAGAGCTGGTTGCCACTTTTGAGATCATCGTTTCAGTGCATGACAACGCCAGTGATGTTATTGACATGTCAGTCAGTGTACCTAACGGTAAGAAAGATCTGTCTGTCTTTATCTCTTTCCTGTTTTCTACTGTTGTTCGTCTATTGAAACCTTTCCTCCTTTTAAGAATAGTTATATTGCAAACTTTTTTTTCTTTCTTGCGCCTATTGAAAGAACCAGCATGAGATCAAGACGACATGTCCCCAGCAGTCTAAAGTTAACCAGTTTTGCCAGAAAATCCATGCTGGTTTTCCTTTCAATAGTTTCCATCGTCTAGACCAGCGCTAAACCAACCTGGGGATAATTATTTGCTGTTTATCAAACTCATTTAAATTGTAATTCTCTCCACAGCCAAATTGACCATCAACGTGCTGGATGTGAATGACAACGCTCCTCGTTTTCGCCCTTTCGGGGTGGCGAACTTCTCCGAGAGGATTCTGGAGGGTGCTGTGGCTGGTACCACACTGCTGTCGGTGACGGCTGTTGATCCTGATAAAGGACCCAATGGACAGATCATCTACCAGCTCCTGCACCTGCCCCGTGGAGACTACATTAGACTTGAAGACCCATCTACAGGTTGCACTTTTGCATTTCTGCAACATTTCTATTGACCAATCAGTGTTCTAACCCTAATACCTTTATATCAAACTATATCATGGATGTCTTTCGATATCACCATCCACAGGTAAAATTGTGGCCAATCGGACGGTAGATTATGAACAAGTGCAGTGGTTGAACTTCACGGTGCGTGCTCAGGACTATGGCTCACCTCCTCGCTTCGCTGAACTTCCTGTCTCATCTGCGCATCGTTGATGTCAACGACAACAACCCAGTCTTTCAACAACCTTTATATCAGGTACGTCAGCACAGACCAGAGATGCAGGCTACTACTTCCCAGTTGCATTGCATTCTGGAAGCATTATAATAACTCCTACATTGGGGCTCAAACAGTCTGAGACTTGAAAATGCTTCTGTGTTGCTTTTTGGGAACTTTTTGATTACTCATTATATTATGAATTGTTAGGATTGAGTATGACCAATGTCAAATATTTGGTAGTTCTTGCTAGAAAATGCTTATTCTGCATTTTATGTAATGTCAAAGATTTTAAATCTTTTCAGTATTGTTGTAGACTTTAGGGACCCCACTGTATTTGAAAACTATGTTCAAATATTTTTGTGTAAAAAAAAAGTATGGTTTCCACAAAAATATTAAACAGCACAACTGTTTTCATCATTGATAATAATCAATGTCATCCGAATGATTTCTGATCATGTATAATCATAGAAATAGAAAACAGTTATTTTTAATATTAGTTGATCAAATAAATGCAACCTTGGTGAGCATACAATAAGACACTTTTAATCCAAAGTGTTTGTATATGTGTGTGCAGAAGTCCATTTTTGAGGATGTTGCACTTGGCACCATTATTGTGAGCGTGAGTGCGACAGATGCAGACTCCGGCCTGTTTTCCATCATTGAATACGGGCTAGTGGATGGAGAGGGCAGGTTTGGCATCACACCCACTACGGTAAGTTTGTTGGTGTGAAAACAAAGCAAAGACAAAAATAAATGACATAATGTTTTATAATCAATATTGATGTCCTTTGTTAACAGGGTGACATCTACGTCCTGTCTGCTCTGGACAGAGAGACCAAAGACCGCTACACTCTCACAGCCTTTGCCAGAGACAACCCTGGTGGGAGCCCCAACAACCGCAGAGAAAACTCCGTCCAGGTGTGGATGAGCTCTAAAAAATAGGAAATTGAGCCCATTTGAGTGCATCTAAAATCATTTTAATGCACTTCACATTACAATTATTACTTCAAAACATGAAAATAGAGTTTTGGTTCTGGCTAGAGCTAGATTTGACTCATTTAGACACAACCAGATGAACCTGTGGCATCCTCTTAGTATGGAATCAACATTCAAACCACCTGTTCTGCAAACTGCAAAGACCAATTGACCACAGGCACATAAAGTAAAAACCAAACATGGATAAAATGATTTGAGCAAGAGAGGCTGTGACGCAGACCAGGCAAAGTGCACTTCACTTCCACTTCCTGTTTAAGAAGGATATGAAGAGAGCATCAGCTGTGCAAACGAAGTTTCACAAGACGTGAAGACCGTGGGTTGGCCGAGCGTTCAGCCCACACTTCCTCTATTCACTCTGATGATACGAGGAAGTGGGAAGTATAGAAGCAAAACAAGCAGAACATTAAAATACCATCAGATTGGTGCAAAGTACAATACAAACATTGCATAATACTTAGGAATTATTTAAAGCAGCAAATGCACGTATAATGCACCAAATCGGCCTTGGTCAGTCCAGTTGGCCAGTAACTTTTTGGGAATCATTATTTATCACATTATGAAATCCAATTGTTGGTTAAATCCCCAATGTGTTCAGAGACCATTTTTGCATTTTTTTGCACGGAAAGTTTCAGTTTCATGTGTGCAAAAAGTATCTGAGGTCAGCTCATGCATAACTACAGTACTCAATACTTGACAAAACAACCAAAACATTTTTGTTTTGGTACTCCATGTTTAACACCTCTGAAATTATGTTTCTGTATCTCTCAGGTGCAGCTGACAGTGATGGATGTAAATGACTTCCGTCCACGTTTCTCAGAGAGAGTCTTCACCACTAGTGTGTTTGAGAACGGAGCCGGTTGGGACGTCGGTGATCACACTGAAGGCCACTGACCTCGATGAGGGCGAGAATGCATTACTTACCTACAGTCTACAGGGCCCTGGAGCGGGTACAACACACACTGGCATACAGAGATATACACACATGGGTTGCACAATTGGCTCTCTTTTAATAATGAGCAAGAGTTTGCCCACCAGATGTTGAAATGGAACTGGAATTGGAATGACAGAAAGAGGAATTTAACACATTAGTCCAAGACAACAACCTGAGCAAGAGTAGATCACTTCTTAGATGTTCCACCAAGATAAAAAATGATCAAATTATTATTATCTACCCTGATAACAAAGCAATTCAAATTCATGAAATGATATTGCTGCTGATGTCTCTTCCTCTCTTTTTTACAGATGCGTTCTCTCTGGATCCGGACACTGGGCTGATTCGCTCCCTGCGGTTACTGCAGAGTTTTGAGAGGTTTAATCTGACTATGGTGGCGACCGATCATGGCAGACCTCCTCTCTGGGGCACCGCCAGTCTGCAGATCACTGTCATAGATGTCAATGACAACAGGCCTGTCTTTGTGCGGCCTGCCAATGGCACTATCATGCATATACTGGAGGTGTGTAACAGTGAAAAAACTATCACTCATTTTTTATTACTAAAACATATTTTCATTTCATTATGTTTCCATCCACCTATTTTTATTCAATTTTTTGGGATATTGCATTAAAAAAAACGTATGGAAAAGGCAAGATGTGCAAAATTCTGAAAATGTGCATAAAAAATGTATGCGCTCAATTGAGACGGATACATTTTTTTTTCTGATAAGAAGACATGCACAGAAACTATAATCAAAACACAATTACTGAATAAATCCCTTGATGCGTAACAAAAAGCTTACGTGGCTTTGCCTCAACAGAGGATGTGATTGGATAATTGGATAATTTAATTCCACAGCATCTCAAATATTGGTTTGATTATTCTGAAATGCCTGAGCCAAAGTCTTTCATCCAAATGCCTGAGCCAAAGTCTTTTATCCAAATGCCTGAGCCAAAGTCTTTTATCCAAATGATTTGGTATCACACGATCACGCTTGCAAACACCAGGGGCCTCATTTATAAACGTTTCTTACGCACAAAAGAAGGCATATGCTGCTCTCTACGCAATAATCTGTATTTATGAAAAGCAAACTTGACGGGAAAATGTGCGGTCCTTCGCGCAAGCTCTGACCCAGGCGTACGCACAAAAATGGGTAAAATTAGAAATGGCGACACCGTCGGCAGATGGAAGAAATGTGAAAGTGTGTGAAACTGTAGACCGTTGTGTAAAAGAAATAGGAATACTGGCTCTTATAAATAACATGAAGACTTCACAAAGCAAGTCTCACAATTAACAGCCTACACGAACATCCGTTTGATCGAATCTGCAGTGTAAAACAAACAAAATAAAACTAAGTTTGTCGAACGAAATATGTTCTGCAATAATAATTATTCCATGTTATGCAATTCATCCTCATAACACATCTGTAGCTTGTCAGATGCAATCAAATGGATGGTAATAAAATGCCATAATGCCTTCACAATGCGTAATGATGTAATGCATAATGCAACCTTTTGCCACTCAAGTGCCTTTTTGTGGCATTAAAGCCCACACTGTGCCCTCCAAACAACATTTTACTCCTCTTTTCCACCCAGGGTTCCTACAGGGTCTTAAAAAGCCTTAAAAGCATTGAATTTATGAATTTGGAAATAATACCTTAAAAAGTCTTTAAAAAGTCTTGAATTTTGATGTCTGGGTCTTAAAAATGTTGCTGTATGTCAGTGTTAATTTCATTGACGAATATAATGATAAACCTTTCTTCAACGACATTTTTTCACTGACGAAAACGAGACGCTAGTTTTGAAAGACAAAAACTATGACGAAAATTTGTTGACATTTTCGTCAACGAATAAAAACTAGATGAAAATGTTAGATAGTGTCAATCTGGGAAGCGATCCAGTCAGAACTCATGTCCTACCTGTGTGTAGCTAATGTTAAAACACAACTTAACATTGTTCGGCAAACTTTCTTGACTTATCATCTTTTACCCATTCCACATTTGAAAAATAAATGAACACAAGTTGAAGGATTTAGTTTTTCTTTGCTAGTAGGGACGTGAAATAGGTATTCATTTTTTATATAAATGGTCTTAAAAAGGTCTTAAAAAGACTTGAATTTAACTTGAAGAAACCTGTAGGAACCCTGTCCACCTCGCCAATGATAACTTCTATTTCACATTGACTTCTACTTCCTCTCTGTGTTTGCCATGATTTCACAATCGATGAATATTAACTTCATTAATATTGATTGTGTTATTAATATTGAATTGATTGTGATTTATTAAGAGAAAACTGTGTAGGCTGTGCGTGCGCACAGTTTTATAAATCCAAATATTTCTTTGTGCACGCACATCCTGTGTTTCATCCGTATGCCACTTATGCCACAAATCCTACGCAAAGTATTATAAATGAGGCCCCGGGCATCCGAACGCAAGATAAAATGGCGCCGTTAATTGAGTATTGTCTGTGCGCTCTGAGACGCAAGTCAGTTCTGATGTAGGATAAAAGAGCAACTGTGGCTTCCACTGATTGCAGCAACTTTCATTTTTATTGCAGAAATTTTGTGCCAATTTCACAGGAAGTGACAGATTTGTTCTCTTGAAAACATGCTTTATTCGCAAATGTTTTACTTGATATTCCAATTTTGTGCATTTTTTGCAACCAAATTTGTGACTTTGAATGGAAACAGTATTGTAATTCAAGGCAGGATTCTTACAAAGTACAACTCAACCACTTTGATGTGTTCTCAGCTATTCCTTCTTTTGGCTTCGTCATTGTCTTTCTCGCATCCCAGGGCACATCATAGGAATATACTTTACATCTGACAGCCAGACTGAAAAGATCATGTTGCTTAAAAGAGTGTGTCAAATTTAATAGTGTAGGCCTTTTTTTCCCAGAGCCGAAGTGATGAAAACAACCCCAGTGTCTCAGAGGTGTTAGCCATAGTGTCATAGCAGATAGTATTTTGAGTGCAATCTTCAAAACAATCTTCAAAACTGTGGTGCCTTCGAAATAGTGTAATGTCTAAGTAGGTACTACATTTAAATTTGAATTTTGCACAATCCAGAATCTCGGAAACTACTGTTTTGTTTTTAATACTATGTATTTTGGTGATCTTTTGGCGCATTGTTTTTCGCATACTACATAGTAAGTATTCAATTTCAGGTGCATCATTGGATTAGACTGAAAGGTAGTAAACAGACCTTTTTATGCATAAACAGAAATAAAAATTAAGATATTCCCTGCTTGTGATTTGACTAAAATCTATACAGGGATGAGTTCTCACTGTTTAATACACGAGGTTTGCCATATTTGATGCCCCATATCTGGATTGTGAGGGATTGGATGACCTTTATTTGGCATCATGAATGAGTGAGCATTCTCTTGTGTATGTGGATGCAGGAACAGCCTCCTGGACTGGTGGTGTATGAAGTGTTCGCCACAGACGAGGATGAGGGCGTGAATGGAGAGGTCCGCTACAGCTTCCTTCAGACTGGAGCCGGAAACAGAGACTGGGAAAACTTCCATATCGATGCAGTGACAGGAGTGATCACCACTGCGGTTAAACTGGACAGAGAGAAACAAGCACTGTACAGCGTGAGTCTTCCTTTTTAAACAAGGCCACTGAAAAAGATGCACTTTAATGTCATAAATCGTACAATAACTATTTAAATGTCTGTATTTGTGTGTAGCTTGTTGTAGTGGCGTATGACCTTGGACAGCCAGTCCCATATGAGACGATGCAGCCGCTACAGGTGGCTCTCTCGGACATCGATGACAATGAACCCGTCTTCCTTAAACCTCCGGTAATGTTTTGATTACTGTTTTCTTTTTTCTTCTAAAGATCACTTATATTACTCTATTTTTTTTTTAAAGGGTTAGTTCACCCAAAAATGAAAATTAAATCATTAATTACTCACCCCCATGCTGTACCAACCCCGTAAGACCTTCGTTCATCTTTGGAACACAAATGAAGATATGTTTTGATTTAATCTGAGAGCTGGTTCACTCCTCCATAGACTGCCTAAGGGACTGGCTCTTGACGGCCCATAAAGTCATTAAAGAAAATGTTTAAATATTCCATGTGCCTACAGTGGCTCAATTATAAGTTTATCAAGCGACGAGACTACTTTTTGTGCGAAACCCCCCCCCCAAAAAAATAACGACTTTATTCGACTATCCATTACTGGGCCTTGAGACGAGAGCTGAAGAGATTTCCAGAACGCATGCAATCAACTGAGATGAGGACGTTCTTCTTCGACTACTTGTTACCGGCTGCTCACCGCTTAGGAGTATTACCGCCACCTACCGTATAAGATGATGATCCATATATATATATTGGCGCTACGGATCACTGTCGTTTTTTGAGAAGATTAAAGGCTTTTAAGTGCGCCTTATAATGCGGAAAATACGGTAATTGAAAAGCGTATGTACAGCGAGTATCTTCCTCTGCTTGTAAACATAAAGTTTTGCGCTTCCAGCTATATCAGCACATCTCATTATACAAATTTTTTAGGTAATATTTCGGTAATATAAGCGGTGAGCAGCCGGTAACAAGAAGTAGCCGAAGAAGCACGTCCTAATCTCAGTTCTCGTGCATGCGCCCATAAGGAAGTAATGGAATAGTCGAATAAAGTTGTTATTTATGGGTTTTTTCGCACAAAAAGTAGTCTCGTTGCTTGATAAACTTATAATTGAGCCACTGTAGGCACATGGAATATTTAAACATTTTCTTTAATGACTTTATGGGCCGTCAAGCGCCAGTCCCTTAGGCTATGTAGGAGTGATCCAGCTCTCAGATTAAATATCTGAAATATAGGATATCTTTATTTGTGTTCCGAAGATGAACGAAGGTCTTACGGGGTTGGTACGGGGGGTGAGTAATTAATGACTTAATTTTCATTTTTGGGTGAACTAACCCTTTAAGTACAGACTGTAGGCCAGTTTAGGTGCAGTAAGCTATTTCTAAGAAATTCTGTTGAAAGCGGATCGGGAGCAAGAGGAAAGACTGTAGAAAGAGAGATGGCTGAGAGACATTACAAAAGAGAAAAGGTCAGAGGAATATCACTGAAAAAAGAAAGGTTATGATCAGGCAAGGACCTGTGTTATAGAAAAGCTTTCCAGCGCTGAAGAGACTAAAGCGGGAAGACCTGAAAACGGATGCATAGATTGTGAAGCTTCTGCTCTAGAACTAAGATATGCTGTTGTTGTAATGTTAGCTGTAGTAACAGGACAGTTTTAAAGGTTATTGTTTGTCTGGAGTTATTGTTTGTGCTGGCGACTAAGAACTAACCCTTGCTCTTGTGTACTGTGTGTTCATTTTTTGTTCGTCCTTATCATTCGTTCATCATCTTTGCTTTATTTTTCATGTAGCATTATATTTCTTCACTTCAGCTATGATAACACACATCCACTCTTGCATTGCATTTTGGGGTGGAGGGGTGTGTGTTTCAAATATCAACAGTTTCTCAGTTATTGCTTACTGCACCGTAAAGAACTTTTACATTATGAAATGTGATGGTTGGAAATTTTCACACCACTTATTGCCTAAGTCTTGACGTCTGTGTGTTGCGTGTATTTCAGAGAGGAAGTTTGCCGTATCAGTCTCTGTCGGTACCAGAGCACTCGTCTCCTGGGACTGTTGTGGGCAATGTGACGGGTGCAGTCGATGCAGACGAGGGCTCTAATGCTATCGTCTACTATTTCATCGCAGGTGCGGACACAACGTCAAAGCACAAAAATGAACCCTGTAGATGCACATGCATCATTATACCATGCTTATCCAATCTTAGGCTCCATTCAGCCAGTAGAAAAGGAGTTTGTCTTTGAACTTTGGATCATCTGAACTGCCTAAAGTAATGCACAGTGATCTCTCTGCCGAACATATTAATGAAAGAATATACATGATGGTCAGTGAACCAAGGTCTCACGCGAACACTTTCAATTAACTACTGGAGGTCAAGACTCTTTCTTCATAGAACATTTCCGCCTGCAGTTGCACAATGTCATTGCATCAGCAGAAGATGCTGAAATTCAGATTTCTGAGAAACTTCACTTGTAAACTTAGCAAACAATGACTATGTTCAAAATAGTTCATTTACCTACTACTTTTTCTCCGTCTGCAGTTATGCCATGTACAGTATGCAAAAGATCTGTATGCCTTGGATACTCAGATGACCTACTGTAGTACATTTGTTAAACTATGTGCAGTAGTACAATAAAGCTTACTGTGCTGAATGATTCCTTCAATCCAGTGTGCTTGACGTGACCTTCCATTTAAGCATGATAAATGAACTGGAAAAAAATTATAACATTTATTTTTAATATCTTTATTGATTATTTGATACTGCCATTAAGATATTTTGCACATTTGATAGTATAGCAGAAGCCTCTTAGTTGGCCATGTGAAGGGTATACTGCACAGTATTCATTGAATAGTAAAGTAGTATTCACTTCGTTCCATTAACTGCATCACTAATGTTTTTCTCTAGGTGGCGATACTGAAGGAAACTTTGTAATGAGTGTGGCCGGGGTTTTACGGGTCAAGAAAGATCTGGATCGGGAAAAAATTCCAATGTATTCCATAATCGTTAAAGCTTCAAGTAACCGAAGCTGGACTCTTCTGAGAAGTCAAAGGTCACAGCGGGCCCGAATACTCGACCCGAGCCGTGATCCCACATTACAGGAAGTGAGAATCTTCCTTGAGGACATCAACGACCAGTCTCCAAGATTCACAAAGCTGGAGTACACCGCAGGTAACAGATTTGTTTTTATTTTTTAAGTTTCTTTATTTAATTATTTTGATGTTGATAATTAATCTGTATGTATAATTTTATTTCAGTTTTCTGAGCACTGTTTGTAGGTTGCCTTAATTTTGGGCTTTCATTTATTTTGCATTAAATATTGTATTTTAATAATTATTATATATTATTATTATTAATATGCTAGCACTTTATTTTCCAGTCCTGTTCCCCATGTACAGTCCTATTACCCAGTTATTGTAATAATGTAAAATTTCAATAAAAAGTAGCACAAAAAGACCTTCATATAACAAAAAATAAAAATATTTATTATATAAATAATATTTGCATTTATTTAATATTATTATTATTATTATTGTTATATCAATTATGTTTTAATATGAAGAGTTCAGATGCAAAAGCCTCTAAATGCCATTTGAAATGTTCTTCTAAAATGACCATTTTTATCAAGCTTGTATATTAAGTTCAGTAATTTCACTTAAATGACAATTAATAGGTAATCTTCATTGCCATTTAAGTGAAATTACTGAACTTTAATATACAAGCTTAATAAAAATGATCATTTTAGAAGAAAATTTCAAATGGCATTTAGAGGCTTTTGCATCTGAACTCTTCATATATTCTTCAGAATAATTTAATACAAACAACCCCTGGGACAATCCCTATTATATCTAGTAAACGTGTGTTTGTGTGAAAGCTTATTTGTGTCTCTCTCTCTCTCTCTCTCTCTCTCTAGGTGTGGCTGCAGATGCTAAAGTTGGCTCTGATCTGATCCGGGTTCAAGCGATTGATAATGACATCGGCAACAACAGTCTTGTTCTTTATCACATTCTGTCCATCCGCTACATCAAACTTCATTCCAATGACTCTGAAGACATGGGCAACGTCTTCATCATCGGTCGGTGTGCTCTACACATTCTTCGCATGTCTGTTCGAATGAATGGCATTTATTCGTGTCATTTTTACTGACTTTTCTTTCTTTTCAGGTGAGACTGATGGAATCATCCGTACGTTTGACCTGTTCATGGCATATGATCCGGGTTATTTTGTGGTGGAGGTGCTGGCGAGAGATCTGGCAGGACACAGTGACGTGGCTCTGGTGGGCATTTACATTCTGAGAGATGACCAGCGGGTGAAGATCGTCATTAATGAGATTCCGGAGCGTGTCCGGCTGTTTCAGGAGGAGTTTATAAACCTGCTCTCAAACATCACCGGAGCCATAGTCAACACTGATGACGTACAGGTAAATGTGTGTTTGTTCTGTCATTATTCATATTGTGATAAATGAGATTACTCACCAATCTGAACTAAGATCTCCTTTCATGGCCATGCAAATGAGTTAATTCAGATGTTTCATTCCCATAGTTTCATGTGGATAAGAAGGGAAGAGTGAACTTTGCTCAAACTGATGTTCTGATTCATGTGGTCAACAAGCAGACAAACCGTATTCTGGATGTGGAAAAGTAAGCGTTATATACCAAACATAACCAATACATGTCAGTTAGTTGTTTCTTGAACTTTGTCCCAGGGGTTGCTTCTTATTAAAATAACATTTTTAAAAGCAATTATGTTTTAATTACTATTTTGTTGCATGTTCACATTCAAATTTCTAGGAACTTTTTACCACTTTTTAAGAACTTTTTTAGATTTTGAGGCTGTTTTTAGATTTTAGTTTTTTACTCTTGATCAAGATCCTGATTTTAATTTCTGCACTATGGCAATCCATCCTAAAAATATTGTTTATTGAATGTTCACAACTTAGATAAACTAAACAAAAAGTAACAAATAAATAAATACATTTTGTCCATAGTAACTTGACTTCTTGCCTTGCAATATTCTCATCCACTGTTGCTTTGATCCATTGAAGATGATTGATTCACTGAATTGATTTATTGGTTTTCAGGGTGATTCAAATGATTGATGAGAACATGGAGCAGTTGAGGAATCTGTTTCGAAACTACAATGTTTTGGACATTCAGCCTGCCGTGACTGCACGCGCTCCTGATGACCTCACTACTTTACAGGTGTGTGTGTATTTGCAACCTGTGTATTTGCTCTATCAAGAATATATAAAATCCAGAACGAACACTTCTTTATCTCTTCCAGATGGCCATTATCATCTTGGCAGTTTTACTCTTCCTTGCTGCCATGTTGTTTATCCTGATGAACTGGTATTACCGCACAGTGTGAGTATTTTAAGAACAGATTATGTCATGTATTACATTCTGAATGAACTGAGATTAGTCAGAGCACTTGACACTTTTGATTTTTTAGAGAAGAAAGAGGTACCACTTAAGATCCTGTTCTGCCACTTGTCATGTTCACTCACTTCCTTTTCAGTGCATAACCAGATGTTACCTGTTGTTCTATTATCAGCATTTACGTTTTTTTGCTTGTGTTTTAAACAGGCACAAAAGGAAGCTGAAGGCAATTGTTGCTGGCTCCACAGGTAAAATGCTGGGAATGTCCCATCCCTCCGATTGGAGGAAGCAGAGACTAATCTTCACACATGTTGTGGTTGGACAAACATGGCTTTGTGTTTGTGTTGTTGTTACTGTAATCTCTCTCTATCTACAGGAAATCAGGGGTTGATGGATATTTTGGATATGCCCAACACTAACAAGTACACGTTTGAAGGGTGAGACAGCGATACAATACAATTATACAATACAGTTTTATTTGTAAAGCACATTTCTAACAACCGAGGTTCGCCAAAGTGCTAAACACTGACAGAAAGATGTTGCTGATTTGAGCCTTTTTGTATAGCCGCTTTTCCTACCGTCAGGCCGAACCGTTCTCGTCGCTTAACCATTTCACTCCGGCATTGGTGACAGAAGTTTACAGATGGCATGATAAGTAAATAGCGACTGAAGGATGATCAGTTTTTTTTTTTAAATTGTATAATTCACTATTAATTTATTTACTTCGTTCAAATAGTATGCTTGGCCTGATACAGAGAAATGACCGATCCTGAGTGGCGACGTCACTAAACTCATTCTACCAGAACAGTTCAGCATGATTATACAACTGTGCTGAGTGTTCCTGGCCGTGAACGGTTTGTAAACGTGACATGCCATGTAATCGTGGAACTAATACCTGGAAATCGGGGCGGCAGTGGCTCAGTGGTTCATGTAGGTTGTCTACAAACCGAAAGGTTGGTGGTTCAATCCCCGGTTCCACCTGACCAAGTGTCGAGGTGTCCATGAGCAAGACACCTAACCCCAGCTGCTCCCGACGAGCTGGATGGCGCCTTGCATGGCTGCCGTCGCCGTCGGTGTATGAATGCGTGAGTGAATGGGTGAATGTGAGGCAAATTGTAAAGCGCTTTGGTGGCCATTGGGTCTATGAAAGCGCTATATAAATGCAGTCCATTTACCATTTACCAAATGTTCCTTGCCGTTCTTAGACCCTACTGTAGAAAAGCGACTTATGTCAACAGGGCTTCAGACTGCAAAAATGGTCACATGTGTGACAAAACATAAAATACTCTTGCTGTATGTGACAACATTCAAATATGTTTAGACATAATGTGTTGGTTATCTGTATCACAATGCTTCTCTTTGTGTGTGTTTATAGAGCGAATCCTGTGTGGCTGGATCCTTTCTGCAGGAATCTGGAGTTAGCTGCACAGGCGGAGCATGAGGATGATCTTCCCGAAGACCTGAGTGACATCGCTGACCTCTGGAACAGCCCGGCTCGCACACACGTAACTAACTCAACTAACATTCCACATCACAACAACATAAAGCTTCTCTTTGTAGAGTTCAGAACTGATATCTTGCCTTTGTACAGTCGAAATTGACATCTTGACTTAATAGGGTACTGAATATATTTATTTTCTTCCGTAGGGTACATTTGGACGTGAGCCTCAGGCCTCTAAACCAGAGGATGACAGATATCTACGAGCTGCTATTCAGGAGTATGACAACATTGCCAAACTAGGGCAAATCATGAGAGAAGGACCCATCAAGGTTAGAACACGCACTACAAATCTAACATCTAACTCGAGAGTTTCTGATGAAGCTGTTAATGGAGTAGTTCACTTTAAAAAAAACTTTTGCTGATAATTTACTCACCTCCATGTCATCCAAGATGTCCATGTCATTCTTTCTTCAGTCGAAAAGAAATTAAGGTTTTTGATGAAAACATTCCAGGATTTTCTCCATATAATGGACTTCAGTGGAAACCTCAGTGGAAGACAGTTTCAGTGCAAACTGTTCAAAGGGCTTTAAACGATTCCAGATGATGAATAAGTGTCAAGCAAAACGATCACTCATTAAAACAAATGGTCGCCTTGCTTGGTTAGGGTTAGGGTGTGATGCGCGTTCGTGACTCTCCTAATCAAACTGTTCAAAGGGCTTTAAACGATTCCAGATGATGAATAAGTATCAAGCAAAACGATCGCTCATTAAAACAAATGGTCGCCTTGCTTGGTTAGGGTTAGGGTGTGATGCGCGTTCGTGACTCTCCTAATCAAACTCGTTCATTAAAATGAATGAATCTTTTCCCAAGTCAGCTTGTTTATTTCGTTCGTTGAATGAACCAAATGACACGAAAAAAATGTATTCATTTTGATAAACGAGTTCGAACAGGAGAGTCACGAATGCAGCATCGCAGAACAGAGCAAGGCGAACATTTGAGCTTATAAAACTTAAACTTTGTTTTTTTATTTTATTTTTTTTGTTTTTTTTAAATGAGCGATCGTTTTGCTTGATAAGACCCTTATTCATCGTCTGGAATCGTTTAAAGCCCTTTGAACAGTTCGCAGTTTGCACTGAAACTGTCTTTTGGACCTTGAACCGTTTGGTTCCCATTGAAGTGCATTATATGGAGAAAAATCCTGGAATGTTTTCATCAAAAACCTTAATTTCTTTTAAACTGAAGAAAGAATGACATGGACATCTTGGATGACATGGGGGTGAGTAAATTATCAGCAAAAGTTTTTTTAAAAGTGAACCACTCCTTTAAGGCATAAACTAGGCCAACCAAATAAAATCTTTGATTGAAAACAACATGAACAAACAGAGGATGGGATCATAATGAAGCTTCAGTGCTTTTTAGAAGACTGATTTATAGACACAAACTCATACGATAACATTTCAAATGCATTTCGAGTTTAGAGTCACCATTTATGGTGTTATTTTGTCCAAAATAATGCTGCGTTTGGGACCCTTAAACATAATGTGAAGTGAGATCATGTTCTTAACGAGTTAGGATTTAGTTCATAAGACACCACATGACCAATGCTGCCATCCAATCAGGGCTCGCTGCTCAATGTGGTTCTGGATGACTACCTGAGACTCAAAAAGCTGGTTGCTGCTCGTCTGGTCACCAAGTCAACAAGCCATGGTGACCGATCATCAGTCACAGAGGTGGGCGATGTGACAGGGTGCTGTATTTGCTCTTCCTCTACACCCCTTCCTCACTGCTGGCTGACTGTCTCCACCCTGTCCTATCAATAGAAACCCTGGGTTTTCCTGCTGTCCAGAGAGATCTGTGTTCTCCACACTGAGTCATGTGACCCTGCTAATGTTCCCAGGCTGTTTCACAGCCTGCTTACTTGCTCTTCACTGCTTCACTGATGTGTTTGCTGCTCTCACTTGATGTTTCCGCTAAAACTGCTATAAAGTTGTGAGTTTTTCTGTTGGTAATATTTTTCTTCTTCTTCTTCACCTTGTCTTGAATCCATTGTCTACCAATCTATATCCATGCATCAATCTATTATTTAATCCATATCATCATTTATCTACTGTATTGTTTCATCCATTCTTCCTTCTATCCACCCATCATACATCTTCAATTTAACCATCCATGCATCTGCTAATCTATAATTTATCTACGATTTATCTATCTTCCCATCATGCAACCATCCACCAATCCATAAATCCATTCAATCATCCATCCTTCCATCCATGTTTCCATCCATCTATTAATTTATGCATCTACCAATCAATAATCCCATGCATCTCTCTATGAATTCGTCCATTCATCTTCGTATCCATCATTCCTTCTATCCACCCATCATGCATCCATCCACCAATCTATAAATTCATTCAATCATCTATCAACCAATCAACCCATTTATCCATGCGTTCATGTTTGCATCTATAATTTGCATGCATTCATCACTCTAACATTGCATCCATCCATTCCTCATTTTATCCATCATTCCTTCCATCCATCCTTCAACGATATTCATCTACCCATAATTCCATGCCACCATGCGTGCATTCATCACTTTATCATTGCATCGTTTCATCCATCCATGTTCTCCTCTCTCAGCTGATCCAAAGTGACCTGGATGATGATGACGATGAGCGCATTGGTGTCGGGGGTCGAGGAACCCTTCGCTTCAAGCACAAGCTCCCGATCGAGCTCAGGGGTCCTGATGGGGTGCACGCGGTTCACGGCAGCACGGGTACGCTTTTAACCTCTGATCTCAACAGCCTGCCCGAGGACGACCAGCGGGCTCTCAGCGCGCTCCCCTCGAAGCCCTGCACGCTGACAACGGACTGTATGCGGAACGTAACGCCCGAACAGAATCCGCAAAATCAACTCCTTTACACAGAAACAAGGGCAGCGACACTCTGTCCGAGAGTCCGTTAGAGATCACAGAATTATGACTAGCCGAGGCCTCGCTGGTCTGAGAAAACCACAGGGTGCACGCCACTCCTGGCTCTTTGGTTTCCTGAGGAGAGTTCAGGTTTGTAAGGGCCAGGCGTGAGGAGGTGTAGATGTGTGTGACGACCTGAAACGAGGGCAGTTTATCTTGTCAGGGCTATTCAAAGAGCACTAAGACTTTATCCACACACTCAAACTACACTATGAGGAACGAATGCACTCTCAGACCAGTGGAAGGCCAAACACGGACACTAGTTTTTATTTAGTTACTATTTCATATTTGAATAGGGCACCAGTGGATAACGTGGTGATGTTTGTATAATCATCGATTTGAGCTGCTTACGAGAGTATATCTCTAGGGCTTTTCACATCACAATTAACCCAGGGTTAAGCAACATTTCACACTTGTAATTTGGACAAGTGTTTAACTGAAGCCAGAACAGGGTCAGTATGCCAGGTGCGCCAGGGGTATATAGTGTGAAACACTGCAGTGATAGGAAGTATTGAGGAGTTTAGCCACAGACAACCAATCTTAAATGAAATCATTCAAATATTCATGGGCTTCAGATTCTTTTTACACTGTTTAGTAGAAAAGGTTGATATTTAAAAAGGTTGAAGAGTTATGGTAAACATGTTAACTGGAGAGATTAAGAAACAGTATTATTAATGTTTTTTTTTAATCTATAATATTTTTCTGAAGACTTGTGGTGTGTTCACACTGAACGCGAATTTAATTATTTGCGTGAGTAGATTACATACAAAGACGTGAATCAGACGCATCATTCGCGCCGGGCTTTACGAATTACGCAACTTGGGCGACGCGTTTGCCGCAGACGTCTTGTGCGCAAGTTGAAAAATTTGAACTCGAGGGGTAGATTCAAGCGTCTAACTGGATGTGCATTTGACGCTCTATTTGCGTTCGGTGTAAACACAACGTTATAGGTGAAGTGTTCATGTTCATAAAGCAGAATGGCAAAAATGTTCACTGTTTTGATGCAGGCATCCCTAACAGGTCCCGTCTAGCTTTTTTCTCTTTTTTTTTAAGTGATTCCGATCATTTTACAAGCAAATCAAAACCATCATGGCGAACACTGAGTCTCACTCAAATAATACAGTTTCTATCGGCTTTAATACATTGGCCAAATTTTCTCATTGGGCCGATAATTATAACATTTATAATGAACATAAATAGGCTGATACTGATATATTGTGCATCCATAGATTTAAATGCTGGTGAAAGTGTTTGTAAAAGCAGGTTGTGTGTTGTTCTCGTCGGATTAACAATATGAAAACATGCATTGAAAATTACTCTTTTTTTTAGCCTGGGTTAACAGTTAGGTGTGAAAAGCCCATCTCATATACAAAGGGACAGACCACAAGGACATAGACTGTACTGCAAGCTGCTCTGTACTGATGTCCTTTACAAAAATCACCTAATGAACTTTTTAAAAAATTATGAAATGTCTGAAAAAAGTGTATCTGCATTTAAAAAACAAATGGACAAAAAGAAGTTTCATGGACCAATGAGGAAACCCAGTCAGCAGACCAAACACTGTTTCCACTTGAACTTACTGAGGCCACTTGTGTCTAGTCAAGTGAACCACAAAGAGAAAAAAAAACATTTTGTTTTTGCTTGAACTGAGGGACTTTTCATGTGTTACGGTTTTAATAGACACGGCAGTGTTTCACTTGTAGTGCTTGTAAGGTTCATGAGATGCCATAACTCAATTTGGACTTTAAAAAGAAAAGGAAAGTTAAAATATGACAGAACACTGCCACTTAAGAGGGGGGAAATACCATGTTTTTATTTTATTTTACTTTTTTGATATATAAAGATAAAGAATATAAAAGATATTTTTGGAAAAGAAAATGCTGACCTACCAAACAGTTGAGTGTAAATTGTTGTATTTTAAGTGTATTTATTTTTCAATATTTTATATCAGATTATTTGAGCGGTGTGTGTTGTATGGCATTTTTTTATATTCCCCTTTTTTGTAACTTTTCTTTGTCATATTGTCTAAGCGTTGAGGCTGTGGATGGAAAATCTTTGTGGATCATGTTTGAATAAAGGAAATATGCAACAGTTTTGCCTCAAGGTCCTGAAGATGATGATAACATATTGACCAAAGCAACAGTCGTCACGAGGACGGCATTCCTTTACGTATTGAAGCCCAGCAGGATATTAAATTGTGAGTGGCCCTTACATGATGTACACGCTGCGCGGACTAAATGAATTTCCTCAGACGTCCCGGTTCATATTGACCACTTGTGTATTACAATCGAACAGGAAAAGATTAAAAACATCCAGATTATTTAAAAAAAAATACTGTAGTCACAGTGCAAGATATATTTTGGGGTATAGGAATCGACTGTCTGTCCAAAGTTGTCCAAAATAAATGGAAAGAAATTTTCAGTTTGGTAGGCTATCGTTTTATGATCCTGCCTGATTATAGAAGTTAATACAGATTCTACTGCCATCATCTGGCAGTAATAAGCGTGCACAGATGCTTGAAATCAAAATGCACTTTTCCCAGATAGCTCAAGTCTATTTGATGTAATATTTACATCTGGAAGACGTATTTAAAGAGCGTTTGCTCATCTGCAATGCGTCTATAGGACGTCTCCTGTCAGATGTCAAATAGACGTTTAGAAGATGTCTTTAAGATGTAATGATTTAGAATGCATGTTAAACTGACATCTCCTATAGACGCATTGCAGATGAGCAAACACTATTTAAAATACGTCTTCCAGATGTAAAAATCACATAAAATAGGCGCTTGTGCTATCTGGGTTGTTATTTTTTATAGAATTTTGCCATTTATATTAAATTTTTTTTTTATCAGTGTACCTCTTTTTTCATTAATGTGCACCCATTATCTTTAATCAAAATAACATCTAGTGCTTTCCAAACGACAATAAACCAACAATGTAAAAATATTCAATATTTATAAAGGAAAATAAAATATCTAGTAATTTGAAATTAATAATACAAGTAAAATAAAACAGATTTTAAAAACGAAAATGATATTAAAAAAAGCGTTCCAAGTCATATTTGAAAAAGTTCAACTACTTGAAAAAGTTCCTATTTATGACATTAGCAGGTGCGTGGGCATAGACATATACACTAGATGTCCCCTTGGGATTCTAAGCATGCGTCAAAACCACCGCCATCTTGGAACAGGGGTCTTATCATAGGAAGTAGCTAGGTAACGCTGCTATCTCTGCCTTTACTTCAAATTCATTGATGGTGGCGGACTTTTGTGCAGCATATGATGTTCACGGATGAAATCTGAACTAGGAAGAGTGTTCCAGGTCTAAGTCTCATGGCCCTCTCTCAGAATCCAGAGTTTCGGACAAACGTATTTTTTGCACCGAAAAAACTGACAGGGGTACCCCTGTCGTTTTTTGGGTCGAAATTTGAGTTTTCTCCAATCTTCTCGAAACTCTGGATTCTGATAGAGGGCCATGAGACTTAGACCTGAGTGCCAAAATGGAGGCTCTAGACCCTTCCAGAGCTGAGATATTGAGATCTCACATAGTATTTATCCCACTATTTTTATAATGGCATAAATGCTATGTGGGATGTCCATATCTCAGCTCTGGAAGGGTCTAGAGTCTCCATTTTGCACTCAGGTCTAAGTCCCATGGCCCTCTATCAGAATCCAGAGTTTCAAGAAGATTGGAGAAACTTTTTTTTTGCACCAAAAAAAAAAAAAACGACAGTGGTACCCCTTATGTTTTTTTTTTTGGTGCAAAAAAAAAGTTTCTCCAATCTTCTTGAAACTCTGGATTCTGATAGAGGGCCATGGGACTTAGACCTGAGTGCAAAAATGGAGGCTCTAGACCCTTCCAGAGCTGAGATATTGAGATATTTATAACGGCATACATGCTAAGTGGGATCTCAATATCTCAGCTCTGGAAGGTCTGAGCCTCCATTTTGCACTCAGGTCTAAGTCCCATGGCCCTCTATCAGAATCCAGAGTTTCAAAAAGATTGGAGAAACTTTTTTTTGCACCCAAAAAAAACAAAACAAGGGGTACCACTGTCGTTTTTTTTTTTTTTTTGGTGCAAAAAAAGTTTCTCCAATCTTCTTCAAACTCTGGATTCTGATAGAGGGCCATGGGACTTAGACTTGAGTGCAAAAATGGAGGCTCTAGACCTTTCCAGAGCTGAGATATTGAGATATTTATAATTTACATGCTAAGTGGGATCTCAATATCTCAGCTCTGGAAGGGTCTAGAGCCTCCATTTTGCACTCAGGTCTAAGTCCCATGGCCCTCTATCAGAATCCAGAGTTTCAAGAAGTTTGGAGAAACTTTTTTTTTGCACCAAAAAACAACCCGACAGTTTTACCCTTATGTTTTTTTTTTTGGGTGCAAAAAAAAAGTTTCTCCAATCTTCTTGAAACTCTGGATTCTGATAGAGGGCCATGGGACTTAGATCTGAGTGCAAAAATGGAGGCTCTAGTCTAGACCCTTCCAGAGCTGAGATATTGAGATCCCACTTAGCATGTATGCCGTTATAAATATCTCAATATCTCAGCTCTGGAAGGGTCTAGAGCCTCCATTTTGCACTCAGATCTAAGTCACTATGGCCCTCTATCAGAATCCAGAGTTTCAAGAAAATCAAAATTTTGACCCGAAAAAAAAAAAAAAAACGACAGTGGTACCCCTTATGTTTTTTTTTGTGCAAAAAAATAAGTTTCTCCAATCTTCTTGAAACTCTGGATTCTGATAGAGGGCCATGGGACTTAGATCTGAGTGCAAAAATGGAGGCTCTAGACCCTTCCAGAGCTGAGATATTGAGATCTCACGTAGCATTTATGCCATTGTAAATATCTCAATATCTCAGCTCTGTATGCCATTATAATTATCTAAATATCTCAGCTCTGGAAGGGTCTAGAGCCTCCATTTTTGCACTCAGGTCTAAGTCCCATGGTCCTCTATCAGAATCCAGAGTTTCAAGAAAATCAAAATTTTGACCCGAAAAAAAAACGACAGTGGTACCCCTTATGATTTTTTTTTTTTGTGCGAAAAAATAAGTTTCTCCAATCTTCTTGAAACTCTGTATTCTGATAGAGGGCCATGGGACTTAGACCTGAGTGCAAAAATGGAGGCTCTAGACCCTTCCAGAGCTGAGATATTTAGATATTTATAATGGCATACAGAGCTGAGATATTGAGATATTTACAATGGCATAAATGCTACGTGAGATCTCAATATCTCAGCTCTGGAAGGATCTAGAGCCTCCATTTTTGCACTCAGATCTAAGTCCCATGGCCCTCTATCAGAATCCAGAGTTTCAAGAAAATCAAAATTTTGACCCGAAAAAAAAAAAACTACAGTGGTACCCCTTATGTTTTTTTTGTTTGTTTTTTTTGTGCGAAAAAATAAGTTTCTCCAATCTTCTTGAAACTCTGGATTCTGATAGAGGGCCATGGGACTTAGACCTGAGTGCAAAAATGGAGGCTCTAGACCCTTCCAGAGCTGAGATATTTAGATATTTATAATGGCATACAGAGCTGAGATATTGAGATATTTACACTGGCATAAATGCTACGTGAGATCTCAATATCTCAGCTCTGAAGGATCAAGAGCCTCCATTTTTGCACTCAGGTCTAAGTCCCATGGCCCTCTATCAGAATCCAGAGTTTCAAGAAGATTGGAGAAACATATTTTTCGCACAAAAAAAAAAAAACATAAGGGGTACTACTGTCGTTTTTTTTTCGGGTCAAAATTTTGATTTTCTTGAAACTCTGGATTCTGATAGAGGGCCATGGGACTTAGATCTGAGTGCAAAAATGGAGGCTCTAGATCCTTTCAGAGCTGAGATATTGAGATCTCACGTAGCATTTATGCCATTGTAAATATCTCAATATCTCAGCTCTGTATGCCATTATAAATATCTAAATATCTCAGCTCTGGAAGAGTCTAGAGCCTCCATTTTTGCACTCAGGTCTAAGTCCCATGGCCCTCTATCAGAATCCAGAGTTTCAAGAAGATTGGAGAAACATATTTTTTCGCACAAAAAAAAAACATAAGGGTTACCACTGTCGTTTTTCTTTTCGGGTCAAAATTTTGATTTTCTTGAAACTCTGGATTCTGATAGAGGGCCATGGAACTTAGACCTGAGTGCAAAAATGGAGGCTCTAGACCCTTCCAGAGCTGAGATATTTAGATATTTATAATGGCATACAGAGCTGAGATATTAAGATATTTACAATGGCATAAATGCTACATGAGATCTCAATATCTCAGCTCTAGAAGGGTCTAGAGCCTCCATTTTTGCACTCAGATCTAAGTCCTATGGCCCTCTATCAGAATCCAGAGTTTCAAGAAAATCAAAATTTTGATCCGAAAAAAAAAAACGACAGTGGTACCCCTTATGTTTTTTTTTTGTGCAAAAAAATAAGTTTCTCCAATCTTCTTGAAACTCTGGATTCTGATAGAGGGCCATGGGACTTAGACCTGAGTGCAAAAATGGAGGCTCTAGACCCTTCCAGAGCTGAGATATTTAGATATTTATAATGGCATACAGAGCTGAGATATTGAGATATTTACAATGGCATAAATGCTACATGAGATCTCAATATCTCAGTTCTGGAAGGGTCAAGAGCCTCCATTTTTGCACTCAGGTCTAAGTCCCATGGCCCTCTATCAGAATCCAGAGTTTCAAGAAGATTGGAGAAACTTATTTTTTCACACAAAAAAAAAATATATAAGGGGTACCACTGTCGTTTTTTTTTCGGGTCAAAATTTTGATTTTCTTGAAACTCTGGATTCTGATAGAGGGCCATGGGACTTAGACCTGAGTGCAAAAATGGAGGCTCTAGACCCTTCCAGAGCTGAGATATTTAGATATTTATAATGGCATACAGAGCTGAGGTATTGAGATATTTACAATGGCATAAATGCTACGTGAGATCTCAATATCTCAGCTCTGGAAGGGTCTAGAGCCTCCATTTTGCACTCAGATCTAAGTCCCATGGCCCTCTATCAGAATCCAGAGTTTCAAGAAAATCAAAATTTTGACCTTGAAAAAAAAAAACGCAAGGGGTACCCCTGTCGTTTTTTTTTTCGGATAAATAAGTTTCTAAATCTTCTTGAAACTCTGGATTCTGATAGAGGGCCATGGGACTTAGATCTGAGTGCAAAAATGGAGGCTCTAGACCCTTCCAGAGCTGAGATATTAGATATTTATAATGGCATACAGAGCTGAGGTATTGAGATATTTACAATGGCATAAATGCTACGTGAGACTCAATATCTCAGCTCTGTATGCCATTATAAATATCTAAATATCTCAGCTCTGGAAGGGTCTAGAGCCTCCATTTTTGCACTCAGATCTAAGTCCCATGGCCCTCTATCAGAATCCAGAGTTTCAAGAAAATCAAAATTTTGACTCGAAAAAAAAAACGTAAGGGGTACCACTGTCGTTTTTTTTCGGGTCAAAATTTTGATTTTCTTGAAACTCTGGATTCTGATAGAGGGCCATGGGACTTAGATCTGAGTGCAAAAATGGAGGCTCTAGACCCTTCCAGAGCTGAGATATTGAGATCTCACGTAGCATTTATGCCATTGTAAATATCTCAATATCTCAGCTCTGTATGCCATTATAAATATCTAAATATCTCAGCTCTGGAAGGGTCTAGAGCCTCCATTTTTGCACTCAGATCTAAGTCCCATGGCCCTCTATCAGAATCCAGAGTTTCAAGAAAATCAAAATTTTGACTCGAAAAAAAAAAACGTAAGGGGTACCACTGTCGTTTTTTTTTCGGGTCAAAATTTTGATTTTCTTGAAACTCTGGATTCTGATAGAGGGCCATGTGACTTAGGTCTGAGTGCAAAAATGGAGGCTCTAGACCCTTCCAGAGCTGAGATATTGAGATACTCATCATGGCATTCATGCCAGCTGTAAATATCTGAGATATTTCAGATGGCATATATGCTATCATGAAATCTAAATATCTCAGCTCTGGAAGGGTCTAGAGCCTCCATTTTTGCACTCAGATCTAAGTCCCATGGCCCTCTATCAGAATCCAGAGTTTCAAGAAAATCAAAATTTTGACCCGAAAAAAAAAACGACAGTGGTACCCCTTACGTTTTTTTTCGGGTCAAATTTTGATTTTCTTGAAACTCTGGATTCTGATAGAGGGCCATGTGACTTAGATCTGAGTGCAAAAATGGAGGCTCTAGACCCTTCCAGAGCTGAGATATTGAGATCTCACGTAGCATTTATGCCATTGTAAATATCTCAATATCTCAGCTCTGTATGCCATTATAAATATCTAAATATCTCAGCTCTGGAAGGGTCTAGAGCCTCCATTTTTGCACTCAATACTCCACCACATGCCCCCAAAACCCATGACCTTCAATTCCAAAAAATTTCCAAGAATCCTTGCCATGAAGTTCTACTGCATCCCCGAAAACTTCAGTCCACCACATCACAGTTAGACTCCAAGAATCACATTGCATACTCCCCCTAAAAAGAAAAGAAAAAAAGACACGAATAGCCTTTCATAAACAAGTTCTTCTTCCGGTAAACATCAGAACGTGGCATTCCTCGAAGTTACGTTGGATCCCATTCTATAAACATGTCCAATTTCGTGAAATGTCTTGACTTGAAATTCCAAGAAAACCGCACGAAAACACCACCGAGTCCCATACATCGCACCAAATTTTTACTTTAAAGTCCATATTATGCAGGTCAAAGCTACTGTAATGTTTGTTTAACTCTAGCATGAACTGAAATGCAGTGCTTTGTCAACATTAATGCACTTCAGGGTCATCTGCTGCCAGAGGGTTTCAAGACTCTTGCTTGAGCCCGCAGCCAAAGGTTAGGTTTGTCAGAAGTGGGATTCGAACCCACGCCTCCAGGGGAGACTGACCTGAACGCAGCGCCTTAGACCGCTCGGCCATCCTGACGTGAAGGCTGAGGGTGAGCAGTACATTTGGACCGGCACCGAATGGCAGATGATCTGGAAGCTAGTGGTTCACCGCTCACCCTAGCCACAGCACATGCCTCGTTGGCGCAGTTAGGCAGCGCGTCAGTCTCATAATCTGAAGGTCGTGAGTTCGAGCCTCACACGGGGCAGGCTGGTGCATTTTGATACACGGGAGCGTGTAAATGAAAGAGCTGCTTTCTGCATCATTCCTTTTGTGCGTTTGTCCAGTCCTTCATATGTAATGTCATTGAAATCTAGTGTTTTTGTGGGACTAATGTTGAACAAATGCATCAATAGTATTACTCTCATATTCATGTAATATGCGTCAGTGTTGTTGCAGTATGTTTTTTTAAGGCTAGTATAATTCTCAGCATTCCAATGACAAGTCTTGTCAATGCTAAAGTAATGTTTTGCATGGCATTCCTTGAATCTTAGGTCATGACACTCCACCACATGCCCCCAAAACCCATGACCTTCAATTCCAAGAAATTTCCAAGAATCCTTGCCATGAAGTTCTACTGCATCCCCGAAAACTTCAGTCCACCACATCACAGTTAGACTCCAAGAATCACATTGCATACTCCCCCTAAAAAGAAAAGAAAAAAAGACACGAATAGCCTTTCATAAACAAGTTCTTCTTCCGGTAAACATCAGAACGTGGCATTCCTCGAAGTTACGTTGGATCCCATTCTATAAACATGTCCAATTTCGTGAAATGTCTTGACTTGAAATTCCAGAAGTTTGGATTAACAACACGATTGAGTCCCATACATCGCACCAAATTTTTACTTTAAAGTCCATATTATGCAGGTCA